>WEKW01027466.1:18221-28471 GCA_013389905.1 Sula dactylatra | reverse complement strand
AGAAATATTTTTGCATCTAAGAGCTTCTACAATCACTGTCAAAAAATGTTATATTCTTTTCATTTTTTAAAGGGATCATTTGTAATATATTTAAGAAAATGGAAATTACTTAACTATTTTAGGCATGGATAGCTCATCTAACTGACTACTCCAGAACCTGTACGTAAAAAATAAATAAAATTCTAAAACTTGTTTTCAGACTGTCTACAAAAGCATGCCTGTTAACTTACGTAATTAATAGACTGATATATCTTAATGAAAGGCCAAAATTTACATACTACAAAATCCATGTGAAACAGAGAAGGAAAAAACCTTATAGAGCTGGGCCACTAAAACCTTGAAAAAATGTTGTCAGCTGTGTGTCATGCTCCATAATTCTGGCTGGAGCAACATGTGCTCCTATATAAAATCACAGGACCCTGACTGCTCAAGATGCAGTCTATCCCAATTAGGATTCCAATAAAAACAAAAGTTAAAAAACCGTAATCTTGGTCCACAGCCATGGCTCACAGACAACACTTCCTGCTTTCCTTGGTTTTTTTACTGTTTTTCCAATTCTTCTAAACACCTCAACATTTCTGCATTTTCAATACTGCATGTATGAAGTCCCACCTCCTTTGAAGTTTATACAGATTAGGCCACTGATAATTGTCACCAGAAATTCCAGATATTCATTATAGAGAGATACTGGATAAGAGATAAGCTGAACAAATTGAGATTTCTTCAATTAGTTCATTCCAGCAGCTTGCCCTGCATTTTAATCCTGCGTGCAGCTATCTTTATTTCTCCTGTGTACTGTGAGCCTCTGTGGCAAAATAATCATATGAAGTATTTAGACTGGTCTGTTATCAGGGACAGATTTTTTAATTCTCAGCTCCTGGAGATGGAAATCAAATATATTTTAAAGTACTCTGAGGAATTTTCTATCCCTTTTCTTAATCGCAGGTTATACATTTATTGGTAGCTAGCAATTGCAAAATATTAGCCAGGAATATGTAATATTATTTTGGAAAGTACTACTGAGTGGCTCTTATAGTTAGTTTAGCTTTCAGTCACTGGTTTAATTAAGCTTCTTTATTTTGTATATATCCTTCTCACAAAAATAACATTAAGACTGATCTTACACTGTAGGTGCCAAAAGGTCCAAAAGATGCAGTACCCATAACAGTTAAATCAGTTAATAAATGTGAAACAAATATATGCGGTAATATGATTTAAATCCATCATCTGTGTAATACCAGACTGATAATAAACAGAGATTATGTGAAGATCACCCTCTGATTTGCATTCTAGAAGAATGAAGACACTGAGAAAGTGTAACTATCCATTGTCAACACCATATGATAGTTCAGAAGACTGTAAAAAGTCAGTGGCATGGATAGGAGAAAATAATAAATACCCTTATTTTTATCCACTATAACTAATGTGTGTGGTTTGTTTTTAAAATATACATACACATACACAACATTAAACACAAAACCACCACAAACCTAAGGAAAGCCAGGTCTACACTTCTGTGTGCAATATTAAATTACCTCTCTTTGCATATGGATTATTACATAATTGCTAATTACATGTTCACAAAGTATAAGACTCTTGTTTCATTCAGTGAGAGAATGCACCTCTTTTGATCAGAGTTCTGCAGTGAAGGCTGGTGTTAAAAGACTGCTCACTTATTGCAGAAGTTGAATGCTGACTCAATATTTAGGGGTTTTGTGGTTCAAAGTATAACCTCAATATTACTTAGTGCACTCCAAATACTACGCTGAAGAGACAATCATTCAGCTCCTCCTGGAATTTTTATAATGTCAAATATTCTACTATCCAAATATCTCATAAACTTTAACTAATGCATTTATACAGTGCCTAGTTTCTACTACCCTCAGTAACAGTCAAAAGTTTCCACTGTTTGGTGTGTTCGCTCTGAAATAATTATGATTTGATTTTCTGGAAACACATGTTTCAGTCCTAATTTTGAGTGCTCAGCATGGCTGCAAATCAGAACACAGATTGTCAGCCTAGTAAAAAATGACAAATACCTAAGTACCAAATTCACTGTCATTTAATAATACATGATTTCCCCTTTGTAAGTCCATACTGGCTACACCTAATAACCTTCTTGTCCCTAATATGTTTGGAAATGGCTTTCAGGCAGATTTTCTCCATCGCCTTTCCAGTGATCGAGGTGAGGCTGACCAGCCTGTAGTTTACTGGATCTTCCTTTTTGAAGACAGAAGAAACATTTACTTTTTTCCACTTTTTACTTTTTTCTCAGGAACCACCCCCAATAGCCATGACCTTTCATAGATGAAAGCAGTGTTGCAATGACCTGTGACACTTGTGGATGCCTCCCACCAGGTCTCAGGAATTTTTATATGTCCACTTTGTTTAGATATTCCCTGATCTGGTCTTTCTTCACCAAGGTAAGTCTTCCTCCAGACCTTCCCACTGGTCTCAGGGACCTGGGATTTCTGAAAGTGCTAACAGCTGGTCTTATAAATAAAGACCAGGGCAAAGAAGATTGAGTACCTCAGTTTCTTCCATTTCCCTTGCCATGAGGTCCCCTCACCCCATCCAGTGGCAGGTCCACATTTTCCTGCTCTTTCACTGCCGGTAGGAGCCCTTCCTGTTACCCCTCCACGTCCCTTGCCAGATTAATCTGCAAGTGGGCTTTGGCTTTCCTAACCCCATCCCTGCATGCATGGATAGCATCTCTATATTCTTCCTGGGCCACATGACCCTGCTTCCACCTCTTACACACTCCCTTTTAATGTTTGAGTTTTGTCAGAGGCTCCTCCTGCCTTTTGCTACTGTTGCTTGGTTTTCTGTGTATGAGGCTGTGTATGAAGGTTCCTCAGCTTCAAGTGATCCATGAAAATCTACTGGTTCTCCTGGGCCCTGTGGGATTCTTCCAAGCAGGTCCCTGAACAGGCCAAGTTCTGCTCTCTTGAAGTCCAGGACTGTGTTCCAGCTTTTTGTCTTGCTCCTTGCTCTCAAGAACCTAAACTTCCTGACCATCACAACCCTGATCCATTCTTCCTTGTTTGTATGCATGAGGTCTAGCAGTGCATCTCCTTTCACTGGCTCCTTGATCACCCATGTCAGCAAGTAAAGGCACTCCAGAAATCTCCTGGATTGCTTGTGCCCTGCTCTGTTGCCCCTCCGGCAGATACTGGGGTAATTCAAGGCCCCCATGAGGACTAGGTCTGTGAACATAAGGCTTCTTCAGCCTGTCTGAAGAAGGCCTGATCTATTTCTTCCTCCTTATCAGCCAGTTTGTAGCAGACACCTGTTACATCATATTAGACTTTGGTCTGCCCTCTAACCCTAACCCGTAAGCTCTCAGCTGGCTCATCCCTTGTCCCTGGGCAGAGCTCCACACCAACCCGTCACACTCAGTCCACTATTTCCTCACTTTCTCATGAGTTCTCATCTCTGTTCCCCACCATTCCTAGTCCTGGCTTTCTCCTCACCAGGCTGGCCAGCTTGTAGCAAAGATGCTTTTGCCCCACCTTGGCAGCTGGACCCTGTCTTTTCCTAGCAGGCCTTCCTTGAACTCCTTGTTCAATCTCCAATTAAATTGTCCCAATACACATTTTTTATATTAATATCCAAACACATTGAAAATAAAATCTAACCATCACTACAGATATAGTCTTAGCTGAAAGGTAGTATCTGTGTAATGCAAATGTCAAGAAAATCAAACAAGTTTTACATGAACACATTTTGTAATATTGACACAGTTCTTTTAAATGAGGGCTTTTGATTTTTCTTGGTGAAGAGTCAAAATAAAACAGGAAAACTTTTAAAAGAAGTTTTTTTACTCACGGTGGTTGAGAATGTAAAATTCCTAGTCAGGAGAGACTGTGCGGTGAAGTTCTAACTCTTCAGAAACGGATTTTAATGGAAGTATTGACACAGTGTTAGCTATACCATCACAAGTACAATGGCAATACATTATTCCCTTATAGTAACAGACAGTGTTGAAGCTGCCCTGTAATTTGGCACAGAACATTTCTATACTAATGTAATGTGACAATGTTATTATGTCTGCTATATTCTGTGCCATAATAGCAGTATTTGTTTCCACAAACATGCCATTACATTCACTAATATGGCTATACTTAAAGACTGCCCGAGTAAAAACAGATGTAAACTTATAGAAAGCAGATAATCTTTTCTAGATTTGTTTTGTTTTGTTTTGCCAGAGTAATTTTCAACCCTAATCTTATAAAAAAGCTGAATTACCTGGGAGGATAGCTTTCACTACATAACCCGCTGTTAGAAATAGTTAAGATTTTTACGACATATTTTCTCAGAGGAGCTGCACGGAGCCATCCATTTGTAAGAACAGCCATTAACTGTCCTTTTAGTACAGTCTTCTACATAATTCCATTTTGTAGAAACAACTGCTACTGGTCTGCTTTACACTTATCAGTGTAACGCTTCTGTCTGTCACATCTAAAGAGCACTGTCGCCCTGAATCTCCGAGTGTCATATCACATCAAAAGAGAAAATTATAATCTGTATGGCATCGTGGGGTCAAAACTTCCCCTGCCTTCTTTATCTTCCAGTAAATAGGAAACTGCAGCACACAGAATCTTCCTACCTGTGCCACCACAGAGGCTTAAGGTCTACAGGCACTCACAGTAGTGGGGTACTGAGATTTGCAACTAAGCAAAACTTTTGTGGAATAAACTGGGTGTTTCTGACTACAGTTGTAAAACTGTAGCCTTACTCTTGGCTGGCCCAGGTCATTTTCCATAGGAGTACATTCCCTAAACTTCTCCTTCTTTCTAGCTGACACACAGAGGGCACTCTTGGACTGGGAAAGAAACAACCTGCCTCACCTGCTTATTTTGAGAGAACTTTAAAAAAAATCTTCATTTTAAGCTGTGCACATTTTCACCTGGAATAATAAACTGAACAGCACAGGAGTAATAATTTGCTGTTACAGGAAAGATTAAAGAAACTTGCACACTGTATTAGTAGAATGTACTATAACACTTTCCAAGAAACTATTTCTTTCATTATTTCCTCCAAACTCTGTTTTGAAAATTAAAAACAAGAATGATACAAACATTTACATTGTAAAGCCTAGAAATTATGTATGTCAGATCAACTGAAGTTACTATCGGAAAGATGATGAAAGTATCACCTCAAGTGCAGCAATGTAATTTGTGCACATTTATGCAAATTGCAGATGATAGAAAACTGGGAGGAATAGTTGATAGACCAGATGCATGTGCTGCCATTCAGAGGGATACTGACAAGCTGGAGAAGTGGGCTGACAAGCACCTCATAAAACAAAAGAAAATGCCAAATCCTGCACCTGGGGAGGAATAACCCCATGCACCAGGACAGGCAGGGGCCTGACCAGTTGGAAAGCAGCTTTGCAGAAAAGGATCTGGGTGCCCTGGGAGGCACCAAGTTGAACACGAGTCAGCAATATTAGAAAAAACATCACAGAAAGGTTGAGAGGTGTGATCCTTCCCCTCTACTTAGCACTGTTGAGATGCATCTGCAGCACTATCTCCTGGTGCTGGGTTCCCCAGTGCAACATGAGCATACTGGAATAAGTCCAGCAAAGGGCACTGAGGCAATTAAGGGCTTGAAGCACCTCTTGTACATAGAGAGGCTGAGAGAGCAGGGACTGTTCAGCCTGGAGAAGGCTCAGTGAGGATCCTATCAATGTTTTGAAATACCTGATGGGTGGTAGTAAAGAAGACAGAGACAGATTCTACTCAGTGGTGCCCAGTGACAGGACAAGAGGCAATAAGCACAAACTGAAATACACAAAGTCTCATTTAAATATAAGGAAAATGTTTGTACTGTGAGAGTGACTGAGCACTGGCACAGGCTGCTCAGAGAGGCTGCGGAGTCTTCATCCTTGCGATATCCAAAACCCAACGGACACAGCCCTGGACAACCTCCACTATCTGACTCTGCTCTGAGCAGAGGGGTTGGTTAGACAATCTCCACAGGTCCCCTCTCACCTCAGCCGTTTTATGACTCTGAAATTTCCAGTATGTTCCCTAAGAACTGGTGGAACAAAATAGTGGGGAGGTGTGGTGGGTTAATCCTGGCTGAGGGTCAGACTCCCACCCAGATGCTCAGCCACAACCCTGCCCTGACCTTGGTGTTCCCTCTGCTGTTACTCACTCTTCTTGTTCATTCCTCCTTCATCTGTCCGGCATTTTGTTAAGAAAGGCATACTTACTAAGTGTGTTTTCATAGAGGTGCCACCAGCTTGGCTGAGGGACTCAGTTGTGCCCCGTGCTGGGTCCGTTGGAGCTGGCTGTGCCCGACATGGGGCAGTCCTGGCCTCTCCTCACCGAGGCCACCCTGCAGCCCCCCGCTGCCAACACCTGGACATGGACATCCATGTGCAATGGGAACGTGCTCACAAATACCACTCAGGAACGTGCCTACGTCCTTCTGAAGAGGATGCATTTTTCAGCATTTTTCAGCAACAAGCAGGTGCTGTTCCAGACCTGTCGCTGAAATAATCTTTCTTCACGGGAAGGGAATTTTTCTTACTTCAGTGCCGCAGAAGTTTAGCCTGTGGTGTGCAGGCTGTCCAAGTTACTATAAACTGTAGTAACATTTAATCATTCCTCTTTCCAATATGCTCTTCCCAAACACAGCAGAGAGTAGTCTAGGAGCATCTAGATGACACTGAGATTACAATATCATTTCTCCTCCTTTCCCTCACATACACCATTATGAAAAATCTCCCTCGTTAGATTTGCTTTTCAGATTTTTGGTACCTGAACTAATCTGGGGAGCCAAGATAAAGTAGAAACCAAATGTATTATATTTACCAGACTCTGCGTTCTATTACAAAACATCCATATCTAGGATAAATTTATATTTCATATTTGTGATAGAACATTACAAAAAAAAAAAAGGTTTATCTGGGAAAAAGTAAGTATTTTTGGCAGCCATGTACTAAAGGTACTCCTTTACCATCATCAGAAAAAGTATACTGAGAATTATCTGATTGTGTTCAATGTAGTCCATAATGTTATCATACAAATGAGCCTTCACAGATTGGTAAATGTCTTTCTCACGGAAGTTCATATTTTCGCCAAATTTATGCAATAGGCGTCACTTGAAGAAATAATTCATAGAATATTCCAGGTCCAGACATCACTTACTACTAAGACAAATTTATAAACAGAGTTTTTCTTTTGCTAGGTGCGGAATATATAAGTTCTTATTAATAATTTTTAGTTACTTTTGGAAAAACTCAAAGATCACAGAAGAACAGAAATAACAACTTAAAGTAAGATAGAAACAAATAATTTTCTCCTGTAGCAGATAAGGGATGGAATCTTTAAAAATATATGTTTAGCAGTATGACTAATCACTCACATTGCTGGGAAGGGCAAACTCATATACAGAAAGTAAACCCAATCGTTTGCTCAAATTATTGAAAGCTTTTTGATACAACATTTCATTTCTACCATGACAGCAACTGCAGAGAAACAGGCTGAGGTGAGTCCTTTCTATAGTTTTCAAACATGGTCAAGAGTAGAAAAGTGGAACTTTCATGAGAATAATTATTGTAGCTTTTACATATAATTCATATTCTAGCCTTGTGCTAGATAGAATTTGAGACAAAAGCTTTTCAGATTATATGATTCTGTTATTTTAGGGTTTGTCCAAGAAGGTACACCTTGCTGTAGAATGAAGAACTAATACAGGACATAAAAATCCAAAATGCATGACTAGACAGTTGTACCATCACTTCTTACCATCAGTCATTCATTCAGAGAAATGTATACAAATAGAAATAAAAATGCTTAACCTTAAAGAAATTCACTTTTCATATGGATATAAAAATGTGCAACATTTGGATATTTCAAATGTGATGAGTTAAAAAGAAAACTCGATAGCTCACTTTAAACAGTTACTGTGGATCATTATGGCTTTTGCATTACTAATCCACTTTCACTTCTCCATAATTCTATTTAGATCAGAAAGGCTAGATTGGAATAAAACTAGAATTCACATTAGTGAATCAGGCCCTTATTTTTGACACATTTAAGTTTTTCCTGAAAGACCAGATGGTTGGTGTATGTTACGTAGTTTTATTCAGATGAAATTTAAAAGAACTAAAACACTCGGCATGCTTTTATTATTGGCATGCTTAGTGTGTCATCTAAAGAAATCTACAAAAGGAGATAATGAGACTTGTCAACTGTTTCACAGTAATTATAGCCCTCATGATATAATGCTACAAAATTACAATATAGCTTAAGATAATAAAATGCAAAAGGTTTTTTCAATCAGGAAAAAAACCCTATTTGTAACATTTATGCAGGAAAGGGATTATTTCAAACAGGTAACCATGACTATATTAGACATGCAATCAAATGTAATAAAACCAAATTCTGTCAGTGTTTGATACTGCACATTGTCCAAAATTTATACTGTATATTTTAGCTATGTTCTTCCCACAAGCCTTGCAGATTTTCACAGGGTTTGCCAGTTCATTTAAATATCTAATATTAAAATAATATAAAGCTTCAGACACTTGCTTCCAATATTGCCTTAAAGCTCTCAAGCATTAAGATCAGCACTTTTTAGCGTACTTACGGTCATTGCATAATGGTCCACTAAAGGAGGTCATACTACAGTCACAACTGAATCCATCCCACTGCTGTAAGCACACTCCCTGGTTTGCACATGAATCCTCTTGGCATGTTGTACTGGGGCCTGATGAGAACATACAAAAAAAGGACTTGCACTTTGTCTTCCAAAGAAAGGTATTTCTCTCTGGATCACATTAACTAGTTGCCAACATCTCAAACAAAATGAGCAAAGAGTTATCAAGTAAAACACATATAAAGTTGCTGATTTCGTAGCAGCACATAATATTAAAAAGGTGTTTTTCTTTAGTTTTAAGACTGATATGTCAAACACATAAGAATGCTCAAACTGAAGCAGAATTATTCCAGGTACAGTGGGAATGTTAACTTTGTTGCAAGTTATTTGTTAAACCTGTGTCAGACCATTAACTGGCTAAAAGTTTTCTAAAAACTTCAGTATTATTTTTTCCTGTAAATACATTTCAAACAGCAAAGCCAGATGCCACAGAAAGCAAAGCTCTGGGAGATGAAAGTAAAGATCAGAAAGTAAAATTAAAAACAAAACAAAATAAAAATAAAGTAATAAAATGAAGCTACACTCTACAATGCTCTTAATCTTACAGATTATTTTAAATTATCTAGGTCTGAAATTAAGAGGAGTTAGGGATTCTTTGGCAGGAATGTTGGCAAGTACTGATTCACATGCTTCAGGGATCCCATGCAGGTTCCTTTTTTTAAGGGAAAATGCAGAAAATCAGACTACTAATGAATTGGCATGCCAAAATATGACATACGCATGAAAAACAAAGCTACTCTGTTTCTAGAGAATCATAAGTAGACTATTGAAATATAAAGAAATTTGAAAAGGAATGATCAAAGCACTAAAGCAATCACTATACAGACATATTCAAGACTGAAAGCCTCTATGCAAGCTGTGCTGGAAAATGAAGGTTCACATAGCCCATTGTTTTAGAGGTGTGAAAGACAAAATCTGATATAAAATAACACATTTTAATTCTGAAACGTACAGAGCATTTATTGCAGAAATCCAACTGTGCATTGGGGGTTTCAGTCTTGTTTAATACACACAGGGCTATCTACCTTGCAAATCAGCTTTCATCAATGCAACTTTGTCAGCAAAATAAAAAAGCAAAATATATTAAATGTTAGTAAGCAATATTGAAATGGCAGCAAACACAGAAAAAAACCATTCAGAGTAAAGTGCATGCTGCTGTTAAAGAGAGAAAGAAATGCCATATAATGCAAACAAATTAATGCTAATAGCCATAAATCTTCAGGCAAACCAAAATAAGAAAGCAGTAATTTGCCAGTATTTTACTACAAATATAATGGTTAATTGAGCTGATGACATATAATAAAGGAAAATTAAAAGTTTTTTTTTCTTCCTTGGATAAATATGAATGCATTAGCAGAGTAAATGCATGGCTGAATCCTGACTAGCCATTTGTCATGTTCAGATACACTGAATTCAAGAATAATTGGCACTGACATCCGCTCCGGTCTTTCTTTTTTCTAGCTCTTTCTTCATGATTGGTAAGTGAAGACTGAAATACAGACCATGAACTACAGATTACTATAAGCTCACATACACATTTCACACTGACTCTTGACACTACAAGGAAAAATTTGGTT
>WEKW01027466.1:0-18025 GCA_013389905.1 Sula dactylatra | reverse complement strand
TGCAACTTTGTCAGCAAAATAAAAAAGCAAAATATATTAAATGTTAGTAAGCAATATTGAAATGGCAGCAAACACAGAAAAAAACCATTCAGAGTAAAGTGCATGCTGCTGTTAAAGAGAGAAAGAAATGCCATATAATGCAAACAAATTAATGCTAATAGCCATAAATCTTCAGGCAAACCAAAATAAGAAAGNCATTAGCAGAGTAAATGCATGGCTGAATCCTGACTAGCCATTTGTCATGTTCAGATACACTGAATTCAAGAATAATTGGCACTGACATCCGCTCCGGTCTTTCTTTTTTCTAGCTCTTTCTTCATGATTGGTAAGTGAAGACTGAAATACAGACCATGAACTACAGATTACTATAAGCTCACATACACATTTCACACTGACTCTTGACACTACAAGGAAAAATTTGGTTCTAGGATTATACAATTCTCCTAAATTGTTTTGGAGAAGACACATCAATATCCATTTGAAACTCCCACCGCAAGTCATTGATGACAGGACAAAACTGGTCCAAAGATTAAATAAAAATCCTAAATCGTCCTGTAGAGAGAAGTCCACTTAACCCTTCTGTCACATTACAGCTCCTTCAAAGATCTCAGTGTGGGATTTTCTTTTGATTTGCCAGTATTTTAGAAAAATCAATATCAATATGATTTAAGTCAGTTTGATGGCCACTTGCTTTAAATGAGGCACTGCTGGAGCACACCTCTGAACCAGGGCCTAAATCCTGGTGATTAAGAATGAGGGCAGTGTACACTGCATCCCTGTTTCGGCAAAACTATTAACTGTTCTATTTTCTTCTGTAATAATAATAGTAACAATAATAATAACAACAACAACAACAACAATAATAATAATAATACCACCACCCAGAACTGATTGATTGCAGTAGGCAGACATAGGGTAGTGATTTCCTTTTCTTTGGAGTTTTGAGCCCAGAAGTTTAAACATTTGGGCATTACATCACCCTTTCTTGAGCTGGGGATTATAATGACAGAATCCCATAGCTGACAAGACAAGACACATTTTTTTCTCACCAGATTCTGCTACTCGGAAACTTTACAAAGATGAAGTGAAAATATCTGTAGGTGTTTAAATGTTATATATTCATGCATTTATTTACACTTTAGTTATGCAATGTTAAATTTTCTCATCTTTGCAAAAGTAGAGCAAAAGTCACAAGGACTTAAAAGTACATAAACCGCAGGACCCTGTAGGCACATTAAAAAGTGCATGTTAAAACACACATATTTGGAAAAAAATATATATAGGATCTTGGTAAAATGCAGGGTACTTTGCTTTTTATGAAAGTGATTCTTAGACCTTTTGCTTGTTTATAGTAGTCATTATTAAAAAATTGACATCAAGACTAGCTTACATGTAAGAATTTCTTTTAATATAAGTAGGCTTTTTTTTCTCAAGAACAGAGGAGGACTGTTTAGTGTCAGTAAATACTATAATATCTACGACAACAAGTTCATATTTTCCAATATATATTACAGAACTAAGATATTTAGTAAAAATATTGTAATACACTCTTCTCAACCACTCACCTTTTGATTCACATTCTATTTAAATATTCTAATTTATTCAGTCTTCACTGCAGACTTTTTAATTGACTGTGTTTGGTCTTTGTTTATATTTGTCATATGTGAGGGTTTACATGCTGTATATTACACAAAGAGCATTATTAAGTAGCATGTGCAATGTTTTACTATATATTGCAAAACCAAATCCCATATCTCACCACCAAGAATCTTCACATATGTTAATACTTTGAAACTTTTCATATAGTTCATTTAATACATAAATTATATTATATATGCATGTACATGCACACAGTGCATTTTCCTCCTAAATATATTAAAAATATTTTTTTATCATTCTGTGATTTCTGTAATTCTGCTTTATTTAAACTGTGTAAAGAAAGTACAATGGATTTGACTAGAGAAAAACAGGGCTGACACTTACAACCTGGCTCTGGGGTTTGCTGTTAACAATTCGAAGAACTAGTTAGCATATTTATGTTTCTAGCCGTTAGTTTCTATCTGTTCTAGCCATTGAAAATTTGTCAACAAGGTGGATTCAGCCAAGTGTAAATTATATTCAATGCTCAGTGATAGAGAACAGAGATATCTATCTGCCTGTGGCTGAAACTTCGAAATGCAAGCCTTACAACTTGCCATACCAATCCCATGTGTGGGTTTGCAAAAAAATGTTCCAAAGAAAAAATTTTTAACATGCGCTTATGACAGTAAAGTTATTGAGAAATATCAACCTTTTAAGAACAAAATCCTAACAGATAAAATTAATTAGTAGTACATTATGACTTCACAGCTTAACAGAAGACAGAAAAAGAGCTTTCACTGCCAGGTGTTTTTTTTTTTTTCTATACCAGAAAGGTGGGGAATTCAATACCATAAGTCTGAAGAACATCAAATCCAAGTGCCCCACTTCTCAGGAAAGATTTTGCAGCAGGCTGATGTCTTAACAAAGGACATATATGCACCAGTACAGCCAGGTGACTTTTGGATTGAGAGTGGCGGTGACTAGTACTTATTGTTTTGAAATGACTTCTGCTGCTGTGTCCTGAGCTCTTTGGACTCGACATCTCAGGGGACACAAAGCTTATGCATTCCATTGCAGCATGAGACAGAGGCAAAACTCCTCAGCTCTGTAAGGATGGAGACAGTCCTGTCTGTACACAGCAGCAGAGCTATGGGCAGCTTGAGGCGTACAAAAGACTTCAGGAGGCAGCTAAATATGCAAGTGACTTAAATAATATTTTAGGTGTCAGACTTCTTTTTGTACATCTGATCCATGGTCTGCAGACAAGACACTGACAGATGACTCAGACAGGAAGACTTGAAGTAAACAAGTGAGATGGAAGAGTTAACTTGCAAGGGTTAAGTAGAAAGTTTGAAAGGGAATATTTCATTCCATGCTGTTAAAGATTTCCTTCTGCAGGCAAAACGCTTTTGATGAGGCAGTTCTCTGGGATCCAGGCAGAACATCTGGATTGACCATTTTGCTTGTGTCAGGTGATTTTGGTGTCAGAAAAAGCTGACTTTCCACCAAAAAGGACAATATTTGTACAACCTTTACTAAATTGTTGGTGGCATTATTAAATTCACTGATACCTGAGTTGTGCCAGCGGTTTAAAAGGTGAACTCACACTCTAGGCCTGTGGCAATATTTCTCTGGAGTACATAAAATTTATTTAGAAAATGACATAATTTCAAAAGAAGCTATGAAATGCATAATGGAATTAAGGCGTACTTTGACTCTCTGAAGGGATGGTGCAGGAATGGAATTTGCTAACTTCATTGAGAAAGCAGAATCCGATTTTCTAAACTCAATGACAAACTAATTTACACGTATTTTTCCATTCCTGATAGACATAAAGAGACACTAAAGCTACAGAAAGATAAGTTGTGAATTTTATGTATTTCTGTGTGCTATCAATAGAATTTAAACTGTTAACTAGAGGTAGCAGGTAAAGAACAAAAAAGTTCTACCTGTACAAATGTATTGTAGGCACAACGAAAGAGGAGACAGAATTTATCCACCAAAAAGCTTTATCTTGTGAAGCTTGAGGAAACCCCCAGCTCTGCTTGGATTTTTTACAGTGTTTGTTTTTAACAAACTTGATATCAAATCATCAAGATTCCAACTTGAAATTCTACAGAGTCATTTTCATATTTTTCTGTCCAGAGAAGAATGGTACTTGAGAGAGGGGAGAATGCATAAAATTGAACATAGCCACAAAATTCAGGATTATTTGAATAAAATGTATATGCAGGGTTAGAGAATTGACTTAAATTATTCCATAAATCATAGTAAAAATAATGTGGGATTAAATGACAGTTGGAAAAATAGATAAAGATTGACACCCCTGAATTACAAATATACCTCTTCTAATTCTGTCCTTACTTAAATTCCATGATATTCCAGATGAGTCAATAAAGGCATAAAAAATGTGAGATAAAACTTAATTGGCTGTCTGATTTCAGATAGGAAGACTCATGACAATACAAATCTCAGGGGTGAGCAAAAATAGAGAAGATGGAAGATTGATCTTAAACAGTTTCATAAGTTAGCATTGAATTAATCAACTCAAAATTTCTCTTTTAAAAATGGAATTAATATCTAATCTTTCAGCATTAGCTAATGCCTAAGTGTTATGAAGATACAAAGGACTTCACTGAAGCTAATTGTTATGGTTTTTATCAATTAAAATACATCTAAAGTAAACAAAATGCAAAATATCTTGCCACTGGAACAGGATGAACCTACACTAAACATTTAAGAAGTTAGCTCATGTTCTCAGATCAATCTCTGTGTTGTGGGGCAGGCACACACTTATCTCCATAATACTAAAAAATATGAGCTCTTTATGTAAGAAAGGGTCAAACTAGATCAATTAGAAGCAGGTAAAAGACAGTCTCTCCATGTATGGAGTGTACATATCAACAAAACTCTGCAGGATTCGCACAACATTTTCACTACAATATAAAAAAAAACTCCAGTGTATTTAATACCTTCACATCCTCTTTCTATTTGGCCGTTACAGAAGAGAGCATCTGAGATTAGATCAGGGAGCCGTCCATTCAAGTCAACTGATGCAAGACAGCCTTGGAATCCCTCTTTTGCATGCACCAGTTTTGGCAAGGACTTGTACATTTCTTTGGCCACTCCTCCAATATACAAATCACCTGTAAGGAAAAATAAATATTAGATACAGAAAAACACCTGTAGAACCTTTGATCTGTTTGATCTTCTAGACTTTTTGTGCTGAATGACAAATATCTCAGAAAAACATTCTTAAAAATAAATGTAGAAGAAAACACTGATAGCATATATGATATGAAAAGACATTGCAGGACTATATTTTTTCAAATGCAGATCCAGACTTCACATTTGTATGACTAATTACGTAGAGGTACCTAGACATATTATTTACATGCCAGCTCATATATACAGGAAACATACATCTATTTCACAGATTAGGAATCAATCACAGAATCTCCACCTAGAAATGCATCTAGCACTGATTTATGTTGTTAGCATACTCAGGAACCTGACCACAAATCATCCCGATTATGGATCCAGCAGACTAAGATAAAAGGCAGTAAGTGGGGAAACTGTGGTCCCGCTGCTGAATGAGGTGGGGGCCCTGCTGATGAAAGATGCAGAGAAGGCAGAGTTACTGAATGCCTGCTTTGCTTCAGCCTTTACTGCTGAGGCTGGCCCTCAGGCATCCCAGCCCACAG
This sequence comes from Sula dactylatra, assembly GCA_013389905.1. Lineage (NCBI taxonomy): Eukaryota > Metazoa > Chordata > Aves > Suliformes > Sulidae > Sula > Sula dactylatra. The sequence continues at coordinate 12,740 of WEKW01027466.1, read as the reverse complement.
AGATGAGAGAGAAAATCTGGAGAAGGGAAGATTTCCCCTTGGTTGAGGAGGATTGGGTTAGAGATCATTTAGGCAAACTGGATCCTCACAAATCCATGGGCCCCAATGGGATGCACCCACACGTGCTGAGGGAGCTGGTGGATGCTGTCACCAAGCCACTCTCCTTCATCTTTCAAAGGTCATGGAGGACAGGAGAGGTGCCCGAGGACTGGCAGGTAGCCAATGTCACTCCAGTCTTCAAAAAGGGCAAGAAGGAGGACCCGGGAAACTATACACCAGTCAGCCTCACCTCACTCCCTGGAAGGGTGATGGAACAGTTCATTCTGGAGGTCATCTCCAGGCATGTAGAGGAAAAGAAGGTTATCAGAAGTAGTCAACGTGGATTCACCAATGGGAGATCATGCTTGACCAACCTGATGGCCTTCTGTGATGGCATGACTGGCTGGGTAGATGAAAGGAGAGCAGTGGATGTTGTTTACCTTGACTTCAGCAAGCCTGTTGACACTGTCTCCCATAACATCCTCACAAGTAAGCTTAGGAAGTGTGGGTTAGATGAATGGACAGTGAGGTGGATTGAGAACTGGCTGAACGGCAGAGCTCAGAGGGTCATGATCAGCAGCGCAGAGTGTGGCTGGAGGCCTGCATCTAGTCGTGTTCCCTGGGAGACTGTGCTGGGTCCAGTCCTGTGCAACTTATTCATCAATGACCTGGACGAAGGGACAGAGTGTACCTTCAGCAAGTTTGCTGATGAGACAAAACTGGGAGGAGCGGCTGATACACCAGAAAGCTGTGCTGCCATTCAGTGAGACCTGGACAGGCTGGAGAGCTGGGCTGAGAGGAACCTCATGAAATTCAACAAGAGCAAGTGTAAGGTCCTGCACCTGGGGAGGAACAACCCCATGCACCAGTACAGGTTGGGGGCTGACCTTCTGGAAAGCAGCTCCCCTGAGAAGGACCTGGGACTGCTTGTGGACAGCAAGGTGACCATGAGCCAGCACTGTGCCCTTGTGGCCAAGAAGGCCAACGGTGTCCTGGGGTGCATTAAAAGGAGCATGGCCAGCAGGTCGAGGGAGGTTATCCTCCCCCTCTACTCCACCCTAGTGAGTCCACATCTGGAGTACTGCATCCAGTTCTGGGCTCCCCAGTTCAAGAAAGACAGGGAACTATTGGAGAGACCCAAGCAGAGAGTTACGAAGATGATCAGGGGACTGGAGCATCTCTCTTATGAGGAAAGGCTGAGAGGCTGGGGTTTGTTCAGCCTGGAGAAGAGAAGACTGAGGGGGAACCTTATCAATGCTTATAAATATCTAAAGAGTGGGTGTCAAGAGGATGGGGCCAGACTCTTTTCAGTGGTGCCCAACGTCAGGACAAGGGGCAATGGGCACAAACTGGAACCCAGGAAGTTCCACCTGAATATAAGGGAAAACCTTCTTTCCTTTGAGGGTGACAGAGCAGTGGAACAGGCTGCCCAAAGAGGTTGTGGAGTCTCCTTTTCTGGAAATATTCAGAACCCACCTGGACACGGTCCTGTGCACCCTGCTCTAGGTGTACCTGCTCAAGCAGGGGTGTTGGACAAGATGATCTCCAGAGGTCCCTTTCAAACCCTGCCATCCTGTGATTCTGTGATTCTGTGGAGCACCAAGATCCACCTGAAGTCCATATATCCAGAATCATCCATTTAAAAGCACACGAAGAAATAAAGGGGTTAGGGACACATCTAAGGAGAAACTTAGGGATAGCATTGTTAAGCAGTGAAATGACTGATTCTCCCCACCAAAATTCATACCCTTTGTCAGTCATGTGGGAACAGTGGGAGTTAGATGCCTTTAAAACAGCAATCTGCACACTGAGGGAACAGAATTTTATTGCTGAAAGTAATTCTGACGACAGGCACATATTATGAACAGTGCTCTCTGATGAATCTCAGGCAAGTTACTCAGGACTGAAAGCTAGAGCTTTTCTTCCTTTGAGTAATTCATAGCTCTGAGACTTACTTTGCAAGGACATAGCTAGAACTTTTCTCTTAAACACTGAGGAAGGGGATGCTTTTTTGTTTTACAATTCAGGCTGTGCCTTTCTTTCATGTGTTTGGTGTCTCTGGTGGGCAGAACAATGATCTTTCAAACTAACATAACTTACCTTTCTAAAGTGTCCCTTAAGTATGAGACTATAGGTTTAACTCGGTGTGTTCCATACCTCTTGCTGAAGGCATGCTGCAGAAACAAATCTGAGCTTTGCTTGGCCAGAGAGAGGAAGCATGCTTGATGTGAACACAGCCCTAGCTAAAAGGCTTCAGTCCTTCTCCTGGCAGGCAAGATATGCCTTATTCTTTCAGTCACAGACAGAAAGAAATAAAATCATGGTTTCCTACATTTTGCATGAGTTTACTGTCCTGATCTGTTATCTCCTAACTCAGTAAAAGCAGCCATCTTTGCAAGATTGGTGGGAGTGCTCCGAGCATGCCTACAAGCAAGTCCCTCTAGGCACACAGGAAGAGGACCATCTGAGCTTCTGAGAAGCATTGAACCTGGTTGAAAGAAGGTCCTTATGGGTGCATCTGACTCTCAAGCATCACCCTGTGACAAAATTCTTACTCTACCTATGCATTACATCCTTACTGACGATATGTTTTGTGCTAGAATAAATTTCCAATAGACTATCTGAATATATTCTAATCTACATTGTGCTTTCCAGTACAACCTGCAGTCTGGATGATTTTGCAGCCCAGGCTACAGGATGTACCAAAAAATGTTTCTGCATCACCTCAAATGCAGAATTGCTCATTTCCTAAATGTTTACCAAGCTTTGTAGGCAGATATCACAGCGACAGAACTCAGAATGTACTAGCTATCATCACTACCCCATGTGGCTAATTTTAATCTCCCTCTTATCAGTATGAGCCATAGTCACACCTTTTCCTGGTTCTCCTGGCATACTTGCTTGTTCACAAGGGAGTGCAATTTGGTGCTGTTTGCAATGGTTTACAGTTTGCCTGCAAGGAAATGGCCTGAAACAAACAAATGTCTATCAGACTGTGAAAAATTTTTAGTCACTACATGCCAGCCCTAAAACTCAGCTGTATCTGAATTAGTGAAATGGAGATAAAAAGCTTAGGAACATGCATATTATTAATCTTATAAGTCATCCAACTGAAAGTCTTAGCAAGAATTATAGCACCACGTACTAAGAAACCTCAAGCTTTTTCCATTCCACTTAGATAATTTGAAAATAAGATATTGCTTTCCTCTAGAGCTTTGAGGTACAGTACAATTCTCAGAAGCACGGCATTAGACATAACAGATTAAAATATGGTGATCCGTATGTTCCCACAAATGGGATGTAATTCATTCACAGCAGAAAAACTTCTGTATTTTTTCAGCCAGCTGAACTGGAAACAAAGTAAAAACTCTTGTCTCATGATAAAGGTTCTCCATCTTTTTCTCAGGTGGAACATCTAAAAAGTAAAACCATTCCAGGTTTCCTGAAGTTCTGTGCTTTCAGTCATCATCAGCTCAGCATAGAGAGGTAATTAATCTCAATTGATTCCAATGGACTTAAAAGAGGGAACCTCCAGAGAACAATATTAAGAAAATCACACCTATGCTAAAAAGGTTAAACTTGGTCTATTGCACAACACATGCAACCTCTTTTTAAGACTCCCAACATGTATACTGTCCAAAAAACCATTTTTATTCTGTGATTGGTTAAACCTTTAAAACTGCAAACTTTCAAATTGATCCCCTGCTAGTTCCTAAGATCCATCCCTCAAGCATATTGAGATTGCTATATACAGTCATATAGCAATTGTCAGTTATGATGAATGGCTAGTGGAAGTCCAGGTCAGTGTGCCAGCATAGGAACCTGAACTCAGAATATTTGCTCCTGAAAATATACACTGGAATGTTTTCAAACAGGTATCATACGCACAGAAGTACCATGAATTAAGTTGAGACTACATAAACTGTAACTCTACTATTTACCTACAGTTCCTTAAGACTCTTGATAATTAGAACTGATCATTATATACTATTGAAGATACAGTTTCCACAAACAAAGATATGTTGTGGGTAATATTTTAACTTTGTTTATGTTCAAAATAACTTGAGTTCTGCTTTTGCACTAGCTAATACACTGCACTAACACTAATCATATGTATTGAGCAGCCATACTGACTATTAGACTTCACCTTTTATAAAGTATATACAAGTATTTTTTATGACTATGGGCTAAACATTCCCCAGATTTAATATCAAATGTGGTTTGAGTTTGCTGCTGATGGCATAAACACACACTTTCTCTCAGAGACAAAATTTTATTAAGGGATAGGCTGCAATTAAACGTCTCTTTTTTTAAAAAAAAAAAGCTATTTTAATTTTTTCATGTGGTTATTTTTTCATATCTGCCATCAGAAATGTTTTGCATAGCTACTTTTATTTCAGTTGATCACATGCTTCATTTTTATGTTCATCTCAACGAAGTAGTTTCCCACAGAACTCAATCCATTAGAAATTCAGAGAAGAAAGAGTTGCAAAAAATGTTGTTAATGAAAATATTTATATATTCAATTTACATTAGCAGAGGTTCAGAAAAGATAAAGCTTGTCCCTGCTCCCACTAAAAGAGATCAGAGGAATCAACATAGTATGATACAAATTCTCAGGATTTCTCCTCTTTTTCACTTCTTACGTAAGTACAGCTTTACTACCGGAAATGTTACACGCTCTAAAACAGGATTAGCCCCTTGCTGTGTATCTGCATACTTACCCTTATGAGTTACGTGTAAGTTATTTCATTAAGTAAGGTATTGCCGTTCATCAGGTCAATAGTATGAGATCATGACACTGTCTAAACTAGCTGCGGAGTAAATGCAATACTATCGCAATGCTGCTACCACTGAAAATGCATGACCATTTCAGGAGCTGTGCACAATGGAAAATGCAATTCTTCTATTTCTTTCTTTCTTTCAACAGATAACCATTTTTTTAAGTACATATACAAAGGAATATACTTGTATTACAGTTCTAATCATAGTTTCTGGAACTAAAGTTTAGCTATTACCTTTTGAGCATGTACTTTCTGCTAAAGTTTATTTTGATTTTTAAATGTATTCCTGAAGAGGTCTCCATTTTTTTTCATAACCATCCTGACTTTCCTTAGTTTATAAAGGAAAATAACCAATTTATATAAAATATATCAACTGGCATAAACAACGTAGCAGGTAGTAAAGAAATGGGTGAGGGAATAGGGTGCTCCAAGATTTCCTTTTGATCTCTGGAGAAGCTTCAAAGAAAGCACTTTATTTGCGAGCAGGTACTTCTTAATCTCACAACTCTCTTCTCACTTATATTAGGAGTCAGTATACAGAGTTATCCCCTTTTATTTAGGCAAGGAGGATTGTTTCCTCTCTTCATTTTTCCGAGGCCAAAAAAATAAGTACACTACAGTGTTTCTCACTGGCATGTTCATTGCAGGTCAGAGGAATCAACTGGAAGGCAGCACTTTCAGAGATATACCTGTAAATCATGGCACTAATAGCACTGGTCAGTTATATTACAAGCACTGACAAAGAAAAGAGTTTAGTGGGTTTAATTTCTATCTTTTACAGGCAATGAAGACCTTCATTTATTCCAACAGGAGCTTTCCTATTTACACTTATGTATCTCTTTTCTGACTCAGAGTTGATTTATGCTTTGAGGATCAACTGAATTTAACACTGAAGCAAACTGCTAGCTAATAAATGAGCCCAAGTTCTCAATGTATTCATTATTGGAATCACACTTATGAAAAAGCACACAGAACACCACCCAACAGTGAGTCACACACAACTGTTGGTGAAACAAATACTGCCAAATCTTCGGTAATAACTCATCGTTTTTTATCCCAAGTCTCTAAATTTCTTCAAAATAAGAACTCTGCAAGTACTAAACCAAAGAAATGTAAAATAAAAATTGAAGATCCTGTTCTATTTATTTCTTTTCTGAATAACTAGCAGAATTATCTTATTTAGCACTACTGACATTTCCAACAGGTCACCACATAGGCTTTCCTCCTTTCCTGATTCATGTCCACACCCAAGAATTCTTAAATTATATGTGCTGGTGGCAAAAACTATTTATTTAATTTAATGACTACCATTGTCTTCAAACACTAGTAGAGAGGGAATTATTGTCCACGTGTTTGTAATGGTAACAGCAACATGTGAATACTTCTCAGGGAACAAGTAGTTGTTGTGGTTTAGCCCCGGTCAGCAACTAATCACCACACAGCTGCTCACTCACTCACCCCACCCCTGTGGGATGGGGGAGAGAATCAGAAGGGCCAAAGTGAGAAAACTTGTGGGTTGAGATAAGAACAGTTTAATAATTAAAATAAAACAGCAATAATAGTAATAATATAATGAAAAGGAAAATAATGAGCAAGAGAGAGCTGAAACCTTGGAAGAAGGGAAAAAAAACCAAAACCAAACAAGTGCTGCAACCACTCACCACCCGTTGACCAACGCTGCCGGTCCCTGAGCCACGATCGCTGCTTCCCCTGGCCAGCTCCCCCCAGTTAATATTCTGGGCATGACGTCACATGATATGGAATACCCTTTGGCCAATTTGGATAAGCTCTCCTGGTTGTATCCCCTCCCCTCCTGGCTTCTTGTGCCCCTGGCAGAGCATGGGAAGCTGGAAAAGTCCTTGACTAGTGTAAGCGCTACCTAGCAACAACTAAAACATCAGTGTGTTATCAACATTATTTTCATACTAAGTCCAAAACGCAGCACTATACTAGCTACAGAGAAGAAAATTAACTATCCCAGCTAAAACCATGACAGTAGTTTAACCAGTATATAGTTTGGCTTCTTTACTCTCCAAAATCTGTGTCTTTTGTTGTACGTATTTGGTGTTCATTCTTTGAACATCACTCTTGACAAGAAATGAACACCATTCATTCAAATATGGTTCCATGTATGAATGAAAACAAAACAAAAAGGAGGAAATAAAACAGTAGAAGGAATTGTGGTTTGGCTTTTTCATAACCTATAAAGACAATATCCCTGGAATGTTTTTATATGGCTGCACAAATGCACCTTCAAATCCATCACTTTCTCCAAAAGCAGACATTCTGTCCCTTCATGTCTTGTTGTGCTGCTGGTATCAACTATACTTTCAGCTGTTCTCTTCTTTTTTCTTTCATTTTAGAAGTTGTTTCTCTGTCTTGTTTCTAATGTCACATTGTACTAAATCACTACTGTGGCTAGGAACTAGAGTGCTTCTGCAGTGTACTAGAGCAGTATTACTCCTCAAGAAAGATACGGATAGCCCTGGCATAACACGGTGGGTTCTGAAAGCACAACAGGCATCTCCGCAATTCCCTTCTATGACATATGAAAATACAAAGGAACCTCTGGCTGTGGTGAAGCTGAAGTGTCAGGCACACTTTTCTCCAAATATGCTATTTCAAACTGATCAAGCTATATAACAGCTTCTTCCCTCTGGCAGGCAAAGAGGAATGAAGGCTGCAAAGACTGAGAAATACCGTAGGGGAAGTTTAATCTCGAAAGAAAAAAGTTCTCACTTTCTTCAAGTCCTTCATAAAACAGATGAGTTGCTGTTACAAGATTAATAGAAATTGCGTTGTAGTATCTTAGCAGTTGCGCAATGAAGTACCAGGTGGAACTCAGTGTAAGAAGACCCACACAATCCCAACTCATGGTATTTTTGAGGCAACTGAAATGTGAAAATAAATTACTCCCACACAAGCTGAATATGCACTGACTTAAATACAATAGACAACATTCTGACCTTGAATCAAGGGATGTTGTCTCAAATGAAAATGGCAGGTAGGCATCTAGATGCCTTTGACATTCAACGAAATATAGGTGCCTACTTCTCCTTAATGACCTTCTCCCCTCTCCAGCATACAAAAGCACCTAACCATCATTTACTTTGTGCAACAGGCGAAGCACAGTGGTGACTTTTCTTTCAGATGTGGGGTTTCAACACACACTTTAGAAAAAGAATTGGGTCTGAGCAGCAGATAAGTGGTGACTCTAGAGTGTCTCCCCACTTTCACTATTCATGACTAACCATTTACTTTTTGTGCCATATCAAAAAAATCATTTGATCCTTTAAAAATATGGATGAAATATAATTGTTCTTTTCTGAATAAATCAAGAAGCCTGCTGTGATCATAACCCAATAATAAATTGAAGGACAGTTGACAAAGACTTAAATGATGCATCCACACAGCTTCTGCAGCACATACGCTCCAGCATATGGCTTTTCAAATCTCCCTTTACAGTAGAGAATATGCACTTGCTGCGCATTCACAGGCCTGTTTGGTGCTAGAGCCAAGCATGACTGAATTTCGTCTACCACTTGCAAGGGCACTTGAGGGAAGACATGAACATGTAAACTTAGTGCTTTATGTGCACTTATTCACTTCAAAGAGTCCATTCTGTAGCTTCAGTATTGATTTGTGGTTGAAGTCTTTCGGTTTTGATGTGATCTTTTTTTTTTAAGAAAAGTAGGCTTTTCAAATATTTTCCCTGTTGGAGTGATGAATTCCATCACTTTTACACTCTCTCTCACCTAAGAAGGGAAAGGGCAGCTAGTTTACTTGTCCAGGCTCTGCCGAGTTCCCTGTCCTTTCAAATACTTTGGGAAAGAGGCAGTTGTATGATGTGACAGGTGGTGCCTTCCATCTTCCGCATTCCCTGTACTGATAACCTAGCAAGGCAAAACAATTACAGGCAAAAAAGGGAATTTATGGGATAGCAAGTCACTCTTTTGGGAAGGAATATAGAAACTGATCTTTTCAGCTGAATTCCACACTGCCTCCAATATCTTCCCTGAATACCCCATTAAAGTTATTGAAAAAAAGAGAAATCACCAGCACTGAAATGCTGGCACTGTGGGTTTTCTTTAGTCATCCTTATTGGCATATAAGACATATTGTAGTTATTTGTCAAGAGAATTGAACTTTGCAGATATTTCCTCCTTTGCCTGATATTGTTCTTTTTACAGTTTCATTGTAGCACTGCACCCTAATCCACACTGGCAGAAAAAAAGGTAGTGAGGATTAAGAGGTACCAGAGAGAACTCACAGTTGATGGGTGCACCAGGAAGAGCACCTTACAGATTTCTCTTGCCACCAATTTCTACAGCAGTCCACACTGGAGATATACCTGCTGCTCTACCTTTCTCCAAGTCTCCCAATTCCATCACACTACTCATAACCATGCTACTCATAACTGCATTGAAGACTTTTTGCACTTGGTACAAACGTGCTTCAGTCTAGAAACTTCTTCTCATGCTGTTGCTATGCTGTTTGCTGTTTTACATCTCAGCTCTGCTAGATGTGCTCTCCACTTCTGCATTCACCTCTTGGTGCTCAGTTTTCATTCCTATTATGCTTTTTGTTTCTGTTCAGAACTGCTCAATGCTCATACAAATATGAGTACGTTTCACAAGAAATTAAAGCTGTGTGGTAGAAAGTCTGTGTGGGGCAACAGCAACAACACGACAATGTCCTTAGCAGCTAAGTGTTCAATAGACAAAAGTAGATACTTAAAAGGTAAGTGCTCAAGTCTGAGCATTCCCCTAGATTTCTCCAGGTTAAAATCCACCATTTCCCCAACAATTCTGTTCTCAAACAACACATATTCTCAAAACAAGAAACAGTTACACAAAAGCATTTGGCATTTTCTTGACAATAAAAATTCTCAGATTCCCAGCCACTTTACTTAGGCTCAGTACTGGGGCCAGTTCTGTTTAATATCTTTACCAATGATCTGGACAAGGTGATTGAGTGCACCCTCAGTAAGTTTGCAGATGACACCAAATTGGGTGGGAGTGTTGATCTCCTCGAGGGTAGGAAGGCTCTGCAGAGGGATCTGGACAGGCTGGATGGATGGGCTGAGGTCAATTGTATGAGGCTTAAGAAGGTCAAGTGCCAGGTCCTGCACTTGGGTCACAACAACCCCATGCAATGCTACAGGCCTGGGAAGGAGTGGCTGGAAAGCTGTTTGCCGGAGAAGGACCTGGGGGTGCTGGCTGACAGCCAGCTGAACATGAGCCAGCGTGTGCCCAGGTGGCCAAGAAGGCCAACAGCATCTTGGGTTGTATCAGAAATAGTGTGGCCAGCAGGAGTAGGAAAGGGATTCTCCCCTGTACTTGGCTCTGGTGATGCTGCACCTTGAATATTTTGTTCAGTTTTGGGCCCCTCACTACCAGACAGACATTGAGGTGCTGGAGCGTGTCCAGAGAAGGGCAACACAGCTGGTGAAGGCTCTGGAGAAGAAGTCTTATGAGGAGCAGCTGAGGGAACTCGGATTGTTTAGCCTGGAGAAGAGAAGACTGAGGGAGACCTTAACCCTCTCTACAACTATCTGAAAGGAGGTTGTAGTGAGGTGGGTGTTGGTCTCTTTTCCCAGGTAACAAGTGAAAGGATGACAGGAAACAGCCTCAGGTTGTGCCAGGGAAGGTTTAGATTGGATATTAGGAGAAAATTCTTCACTGAAGGGTTGTCAAGCATTGGAACAGGCTGCTTGGGGAAGTGGTTGAGTCATCATCCCTGGAGGCATTTAAAAGATGTGTAGATGTGGCGCTTAGGGACATGGTTTAGTGGTGGATGTGACAGTGCTAGGGTTATGGTTTGACCTGATGATCTTAAAGGTCTTTTCCAACCTAAATGATTCTGTGATTCTATGATTTCTCTTTGCTTCCTTCCCCACCCCTGCCCCCAAAGACTAGATGGAAAGCACTGGCATTGAAAAAGATTAAACAGATTTAAAACCAAAGCAGTCTGCTTGTCCAATGAACTGTGAGGAAAGTTGGTGATGCATGTTAAATGGTAAATAATAAAATCTAATTGCCATATAAATGTGCGTGGTAATTCATCTCCCACAGAATTGATGCTATGCCAATTACTCTGTATGAGGGGGATGGTTGTGGTGGAGAGGTGAGGCATTCCAGCACATCAAATGTCCTTCATTTCTTTCCTGTTCTGACCACTTTTGTACATTGTATACACCTGAAGAACAGACAAAAATCTAATGCAGCCGGAATTTTCATTGTATAGTATACTCAGATCGCCCTTCCTACTGATATTCTAAAATCATTTACTCACTCTCTGCTTCAATAGCCAACACATGCTTTTATCAGAGCTTGTTTTCCAGTGAGGAATTCTCCACGTAAAGCTACCAAAAAGCTTAGATGATAACCATTCTCATATTGAATGTAGGTTTGCAGAGGGAAACTATTTATCTAATATTACCAACTTCCTGGTAAGACAATCACCTCCAGACTCTGAGTATATTACACGAGGCAGGTTTTTTGCAAAAAAGGATGGCTCAGTCAGAATATCAAGATCCATGAGGATGGCGCTTTCATACCCACAGCAGCACATTTTGAAAACAAGTTTAAGACATGCTTCTTGGCAGGGGGGTGCTAGGATTCAGTAGGATGTAATTACACTAAATATCCAGAATTTGTCTAAGTTTTAAAAGCATACTTGTTTCCTATATTATGCTTAACATAACTTTTACTTAGTATTCCAGAAGGGCTTGAGAGAAATTCCACAATCAGCAACAGTAACAACTTGCATGCCAAAGAGCTATACAAATGTAGGCAAATCTATACATTCGTATGTGTGTAAGACACTGAAAAGAGCAGGGGAAAAGAGGCAGAAAGCAAAAGTTTTCTGCCACCATGGAGCGATCTGAAAGACTACTGCAGCGTTGTTGACTTCACATAGCTCAGCACAAACACTAGAGTATTTTCTATAGTTTTTATTTAATCCAGAAGTACTGGAGTATATTTTTAATTTTTTTTCCCCATCTGATGATTGTGGAAATCTGGATACAATTTCTGAAGGCTTAGCATTGCCAAAATTATTTTCACAGCCTGCTAGACAGCATAGCTATTTAGAAGCAGTATGTGACAAGTTGTAAAGAAAGGAGGATAAAGGAATTTGCACTAGACCAGGTTGTCCAATCTCCTATTGTTAATCTGCTCATATATCTTTGTTACACAGAAAGTCTCAAAGAAGAGCTCTCAGTATTAAGATTGTTATTTTTCTGTCTCTATAGAGGCTGCTTTCCCAACACTATCAGGAAGACAACAGCTGCATTTGCTGTTGTCTGCTCCAACAGGTCACATTAGGAAGATCTATTTACTGTTGACAGTATTTGGAGCTCCGCATTTGGAACAGAACATTATTTCTGCATGAAGAGTTCGCAGCCCACCGGCAAGGTCATTACAATTAGCTCATGCATGTTTATTTGAGAAATTTAAGCATTAATACTTGTTCATTTGTACAAATTTGCATTTTTATATAAATTACTTTTCTGTGCTTCTTAAAGCTTTGTTTCTTAGTAATACAAATATGAAGGAACACTGCCATTGATAGAGACCTTGTAATATAGAGAACTTATAGTGCAGCAACAATAATAATGGGCTCAATATAAAACAACAGGCACAAATATTATATGAAATTGAAATAATTTCATTTTCCATTGCTGGAACAAGAAATCTTTACGATCAAGTCTAATTTAGCTCAGTTTTGCATAGCATGAGTAACATATTTTGACAGGCAAATGAAATATCAATAGATTAAGTGACTGTTACGAATCATCAATGAATATGCCAGGCCAGTAGATCCACTTATAATTTAGTTAATTGCATTAGAAGTTTACAAGGATGAATTAATTGCCTTGTGAGTCTTAACAAGCATGGAAGAAGTATATTTGAA
>WEKW01027465.1:0-14347 GCA_013389905.1 Sula dactylatra | reverse complement strand
TGTTGCTGCTTTGGATTCCAGTGTTTCTGGGAAGATTGGTTTGCGAGCAATCATATATTATTTCTGCACTACGGTCATTGCTGTAATACTAGGTACTCTGTGATACTGTAACTTTTAAAATCCTCAGCATCGCCTAATTACGAGTATTCAGCACTGTGACTTTACTAATTCCCCAAGACAGGATGGCGAGAAGAGACAGGAATCATACCAAACACCTCGACATACTCGTAGTGAGATACAGGGAGAAGTTAGTCCCCCTGTTCACACTTGGACTGTATTCATATCCAGTATGAAGCCACAGGCAATTTCGCCATACAGTTCAGCTCAGGGAAGATTAGGAGCTCTCTGCTTAGGTAAACAGGGACCAGCAGTGGTAAAGGTGAATGAACATCAAAGGCCAGCCTTAACTACAAAATGAATTTCCTCAATAGCAAAATGATAGATTGTTGCTGATTCTCAGATCTGAGAATATATAATGTGTCTCTCCTGAAAGAATGACAGAAAATACTGCTTTCCTTGTAATTGCCTTCCTAAAAGTTTTTTGACCCCTCTGTCACTGCCAGGCTCCACTCCTACCTCTCTGAAGTCCACATCTCTTGCAGGAAGTTCATTCCCTAGAAGCAGTTTTGAAGTCTTCCATATTTGCTTAAACAAACATCTTCAGCCTTCCTTCCTAAATAAGAAATAAGATTAAACCCTCCTTTGTCTGCTGTCATGTAGTTTGTGTGGCTTATCTTTGTATTTTTTTGAGTCTGAGTGAGTACTGTGCCTAGATACCACCCACTAAAAAGAAACATGTATTTATTTGAAGGACAGAATGTACTTTGTTATGTGACCCACTTGTAAAGCAAAGACTATTTAACATAGGAAAAGAATCACATACAGACATACAAGGCCAGGTTAATTTCTGGAGGTTGCATCACTGAGAATAATATACCACTGTGATTACACCATTCAGGCTATCTCATCTGTCTGGGAATTTTCTGTGAATACCTAGTGAGGAAAATCAATAAAGACTAACATTAATATGTATCTAATGAGAGAGGTTATACCAGGGAATTTCCGGAGGTCCCTGCTATTCTATGATACTACTTGTTTCATTGTGCAGATTTGCACAAATTCAGTTCTGCTTTTATTCACAGCTGTCATTAGAAAGCCTTGTTCCTGGCTGGTTGAAGAGTCGTCCAAATGTCTCTTTCTCCCTACACTGAGTTTTAGTAGTTTCATTTGCTTTAGGTTTGTTTGGATTTGGGGGAGGGGGAAAAAAAAATAATAATGTGCATTTGGAAAGGTCCGTTATATTTAATTATATTTTATTGTAGTTCATATAATAGCAAAAATGCCTAAAATGAAGTCACTAAAGTAAATGGAAAATTTGTCATTGATTTCAGTATTCACAAGGTCAAAGCTAGTATTTCCTGTCCATAATTTGTTTATTTCACTCTGTTTCTGAAGACCTTCTCTTTCATAACTTTATTGCTAGCTAACTTTACCAAAACATCCTGTTGTACTTTGAGGTCACAGGAGAATGCACCTGTATTCATATCTGAAAGCTAGTAACAGGAAGAGCTGTATAAGGGAAAAGGTAAATAGCAATTCAAAATATCACCATGCAAAAGTTGCAGCACACTTCAGCTGAAGCCCAGCTGAAGTAATTTACCCTCTTGGTGAGCAGTACTGATTTAATACAATATGTGCAAAAACAAAGCTAGAGTGCCCAAGTCCAGTGGCAAAGCTGCAAGTAGCTCCTTTGTTGGGGTAACCCGCATATTTAAGGACACCACCTGTAGACTTCTTTTCTCCAAACAGCATCACATGAGCACCCAGGGAAAGTGTTTGGTGAATTTAGCTCACAAAGAATTTAGCTACACGGGATGCACTGAGGCAGGATGCACCAATGCCTCCGCTTGCACTGTGAGCTCTTCTGGTTCTCCTTCTGCAGGGATTGTCTTAGTTGTGACTATAAAACCTGGAGTGCCTCAAACAGCAAATGAGATTGACAGAGTGGGCAGTACCCCAGACATCACTACTGTTGATGCCATGCTGGATCTGATCAGGTGAGGTCTTCATTTTTAGTTTCCATACCCTTGTTGCAGAAGTCCAAACAAATACAAATAAAGTTGTGATATGTAACACAATAAAAATGCTTTCTAATGTTGTTTAGATGAATAAGGCGAGAATAACTTGTATTCTGACAGGTTAGACATTTTAGAGTATATTCAAAGCAGTTTCTTAAAAAAATTTGAAGTCTTTACACCATAGACTTTGATTAATAAATCAGCAACAACAAAAAATCCCTCCGTTACAGAAATTGATGTGTAAGATTTACTTACTATGAAGAAAATGTTCAGAAAGGATTGAATGGTTGGTGGGTTACTCACTGGCAGCTTCTGTGTCATCCAGCATAGACAACCACCTGAAACTGCAGTGTTATGTTTCCCCTCCTCAAGGCAGGATGCAGAGTAACAGATGCAGTATGCAAAAGTGTCTTAGGGTTGCACAGTCAACAGATTTGCTGCATCACCAGTATCTAAGGCAACCTTATAATGAGTCTTTCCCCATCAGCATTCTCGAAAATGATAGATACTTAAAGTGGTTGGAAGAAGGAAACCCTTAGAAAAGTCTGCAGAAGACTTGAACAAGTTTAACGAATTAGAAAAAATTCACAAAAAAGGGCTGCATATCCAATAGTGGCTAAGTAGTTCCCTCAAAAATGTTTCTGTGGATTATTTTTTTTCTCCAGCTGCAATTAGTCTCTGCAATCACTATTCCTGCCCACTATTTTCTTTTTGTAGAATTTTTACTTAATCTGTTGTGTAAGAATCAACTGCCACATATCTAAAATTGGCTTTATCAACATTTTTTATTTCAGGAAATGTGACTGGCATTTGTAGATGCAATTCCAGATACACAGTTCTTTGACATTTGTAAAATATTTACACATATATATGTGTATGTATATATCTATCTGCCTTGAAAAAGTCACCGCCGTATTTAATAGCAAATGTCTGCTGTCATCTGGGTCATCTCTCCCCCAGCACAGATCAAGGTAGACCTCTTTGAGAATAACTCAATTTCTTTGAGGTTTGTAGATGAGATAGTTAACAGTCCTCAACCCCACAGCCTCATGTTTAACTATACACAATTCTTCCCAGCCTCTGTCCCCTCCTGCCTGTGCGAGACCAGAATGGCAGCGTCTTGGATAGCTCATCTCATTCCTCATAGTCACTTGCCTAGGAATCACTGAGGACTACTCTGCAATCAGCTGCAAAACTAATGCAGTCTGTTACCAGTAACTTCCACATGAACATCTCCACACATATTCACAGGGCTGATGTAGCTCTGTGCACAAAAACGCCTTCCTATAATAAGCAGCAGTGTTAATTGTAATTCAGAGTAATTTGGGTTTTTGCTACAGTTTATGAGTCAACTTCTTGTAAATAAATGTAAAACTCTAAATTAGGAGTTTGAGATCTGAAATTCTCTTTTAAAGGTATTATAGTTACTTTTCCTACATATTTATATTCATCAGATTTAAGATCCAAATCCAGACAGTCTTGTAAAGATTAAGGAAAATCTCAGGCTTGTACAAACTACTCTTGCCTTTGAAGAAATTTTGCTTTAAGAACTTGAAAAACAAAGGCAGGAGTTGTGAAAGTTCTGGAAGGGTGATACAGAATTCTGCTTCAATATGTAAACTGCTTTTTTCTGCACAGGACTGGGTATTCAATAAACACCTAACTAATGCTTTTTTCTGCAGTCCTTTGAATCTGAAATTGGCAGTTGGAAAGGGGGCACACAACTGGATTGCACTGCTTCTGATCTAATTTCCTAATTTTTCAGTGTGTAAAAATGGTTCTTGGCCCTGGAACAACAATCTTGGCAATCTTCCATCAGCCAAGATTAATTTCTGAATTCAAAAGTACAACAAAGCACACCAAATATCTGATTCTTCCAGCACAGCCTATATAGGAGTTATTATTTTTTTTCTGCCTGTATTTGACATACCGCATAAAAATGGTGTTTCCTGTATTCCTCATGCCAATGGTGGAGATGGTGCAGCAGGGAAAAGAAACACTGGGTTTAGTAGCTTACTAACATAAATGTCAAATACTGAAAAATAAGTGCCAAATTTCAACCGTAGGAAAATAGTCAACTGATCGTTGGGAGTCCTGAACCCTTAATTTCTTATGTCTTTATATGTGACAGGGCTAAATACACTGCTTTCTGGATAAAGGGACACAGCCTGATCTGTTTTTCAAGCAGCAGATTTTATCATTTTATTTATATAAACAACTTTATCTTAATATGCTGTAATGCTGAAATGCATCAACTTTTTTAACAGGAATATGTTCCCAGAAAACCTTGTCCAGGCCTGTTTTCAACAGGTAAGTTTGAACATTCCTCTTTGCTCTGTAGTTTTCGTTGCTAACTACAAAGTACTCTTATGTCCCCAAAAACTATGTCAGGTAAGAATTATTTCTGAGAAGTCCAAGAGTATCTTATTCTCCCGTAAAAAGACTTCTTTTTAAAGCATGTTGTTTTCATTTCCATTGTGATAAACACTGTTATCAGCTATTAAGTCCTTGATCATCCCTTGCAAAAAGACACCGTTTAGGAACTGGGTGCAGAAACCAAGCAGTGTATAAGACAAGATTTTTCCTTTTGGGACAGGAAGAATTACAAGAACCATGTCAGGAGGATCTATTTCCTCGTTCTTAAGAAGCCTCACTGTCTGATGAAATCTGCATAACAGCCCTCACCCCGATGTGTCTCTCATCTAATGTCCATTGCCAGACCTGATGATCTGTCTTAAGGAAAAGGCAGTCAATTGGTAGAGTCAATTTGACACATCTTTCAGAAAAAGTGGGATTTGCAAGATGAAAGAGGAAACTGCTCTCTGTATATCAGATTTGCTTAAGATTCAGTCATCTTCATCTGTAAATATATTAACTGGGTTTTGTGATGCTCTCTGCTTCCCTTTTTTGACTTACCATGCAGCTGCCTACCAGTTTATCTGAGGTTTGTATGTGAGGTAGTTAACCTTTCCCAGGAAATGATGTTAACTGTCCTGCTGTGCAAAGAACTGAATGCATTTCCAGTTTATGAAACTTCTTCATGTAGTCTTTCTCATATGCTAATTACTGTCACCCAACACTAAGGGGACAGACAGGTTCTTTTAGGAATTCTTGGCAGAATGACGACAGCACTAAACCATAGTTACAATTAAAGCTTTATTTTCCTAACAGGATATTATGATTAGTATAGCACAGAATTTATAATCAGAATAGCACAGGATTTCTGTAAGCAGAATCAGTGTAGTACAATTTTATAATAGCACCACTTAGCTTACGGTTTCTAATCAGCTGGACCTTCTGCAGATTGGGTCAAATCTTAATACTTCGTTTGCTGTATCAACGTAACAATCATAATCTAGACTCAAAAGAACATAAAAGAAGATGAGTCAATCCCTCCATCCTTGGAGGAAGCAGCCGATGGTGGAGGTGTCCCTGGCTGCCAGGGGTCACGGGTCTCGCTGCCCAGCAGCAGCTGTGGCCTAGGTACCGCCTTAAGACTTGTAACTGCTTGGGTTTATGGGCACTGGGTGCTGTTATGCTTACCTGTTCTGTGGTGGAGTCATCAGCCACACCTGCTTGGCTGGGTGCCTGGGGACTTCAAGGCCAGTAAGGAAGGGAATAGTCAGCCTAGCACCCAGGAATCTTGAAGCTGGTAGGGAGGGGAAGAAGAAATCTGTTTGGTTCGTCTACTTGGTGCACAGGACCTTCAGGGCCTGATAATGCAAGGAAAGGGAACTAATAAGTGACCAGCTTGTTCACAGAGAATGGCTGTTTGCCTTCTATAATGGTGTTATGCTAACCACATTAGCGGGTGTCTGTTTGTATCAGGTGCATCTGCTCTGCACACCTTTTCTGGGGTGGCTGTCAGCAATTCTCGCCAGACTGCTTGTCCCAGCAAAAAGTCCCCTTGCCATTGTCAGGAGCTGTATCTCATTCCCCGCAAGACTGGACCATGTCCACAGGGTGCTCGAGAGCCTGGGGAGCAGAAGTCATAACATATTATCCTTGAATCACTTGTTTGACCTATAGCATCTGAAGCACAGAACCGTGATGGCTCTCATGAATTGGGAAATAATATGTTTGTCTATGTTTGCTACCTTCAAGTCAGATTGGTTCATTTTTCCCTTATTTTTATTGGGCATAACCTTTGCCTATTCTTCAGTTTCCTCATGTTCTAAATAAGCTCTTCTATTATTTTAAAACCTTTTCCAGTATAAAACCAAACGTGAAAAAGTTGAAGCTACAACTGTCGTGGATAAAAATAGCTCCACATTTACAGAAGAAACGGTTACAACTGCGACGACAGCAGAGGCTTCAGAGGTGTGACCTTTATTGCTGTATTCCTTCATAATAGACGAAGTGGGGAGAAAGAACATAAATTAAATTTGGTTTGGTTGATGTAGTTAGTGACTGAGAAGCAAGGAAACGGTACATAGATTTTAGCAAGGGCATTAACTTAATAAGTAAATGCATGAGGATCAAGTAGGTTTTATAACACCAGAGGACTCCACTGGAAATTAAGCAGTCCAAAGATATTAGATGATGTGAGAAAAGAATCCATTCATATACTCCATTAAATGTATATGCTAATGAACTGTCAATTTGCTGAGAAATAAAAAAAAAACAGTCACTGTGGAAAGGCTAGATGTGTATCAGCATGAGACATCTGAGCAGCAATGAAATAACTAAGCACTGCAGAAAGAAAGGAACGGAAAATCATAATAATTTTTTTCATGGAAAGCAAAAAAAATGGAAGGCATTTGTTAATTATAGTTTGTTGCTCTGCAAAAAAAAATGTAAACAGTCAAAAGTGAAGAAGAGGTTTAACAAGACTCTGATTAGAGGTGTGAAAAGCTTTTGGGTGTTGATGGTTTATAAAGCCTAGAATTACACTGGAAGAGAGAGAGAAAGGAATTCAATAGAATATGAACACAGAACTATGAACAGTACCAAATCAATATGCATTTTATTATACTCCTTCCAAATTTCATCTCATAATAATGAGAGCATGGGAGCATGAGCTATATGAAAAGACATTAGTTAAATCCTGAAGCAGGATGCAGTGAAGAATTTTACCCTTTCTTTCATATGATCATATTGCACAAACACAGAGGAATGTGTGAATACCTACCTATTTAGTAGGATTTTTATGTTATGTCCATCCGATTCTGCTATAAATTATGCAATTTCACTGATTGCAGCTGAACAATGGATTTTAAACTTGGGACAAAATTGAACACCATTGTCCCAGTTCTTATGCAATGGACTATTTATCTTAAATCTAGACAAGCCCTTGAGTTGCTCAGAAATAACTAGAAGGATCATACGTCAGCTGTGTTTTGTTCTCCACAGTAGGAAGTACTTGAGTATATTGAAGGCATGACTATGGATACCTAGACCTTGCCATACTTAGCATCAGACGTCTATAGAAAGGGCAACATAAATTAAGGTGTGCTTTATCCACTGCTAGGGTTTGGTCATATCTTTGCATAACTTTAAAATACAAAGTTTTCAAAGGCAATTTAGTTCTACCTTCATTCCTGAACTTGCCCACTTGGCACTGCCAGAAAGGGAATAAAGTAACTGGGGAAGATCTCTGTGTCTTTTCAAAGAAAGATCTAAATGTGTTTTCACTTTAGAACTTGTTAAAGTAAATTCAGTGTTTTCAGGTGGTAACTTTTTTCTCTGGAATCTAATCCGTAGAACAAAACCCAAGAATACAGAATCGTGGGCATGTATTCCGATGGCATCAATGTGCTGGGGTTGATCGTCTTTTGTCTTGTTTTTGGACTGGTTATTGGGAAAATGGGAGAGAAAGGACAAGTGCTTATCGATTTTTTCAATGCACTGAACGAAGCTACAATGAGAATAGTTCAGATAATTATGTGGTAAGTTCAAGCACATACTGGCATTTTCTAACTATTTCTTTAAGTGGGTTTTGTCGTTGCTTTTGCATAGTGCTTTACAGCAAAAAACTTTAAAAGAAAAGCTGGTAAAAAGTTTCCTTTCTACAGAATTTGATCCTTTTGAGGAAGCTGGAGACATGGCTTCCACTTACTATATACTCAAGAAACAGTCTTACTGGTAAAAAAGAAACCTGAGTTTTTCAGACGTTCTTGCTAGAGGTTTATATCAAACCAGTACAACTGCACCTAGTGAATTGAGGACTGTAGAAGCATTACTACCCACATGCCCTTCTCAGACTTGAACACCATTCTCAGATAGCCATTATGTTCACGGGATAGCTGTTCTTGGAGCTAAGTTCCTTTAGAAATATAAATTAATACACAAACCACAGCACAAAGCAAAATCCAAAATAGTATGCAAAATACGACTTAGCATCATTTACCTTCTGCTAATAGCTTTTGTGAGACAATATTCTCACAATATTCTCAGACATGAAAAACAATTTAAAAATATAGCAACTTGTCTGATAGCGTTTGGTTAGACTTCACAGCTATTCACAGAGTTTTTGTCCATACAGATCACAATTACAGAATCAGAACTATAAGCACACACAATCCTTTCTAGAGTTTGATCCTACATGTGGAGTGCCTTGTGCCATTTACTACAATGCTCTGCTAATATCCACATTTCACACAAATACTAGCTTATCAGATCTGGCCCTTCCATGGATTTTTCTTCCATCTCAGTACACTGAGATGGCTGTAAAACAGTAAACCTGTCCAGGGTTTAGTTGCACACTTCCTGCTGCCTTTAAAGAAAGGTAAATTAGTTTCTGCAACTTGTCCTGTGCTAGGCAGCTGGCTCAGTCCTCGTCTGAGTTACAGCCCTGTGAAATAGGCTGCCTCACACTGCAGCAAATTACCACTAGCAAGACCCAAGAGTTCGCACATGCCACAGATACAGGATCCTACCCATAAGCTGACTATCTGTTGTCCTGCATGTACATGTAGCCACAGCTTCAGGCTTCTTGTAT
Source organism: Sula dactylatra (assembly GCA_013389905.1). NCBI lineage: Eukaryota > Metazoa > Chordata > Aves > Suliformes > Sulidae > Sula > Sula dactylatra. The sequence continues at coordinate 5,329 of WEKW01027465.1, read as the reverse complement.
TTCTACAGATGTGGGAGCTGTTGCTTTGAATAAGGTAAAGTTTCATGCTGGCAATGTGGGGAATTAGTTTTGCTTTCACCAAGTTCAGGGCTCAGAAGGAACTAGGAGTCCCTGCTTTGCACAGGCACAAGATACTATTTTATTTGTGAGATAGCACACACATGATTTATAATTTATATTTAAAAATTGATACCTTTTATATATTCACAAATTTATGAATTTATACTACTCAAAGCTCAAGTGGCAACTTGTCTCTCTGACAGCCTGCTCTCTGGTACCAAAAGGAATGCAGTGGAGCTGGTGCCACCATAAGTCCTGATTTTTGCCTTGAATTTTCTGTAGGCAGTATCACATGCAGCTATTGATGTCTGTAAGGCATGGCATTGTATAAGTTTACTGGGGGATAGGGACCCCTCCATCAAGAAACACTGATGACTGTACTATCCCAACATATCAAAATCACTCTTACTCTGTGCAGGTGATCCACATATAGTCCCCAGTGCTGCAGGGCAGCTGCTGTAAGCACAGGAGTCTGTTCCCATCTGTGTGTGATTGCAGAATGCACAGATATTGATCTCAGCCCTGTAAACTTCCACCTCCAAGTAAGCTTATGGCTATGCCAAACATTTGCTGCAGTAGGGCAAAGCCCACACCCCTTCCCAACTTCTGTGTATTCTGTGACACCAGGTCATACAGTATTGCATAGGGTTTCATTTACTCTGATTTTCTAATATTTTTTCATCACCTTTATTGTAGTCTTGCTGCAAGTGAATAGTCAGTTCTATAATAGAATATAAAAAAAAATCTTCCATCTGTTGTAAAAAGTTATACTGTGCAAAAAATTATTCTGTGGTAAACATGCAATATTTCTGAGAATGCATTTTTAATTGCTTTATTTTTGCTTTCTAGGTATATGCCAATTGGTATTGTGTTTTTAATTGCTGGGAAGATAATAGAAGTTGAGGACTGGGAAATCTTTCATAAACTGGGACTTTATATGGCTACAGTTCTAAGTGGGTATGTAATTTCTTAAAGATGAAATTAAATGTGTGCAGTTTTTAGAGTTCAGTTGATTACAAATCAGTTATCCACAACACCCAGGCTCTTCTAGGTCAGAGAAAAAAATTGTTGTAAGTGAAAATTATGTGAGGATGTTTTGAATACACATTTTGCTGCATGTATGTTTTGTTTTAAGAAGTCACTGTCTTGCATTCCAAAAAAAAAAAAAAAAAAGCAAAGGCTGTTCTTGTATTCATTGTTTCTTCTTCGCAGCTTGGTGCTGAAACAGGTAGTATCGCATTTTTGAGAGTAGTAAAGCTTCTGTTAGATACTAGAAGTTGGAAAAGGTGAGGTTGAGAGTTATGGCTTATTGGGGGTTGCCCACTATTGAAAATACATGAATATCTGGATTAAGCTGGGAGTCTCCATGGGACCTGTGGGCCCAAGGTGTACCAGCGTATGCCCATCTCCACTGCCCAATACAAATGTATATTATGTGCAGTGCACAGTAAATGATGCCAAAGAGGAAACTGATCCTTTCCCACCTCAGTGCAGAACAGGCAGCTGACATCGAGAGAAGCCCTGGGGATTGCACTGTTTGTTAGTTATTCCTTCAAGGCAAACGTAGCTGGTGAAGCTGCAAAAGCAGCAGTTGCTATCTGAATAATTTAGCCAAGCATCAAAACATTTTTTTGTATTCATTTTCTAGACCCTTGGCTGTGTAGAACAGGGGTGGAGGAGGTTATACGTGCACAATGTGGAGTCTTGCAGATGTGGAGCCTTAGAAGGGGTAACTTAACTGCTCCAAGTGTTAATACTAGATCATGTATCTCTGAAGACTATCCTACAAAGAATCCTTTTGATAGATAAATGGATATTACAGTCCCAATAAGTTAAATGCATTTAAATTTCTATTTCCAATTCAGTGAAGCATAACTTCTAGGCTGTCTTGGTTCATTGCCTTAGCATCCACTACTATAATTCCTTCACTATAATAAGGATTTATTCATGTTTTGTCTAGAGGCTAGATCCAAAGTTGTTCAAGAGCTTCTTTACCTTCACTTTGTGCATATGCATGCTATTCCTCAATTGTCATTCACACTCTGTGCTGTGTTGACCCTGGCTGGACACCAGGTGCCCACCGAAGCTCCTGTCACTCCCTCTCCTCAGCTGGACAGGGGAGAGAAAATGTAACAAAAAGCTCGTGGGTCGAGATGAGGACGGGGAGAGAGCACTCAGCAGTTACCATCATGGGCAAAACAGACTCGACTTGGGGAAATTAGCTTAATTTATTAACAATCAAATCAGAGCAGGGTAATGAGAAATAAAACCAAGTCTTAAAACACCTTCCCCCCCCCCCTCCCTTCTTCCCCACTCCCGATTTTCTCTACCCCCTCCCCGCCAGCAGCAGCACAGGGGGACAGGGAATGGGGTCAGTGGTCAGTTCATCACACGTTGTCTCTGCTGCTCCTTCCTCCTCGGGGGAGGACTCCTCACACTCTTCCCCTGCTCCAGCGTGGGGTCCCTCCCACAGGAGACAGTCCTCCACGAGCTTCTCCAACATGGGTCCTTCCCACAGGCTGCAGTTCTTCATGAACTGCTCCAGCGTGGGTCCTTTCCATGGGGTCACAGGTCCTGCCAGCAAACCTGCTCCAGCGTGGGCGATTCTCTCCGTGGGTCCACAGGTCCTGCCAGGAGCCTGCTCCAGCGTGGGGCCCTCTACAGGCTACAGATGGATATCTGCTCCACTGTTAACCTCCATGGGCTGCAGGGGGACAACTTGCCTCACCTGGTCTTCACCATGGCTGCAGGGGAATCTCTGCTCTGGTGTCTGGAGCACCTCCTCCCCCTTCTTCTGCACTGACCTTGGGGTCTGCAGGGCTGTTCCTCTTGCCACACAAACCCAATAAACACGCTTGCTGACAACCCAAGCAGAGAGAAGGGTAATATATTAGTCTTAAATGCAAACTGCTTTATAAATAGTCAAGAAGGATTTCTTTCTTTTTTTTTTTTTTTTGCATTAATCTTTGCTAGATAATCGTATTTATTTCAGAGTTGGTTTTTTGTTTTGTGCGTAAGCCAGCATGTTTGGACTAGCTGTTCGAAAAGCATTGGAGATATAATGACTTTCTAAGTAAATATTACAGCTCCAGAAATAGCACCGAATCATGACTTTTTCAAAATGTTACAGAGAGGAGGGCAAGTTATGTTTGTCTAATACATAATGCAGTTTTTTGTGAGTTTCCATTTAGACTTGGAAAAGAAATCAAATCTTTAAAGGATGCAAAAGTTGATGTTTACCAAGAGACTTGAAATCAAAAAACTAATATTTTCTATGTAAATTATAAATGAGAACATGAACCGCAAGTTAGGTAGAAGTCATTTTTAGAATGATCCTGTGTCGCTTCTGCAGGTTTTCTATGATATCAATTCCAGTTAACTCAGAGGAGGAATATGTTGGATCAATTATTACTGCCCTCTGATTTCAGTTTTAGATCTGATAGCAAGTTTTATGACTGCTTACCGATTACTGGTTACTATTTGTACTGTGACAGGGCATATTAAGAAGTGTGTGAAGAAACAGTGCCTTCTCCGGAGTATTTCAATTGCAAAGTAAACTACCACGACATATAGTCTCCAGTTTAGCTGGTAACCGTGGGCTTGACAGCCACAACAATTTTAAGTATGTTCCCAGGTACCATAAAAAAGATTGTATATAGTAAGGGTGCCCACCTTTACATCCTTCGAGAGAAAAAGTCTCTGTTCCACCAAACTCTCTTGCACATGCAACAGTTTTCCCTGATGGGTGCTAGGGTAGATCTCCACAGCATTTCTGTTTCTTACAGGATGGCCTACAGCAGGTGATGCTCAGGGTGTTGTGGGGAAGGGCTAACAGCAGCACATTCTCTGCAAAACTGATCATCAGGGAGGGCATGTTGTAATCAGATCACAGGAGCAAAGATGACAATGTGCACACAAGGCTATAGGCTGCAGGGAAAAGGTGCTTGTTCTACATTTTCCAGCCTGCAAGAATACCCTTTCCCCCACCTCTTGGCAAACAGGAGTAGTTGTGCTCTTTCTTTGTTTTCGTTTCTTATACACTGCTGTTCCCACCATCTTTTTGATTTTTGTCCTTATTTGCTTGACCTTGTCTGTTTGCAGTGTGTTCTGTTCATCAGCATCTTCTGTAGCTGTCTCTCTATCATCCTCCCTTTAAGCTTGATCCTGAGAATCACTGGTTATCTTAAACATATTTCTTGTATTCCCTATCAAGAAAAATATACAAGAACATGAGGGCTGATGTGTCTTCTCCTCCTCTTTCTTTCCTTTAACTTCCCTCTCCAGCTTATCTTCTATCTCACCTTCTTCACAACTTTATTATTCATGACCTTTCACGTTCTCAGTCCTCCCAGCTCTCACCCACTATTGTCTGCAACACATCTCAGTTTTTATGTCTCATTCAGGTCACCCTAAGGGAACAGACTTCCCCTAGCACCTCTGCTCCAATTGGCCACTAAATATCTTCAGCCTCTCACTTTCACTCGTGGCAGTGTCAGGATGAGGACATGTTAGCGGTTACAGAGGAGGAAAATCAAAGGAGGATGCATAATACAAGTGCCAGAGAACTCACAGTTTGAGGTGGAAAAAAAAAAAAGGAAGCTGCAGCAAGCAGACTCTCTCTTGCCTGTGCCTTTGTCTGTTCTGAAAGCAGCTGCATCTCTGGACGCTATAAGGAATGCCAGTTTGGGATTCTGAGGGACGAGATTTTTCCTATCTTAAAATTGAACACTATTAGAATTTCTCTTTTCAGTTGCTGATTATGATTTTTGGTATAAAAATTTCTGCTGCTTGCTGTGAGTTGCAATTCGTGCATGGAAATAAATATTAGTTCAGATTTGTTTCATGAAAATCAGTAGTAGCAAAGCAGATATGCACAAATACTTTTATTTTGGATAATGCCATGTTCATGCTGCCACTGAAGTACAGATCTAAATTTTTCAAAATAACTATTTGGAAGTCAGTATGCTTCTGGATGCAGATATACTTGAATTGTTTAGTCTCATCAACATTTTGTTAAGACACCAGTAACACCCATACCACTTTCTATTTTTTTCTATACGTTTTGCAGAATTCAGTTAGTCCTCAGGTCCTCAGGCACCATTGTATAAATTGTTAGGTTTCTTTCTTTAGAGTTCTTGTTAGAGTTCTTTACAAAATTTTATCAATATGCATTGCATGCTGTTATTTACATTCCACTAAACAGATAATATGTTCACATACAGAATGAAAACTCCAATTCCTTTTAAAAGATAATTTTTCCAAGAAAACA
>WEKW01027463.1:1074-11101 GCA_013389905.1 Sula dactylatra | reverse complement strand
TGGATTAGTTTCATTCTTTGATTGCTTTCATTTGTCTTTTAGGTTATTATTATTATGAAAATAAATTGCTGCAGCGTAGTTTTCTGTAATGAAATGCATTTCATTATGGTCTTTGAATGGAGGAAAAAACCCCATTCCAGCTCCTCTGACTGACAATGTTGCACAGAATGAGGAATGTGTACCACGTTTTGTGTCCTGGAGTATCTTGTGGGCTGAAGAGATTACTTCCTTTAAGAATCTCTTTACACATGTATCTCGATAGTCTGAATTTGTTAATTTTGAATAAGTAAATAATTAAAATATAAGAAATAGAAGGCCTGATTAGAATTTTTGGTTGTGTAGTGGCATGCATTAATTGGCAATTAACTCAAGTTAACTAAAACAACTGTGAATGTTAAGACTGGCTACTCTCAAGGTATTTATTCATTGCCCCATTTCATCAATGCAGCAAATGTTTGTTCTTTACCCTGCTGATCAGCCTAGGGTAATGAACAAATGTTTGCAGTTGGAAACAAATGAGCTCCACGTTAATCTTACTGTGTGCCATGGAAAACACTTGCAAACATGGAAAAAACCTATTCATTAAGTGGCGAGCCTCTGATCCTGGATCAAAGACGGTGGCCTGGTGCTGTGGTAGCCTTTGCCTTCACTGTGGAGGCTGTGGGCTGAGGTGTGAGCTGGCCCGCCATGGCCCCCACAGCCTAGTGCCCCGATCACTGAGACCTGGGCTAGCTGCCTGCTGCTGTGGGGAGTTTGCTGCCCCCTGAGATCATGGGAGGCTTGAATTAAAAATTTCCAGGTGCTGCACTAACATGGGAGAAAAGGATCTGCCCCAGCCAGCTGCTACTGACCTCCTGCGAGGTCCCAACCCTGCAAGACACCAGCCGGTGCTGGTGGGGGATATCTAAGGAGGCTGGGACTCCTGGAGCCACTGGGCGAGGGTGAAGCGGGACCCTGGTCCTGGGGGCTGACCTGCAGATTTCCCCCCATAGCGGTGGGTCTGCTGAGTGGGGGTGTGAGTGTGTGAGCGTGGAGCCTCAGGGCCGCCTGCTCCGCCTGAGGTGATCATGGTGTAAAATGGTGTCCCCCGGAGTGGGTGGCATGGTGGGGTGGTGGGTGTTGACGTCTACTGTTGGGGATATCTCCCAGGGTGGATTTTTTGAGCCAGACCCCTCCCATATTGTGCATGGAGGCCCTGTGCATGGAAGGAGAGAGAGCAAACATTGCCCTGCTTGCAGGCTGGCAAGGCTGCGGTAAGGGTGGTGAGGAAATTAATGTTTATGAAGGGGGAATAGGCTCAGAGGGCTGGGGAGAGATGGGGACAGAAAGCATGAAGTGGGTAAATGGAGGCCTTGAGAGAGTGCTATTTATGTGGGCAGTGAGTAACAGCACCTATTTTCAAGAGGGTGTCTGGGCTGCAGGCTGCTAAGCGTGCTCTTCTGCATCGGTGGGTGAACTGCATAAAGAAGAGTAAAATTTTGTGCTCGGGCAGCCTTTCTGTGGTGTTCGGCATTGCTCTGCTCTGGGTGTTGCTGCTGCCTCGTGCTCCCACATGCCATGCAGGGAGCAGAGCACAACCCTCCATGGGTCTTGGGTGTACTGCTTTATATAAACTCAGATTGTTTTGCATAAGCTTTTTTTCTTTTTGTTCTTTTAAACCAAGATCAGTCGGTCACATCCACTATCTGGAAGAGCCCCAGCTCTGGTATCATCCACCTCTCTTATGGTCTTGGTGGCGGTGGCTGCTGAAGGGTTGGGAGCCGGGGCATCCGGGCTTAAGTACCCAATAGTCCTCTCCAGTCACTCTGGGGAGCAAATGCCCTGATGCCCTACATACATGGGCATAAGTTTGGCTGTCTGAAGGTGGGCAGGATGTAGGGTCTAATGCCAAATGGTAACTGAGTATGAGTTGCATTACAGCCCAAGCAGAGCCCCCTTGGAGCCCTGGAGGAGTTTGTTAAGATGGTGCTGAACCTACTGTGTTTCCAGAGATGAAATGGGCTGATGACTGTTATTTATCTTTTGTCTGAACATATGAAAAAGAACAATAAACCATAAGGAAAAAAGGATTTTTTTTTTTTATTTTATTTTTTCAGCTCTCACAGATAGAGAGCTTTGATTTCTGGCTTGTATTCTGTTGTTTTTGGGAGGACATAAGTGGAAAATAATGGTAGGTTTTGTTTTTCTTTTTAATCAAAGCCACGTGTATCTTTTCTGGAGTTTTGATGTCAAATGGCTTATATTTTTTTGTGAGTTTATATTCATATATATATGTATAAATATATATCTATGCACACACAAACTTTGTTCGAAAATGAGTTGCTTATGAGGTTTCAAAAGCCATGTTTCTATGATTGTTTTTGTGTTGCTTCAGTAACTCTGGAGCATTTATCCATGTAATAGCATAGTCTTCTGCTTCACTGATTATATAGACCTCATGCTTCAATAGCTTTGTTTGATAGGATTCAGATGAAATGCTGCTTAGTATATTTTGTGTTTAAAAGCTTACTATAGCAAATAAGAAAAGCAAACATTTAAAAATACATAATCGGTTTGACCTAAAAGGCTAATTACTTTTCAACATATACATTAAAATATATGACTGAACAACTTGTTTATAATTGATGTAAATGTTGCTGTGTGTTGTGGTAGAACTGAAATGTGAATTATTGGCAAATATAGTTTTTGTAAATGAAGAGATCTTAATTCCTTGTGTAAATAAAAAATCCTAATTGGCAGTATATTTTAGGGATTGAATATTAAAGTTGTTTCAGGTAGGCAAATATCTTTGTGACTTTAACAGAATCTTCACAAGATGGTAGTGGAACAATCATTACAGGGCATGCATGATGCTGATCTAGATTAGCCTACAAGAGCAGGCTTAACCATTATATTACCGGTACGCCAAAATAATTAATCTCACTGAGTTGAACTGGCTGTCCTAGCAGATGAGTGAAACTCAATCAGATAAAAGTTGTGATAGATATAGAAGGTTAGTCACATCTCAACTAACTCAGTAGTCGTATGCATCTCCAGCCACTTTCTGGGAGCTCCAGTTCAGCAGTTACTTTTAGTATACCCCAGAGACAGATAAGATAACAAGAAAGTAGATTTTTGAAGCTGAAAGTCTTACCAGCTGTGCATTCTCGTATGTCACTGAAGTTCCAGCTCAGACCGTGGTATTAATAATTCTAAGAGTACCACAAAGGAGAAGGATTGTCTTTCAAATGAGTTCCATACATATGAAGCCTAAGAGCTTAAAACCCAAACCTGGATTTCAATCCAGGCTTGAAAGCAACTGATTGCACCTAGGGAAGGAGGATTGTGACAGGTATTTAGGCAAGTCAGTTCTCATGGACTATCTGTGACTGCTCAAGTCAGTAGAATCTATTAATGTCTACAGGTTTGCTATGTTCTCTCAGTTTAGCACCTCAAAATTTAGCAAATAAGAGACTAGTAGTGTCAAGGAGGGAACGTCCAGTGCCTAGCAAGGAAATGGCTATCAGTTAGAGAGGCTATCAGGAGGAACATGAAAAATTGAGGTTATTATACTGTCTCCAGAGTACTCTCCAGAGTCCAGCCTGTAAGATGTAGCTGTCTGCCAAAAACGGCTGGAAACCTAGACTGAAGATTTGCTTCATCCTTTTTTAAGTAGCAGGAAATGTTGACATCAGATGCTTGCTATTCCTTTTTTAGTGGTTATCTTGGGACCACAGTTTCAAGGACTCTTCTGTTAATGGTTCAGGAACTTCTCCACAAGAAGTGCATGCAAAATCTACTTGAGCTATGGATATGAATCTGCTGCCTATTTACAATGAGAAGGTAAACCACCTCTGACCTCAGAGCAAGAACTTTAGACACTTGGAAAACAGAACTTCCTGTTCTGTCACTTAACTCTGGAGACAAATTATTTTTCTATATTTGGACTTGAGGATTTTCTTTTTAAGCATGTGCAACAAGGTAAAGATATTCTAGCCACTCAAAAGTTGCTGCAAGACATCTTTAACTGGAATGTTGAAAGTCTGAACTCTACGTATCATTTATTTTTATCTGACCATTCTCTCTGTTTTGTTTTTTTCCCCACGTTCTTTACAGATTCGGTATAGAAGTACACTGCTAAGTGCAGGATAGAGTGTGACCACTGTCTGTATTGTAAAACAAGTTTATTCCAAGAAAACCATAGGCTGTGCACTTGTGATAATCTTTGTCCAATCTGTTTTTCCTGTTGTCTGGGTAAGTCAGGTGTTGGTGAGGCTGAATTCACAACAACCCAGTTCATCAAACAGCTGTTCAAGCTAAGGGTTTCTTAATTATAGTATAATTACCTTCAGTGTGAGACAGCTGAATCCCCGGCAGTAAGGAGGGAGAAGCATGTGGGTTGTGGAGCTGTTATCTACTATAACTACTGGAAATATGTAAAATGTAAAATGGAGGAGCATGATGTCTAAAATTGCCTAAAATACATATTTCTGAATAGTAACCCCTCCTCAATGGTGAACACCATCTGTCTGGAAAAAAAAGTTGGTTAAAACTTGTCAGAGTGCAAGGATATGTTGTGATCCATTTAGACTACCAGAGCGGTGGTCTGGGTTTTGTAGTTTGAATGATCTGGCTAATCATTTTTCTCTTGTTTCGGTGGATCAAGGGAACCCCAAAGCGGCAAAGCCCATGTAATACTCATTGTTCACATCTGCGCGTTGGATTTGTCTTACACAAGAAGAAATTCTTGCATTCTATTGCCTGTGTTCTTAACATGAGTGTGTTGGTTTTGGTTGGGGTAGAGTTAATTTTCTTCATAGTAGCTGTTATGGGGCTGTGTTTTTGATTTGCACTGAAAACAGTGTTGATGGTATGGAGATGGTTTTGTTGTTGCTGAGCAGTGCTTACACAGAGTCAAGGCCTTTTCTGCTCTTCACCCCACCCCACCAGTGAGTAGGCTGGGGCTGCACAACAAGCTGAGAGGAGACACAGCTAGGACAGCTGACTCCAGCTGACCAAGGGGATATTGCATACAATATGATGTCATGCTCAGCATATAAAGCTGGGGGAAGAAGAAGGAAGGAGGGGGATGTTTGGAATGAAGGCATTTGTCTTCCCAAGTAACCGTTACGTGTGACGGAGATGCTTTCCTGGAGATGGCTGAACACCTGCCTGCTGTGGGAATTAGTGAATGCATTCCTTGCTTTGCTTTGCTTGTGTGTGTGGCTTTTGCTTTACCTATTAAACTGTCTTTATGTTAACCCATGAGTTTTCTCACTTTTACCCTTCTGCTTCTCTCCCCCATCCCACGGCAGGGGGAACTGAGTGAGTGGCTGTGGTGCTTGGTTGCTGGCTGGGGTTAAACCATGACAGTAAGTGACTAGAGATACAATGTTACTTGAACCTCTAATGAGTGTAAGCTGGAAACCAGATTCATGCTGATAGCTGAAGTTCCCGTGATTGAAGCCTGACCCTGGAATAAGAGTATAACACTTTGGGAAAACTCTCATAGAAGATAGAACAGTCAAGCCTAGACTTGGTCTGCTCATCCTAGATGGTATAGCTCTGTGCGGCAGAAGACTTAGCTCTGTTTTGGTTGTACTGGAAGATATTGCAAAATGGATAGTATTATCCATGGTAAATAAAAGTGTATTTTTCATCAGACTCCTATGCCAGTAAGTAACAGACTGCCAAGATGCCTGTTTGAAGTGATTTGGGAATGTCAAGGAAAGCTAAACCTTTCAAAGAATCAAGATACAGATCTCACTTAAAGCTTGAACAAAACATTTCTCTGTTTCCCAAATGCATTTTCAAATCTGTATTTATTTATCAGGATAGCAAATGTAAGTTTTTGACTGTTTGCTCATCCTCTGCAGAATGCAAGTCATGAAGTGGCTAGTAGTGTTAAACAAAACATCTGACTTAACTAGGTAGTTTCACTAATTTTCTTGGTTTTTTACCATTGACCTCTTTCTGGGAAATGGTTGAGCTGTGTCTGCTGGTACATTTAAATAAATTTAATATAGCCTTAAGCAGAGAGAAGCATGAAAATTTCACTCTTAACTAGTAAAATTTGCTGACGTTATAAGGAAGGGATGGAATAATGAAACCTTCATTTTTCTTGCAACACAAATGAAAGTATATGTCAGTAGAGCTGACATACAGTAGTGCATGTTGTTGTAGGGGAGAGAAGAATACATATCAAAATCATTGCTTCTATAAAGGGTGATAAATATGTAAAATCATACTCCTGTGTGATCTGTTACTGCATTGATATCCAACATGAAATATATGAAATGGCTTTTACAGAACTATTTGATAATTTTCTGTGAACTTTTCTATTCAAATGCTGTGGATATAGGTCTTATAATTTGATGGGGTGGGATTGGTCTGTGTGTTGATTTTTTGAGGGGTACCTAAGTCATGAAGGCACTGATGATATGAGTGTGTGCTTTCATGCTAAGTGTGCAAGAGACAGAGCGCATAGGCTTTGCTAAGCTGGTAGGATGTGTGAGGACAGAAAAAACAGTGAGAAATATGGTAGAATGAATCAATGCAAAAAAGATGAGCTTCCCAGAATATGAAAAAAGATCAAAGGAAAAAGAAATAACTAGTCATGCAAGTATTTAGTGGGGAGATGCAAGCATGTGGCCAGAAAAGACCTAAGAGCAGTGGTTCTGCTTACCATGTATGTAGGAAAATCTGCACCCATGGCCGATTTTGTAGACTTGGGTTTTTTTTATTATTTTTTTTTGAGTCCTCCTTGAACTGTTTTGTGCAGAATATGAGGATTCCGACCACTCCTCCAAGATTTCCAAAGATCTGATAAGGTTTGATGACCTGGGGTGTGATAACCTACTTCAATGACCTGACCTAGAGGCATGCATGCAGACTGTCTGTGCAGTGCAAATAATTTATTTTTTTTTTTTCTGGGCATGCACTGTGTGGCACTAAATCTTATTTCCATGTGTACTTCCCTGGACAGAACCATTCCAGTAGAGATGAAACACTTTTTTCACTTGCAAATTAAAGTCACAGTAACACTGTCTGTCATAGAGTGTGTATGCCAGTACACTACATATATTCAAAAAAGATTAGGAGGTTTTTATTTGGTGAATTTTCTAAATTCTAACTAAAAATGTAGTAATAGCACAAGCTATCCAATCAAATGCTTAATGCCACCTCCTCAGGAAGTCTGTAAGCTGCAGTCTATTGAAAATTAGGACTCTTCACCACAGAAGTATCATAATCTTTAATTCATCAGTCTTTTCTTCCTTCTGTCTGTTTGAGATGAAGTTAACTTTTTTTAATAGCAGGCTGTATGGAGCTGTATTTTGAATTTGTAACTGAAACAGTGTTGACAACGCACCGATGTTTTGGCTATTGCTGAGTAGAACTTGCCCAGCATCGAGGCTTTCTATTTTTCTCATTCTCCTCTCTCCCCCAGCGAGTAGGCTAAGGATGGGCAAGAAGGTGGGAGAGGACACAGCCAGGACAGCTGACCCCAACTGACCAAAGGGATATTGCATGCTGTATAGCACCATGGTCAGCAATCAAAGCTGAAGGAAAGGAGGAAGGAGAAGGGGCATTTGTGATTATGGTTTGTGTTTTCCCAAGTAACCATGATGCATGCTAAGGCCCTGCTTTCCAGGAAGTGGCTAAACATCTGCTGGTCCATGGGAAACATTGAATAAATTCCTCCTTTGTTTTGCTTGCACATGGAGCTTTTGCTTCACTTATTAAACTGTCTGGCTCGATCCACGAGTCTCCTTGCCCCTCTTCTTTTTTTCCTCTTCCCAGGAGATAAGGGAGTGTCTGCGTAGGTATTTGACTATTGGCCTGGGTCAATCCACCACAGACCTTTTTGTTGCCCAACATTAGGCTTAAGGGGTTTGACATAATGTCAGATTTGATTGTAGTGTGCTAGACTGAATTTATAGCTGTTACGATTTCCTAGCAGTTAATTGGCAGGCTCCTGTGCTTGCTATGGGCTCATTTATTTTGTTGTACATTAGATGCTATGGCTTGTTAGTGGCTGTTTTGGGGTTTTGATGTTTGATGTACTGCTTATCATGTTATTTTGCTGTGCCTGGTAACATTTTGATAATAGTATGTGCCCATGTGCCTGGGCTGGCATATGACCCTGGCATTGCTGCCATTCCTGTACTGCCATACAAGACATGTAGGAAGTTAAGTATGAACTGGAGCAGGAATACCCCTGAAGGGTCTCTGGCCTGTGAATAAGCCCACACTGGAGGAGGTACTCCCTCAGAGGGACTGAAACCCATGGAGGATCCATGCTGGTACAGGTGCAATGGGTGGATGTTGCTGCAGTACTAACACTAGAGCCTGGTCCAAATAGCCAAGGTGTGGAGACTGTAATGGATATACAGGTAACCAGTGGTAACCCATGGTTTGTGTTGTATGTTATAGGAATTTCTACAGCAGGAACCACCCAAATGAATGGAGGGTGGACCTCACAAGAAACTGGGCAAGTGGGATGGTGCCTCAGCCTGATCTGGCTTTGCTTCTAACAACACAATGAACCATGACTTTTCTTCTGAGTAACCTTTGTAACAGCTGGAGCCCAAGTTGTGGACTGAATAAACTCAAAAGACTTTTATGGTCTTCTCACATTTCTCCTATTTTCTCCCCATCCTATGGGAGAGGTGAGTGACCAAGCAGCTGTCTGGGTGTTTGGCTATTGACGGAGTTCAACCCACCACACCTACTTATCTGTTACAAGATACATTTAAAGAAAGTTCTTCTCCCTGGATATAGGTGTCATCTGACCCTTTCAAAATCTTAGATCTCTCCCTCTAGGAAGCCTGGAAGAAACTAACTACTAGATGTTATTTGAGACAGGAAGTTAGCATAGAGGGATCTTTCATGTGATCTAGTAGAGTTTTTTTCTGTTATTGATCATGAAATGGTCCTTCTCAGTCTCCTTATGTTTTGATTCAGTCATGTTACTTGGTTTTGGTTTCTTCGCAGAAAGACTAGTTGAGCTAAAACTTAAATTAATACTTGAGATTTATAGTATGCAAGGAATCACTCAAACTTATAAATAGATAGTGTATGCTTATGTGAAGACTGCATTTTTGGCTTGAGATGCATTAATTTGTAATTAATCAAAGGGTAAAACCACCATCAAAGAGAAATCACTTGTGCTTGCAAATGGGCTTTATTACGATTGTGCAGTGAGAATTTGAAAAGAATTGAGAATGCTGAAGTCAGAGTTGTATCATTTTATGGAGCATCTGATTAAAATTAGACCTTCTTTTCTATCCTATAGATTAAAAAGGACCAAAACTGAACAAGATAACTAACATATTTAAAATTAAGCTAGGTATAGTACTAAGCAATGTACAGAAAGGGATGAGTAGTCAATGAAAGTTAAATCAGCTTATCTTCCTTTTCCACTTGTTTTGGTTCTGATTAAATAATTCTTCAACTTACTGTATATATGGTAAGGACCTCAGCCACTCATGTATGCTTGTAACTGACACATACAGAGTATTTTTGAGACCAAAGAAGGATATGTTGCAAATGATGGCAAATAATTTTTTTCCTGGGAAGAATATGGCAATGACATTTAATACCAGTGTCTGATTCTAGTGACTATCCTTATTTTATTCCCAAAAAGAGATATAGAAGGGTCTAACCAAAGAATTACATAACTACTGACTCGCCATCAAATTTTGTTTCATTTTTCTCCTTTTTTTGTCTATTTTCATCAAGAAGAAAATAATATTTTGTGGCATAGGTTGAAATGTGTCTGGCATCCAAGTTCTTTGACAGACAAAGCTCAGGCTGATGTGTGCAATTCTTTTCTACTAAGGTCTTAAAGTTGTGGGTCTGAGATTATTTTTTTGTAGGTTTTTTTCTTTTTTTTTGAAAAAACTCATAGGGCTTTTAAGTAGTTTTGTTCTACTGCAGCAGCTAAAAGAATAACCTTTATGTACTCTTGCCAAGATAATCCTTCTTTGTGGCTTTTTTGCTCAAATCTTTTGGTTGAAGAGAGGGGATTTAGCCTTTTGGATCAAGT
>WEKW01027462.1:0-14647 GCA_013389905.1 Sula dactylatra | reverse complement strand
GGGGGAGTGAGCGAGCGAGCGGCTGTGTGGTGCTTAGCTGCTGACTGGGGCTAAACCACAATAGGTAGATATTTCCCAGGCTTGGGAGTAAGTAGGGCGGACAAGATATTTGCAGCCTCCCATGTCTGTGATTTTCAGAGCATATGAAAATATGTGAAAGGCTCACTGTGAGAGTCTTGGAGAGTTGTTTTGGGCAGTGGAAACTAAATCTGCAGTAGTCAAAGCCTATATTGTCTGCATGGAAGACATGAATTGAAACTTGTTTTTAGGATGCCCCAGCTTCTTAGAGAAAGCTACTTGGACTGGATTTCAGGAAAAAAATAGTGTTCAGGTGTCAGAGTCCAGTACTGTCTAGCCAGGTTCTTTTAGATATTCCACACATCATACATAGAGGTGTAATAATTAATATGAAATTTATTTATCTGAAGATATTTGATCTAACATGGAATTTCTGATTTAGTGGAATTTTAAAAGCTATACTGAAAATGCAATACAAATATAAGTTACACATCGCAAAATATAGCTATTGCAATACACAGTTCAATTACAATAGTAATGTGTTAACGTGATGTTAACATGTGATTGACAACATGATGTGAATGTCAAATACATTAACAGCAAAAAGAGAGCCAAGGAGAATCTCAACCCTCTATTAGATGTAGAAGGGAACATTGACACCAAAGAAGAGAAAAAGGCAGAAGAACTTAACGTCTTCTTTGCCTCAGTCTTTATAGACAGACCAGTTATTACCAGGGAATTCAGCCCCCTGAGCTGGAAGGCAAGGACTGAGAGCAAAACAAACCCCCTGTAATCCAGCAGTTTATGACCTGCTGAGTTACCTGGACACTCACAAGTCTATGGGGCCAGATGGGATCCACCTGAGAGCCTGAGGAAGCTGGCAGAGGAGCTTGCCAAGCCACTCTCCATCATTTATCAGCAGTTCTGGTTAACAGCGGAGGTTCCAGATGACTGGAGGCTTGCCGAAATGATGCCCACTACAAGAACGGCCAGAAGGGGGATGCAGGGAAATACAGGCCACTCAGCCTGACCTCAGTACCGGGGAAGATTATGGAGCAATTCATCCTGAGTGAGGTCACCAGGCAAGGCAAGTACAACCAGGGGATCAGGCCCAGACACCATGGCTTCATGAAAGGCAAGTCCAGCCTGACCAACCTGATCTCCGTCTATGGCCAGGTGACCAGCCAGGTGGAAGAGGGAAAAGCTGTGGGTGTTGTCTACCTGGACTTTAGTAAAACCTTTGACACAGTCTCCCACAGCATCCTCCTAGAGAAACTGGCAGCTCATGGCTTAGACAGGTGTACTCTTTGCTGGGTTAAAAATCGGCTGGATGTCCGAGCCCAGAGAGTTGTGGTGAATGGAACTAAATCCAGTTGGCGGCCAGCCATGAGCGGTGCTCCCCAGGACTCAGTGCTGGGGTCAGTCTTGTTTAATATCTTTATCAATGACCTGGATAAGGGGATAGAGTGTGCCGTCAGTAAGTTTGCAGATGACACCAAACTGGGTGGGAGTGTGGATCTGCTCAAGGGTAGGAAGGCTGTACAGAGCAATCTGGACAGGCTGGATCGATGGGCCGAGGTTAATTGTATGAGGTTTAACAAGGCCAAGTGCTGGGTCATGCACGTGGGTCACAACAACCCCATGCAACGCTACAGGCTTGGGGAAGAGTGGATGGAAAGCTGCCAGGCAGAAAAAGACATGGGGGTGCTGGCTGACAGACAGCTGACCATGAGCCAGCGTGTGCTCAAGTGGCCAAGAAGGCCAACGGCATCCTGGCTTGTATCAGAAACAGTGTGGCCAGCAGGAGCAGGGCAGTGATGGTGCCCCTGTGCTCGGCACTGGTGAGGCCGCACCTCAGCAGTCAGTTTTGGGCCCCTCATCACAAGAAGGACATTGAGGTGCTGGAGCGTGTCCAGAGAAGGGCAACGGAGCTGGGGAAGGGTCTGGAGCACAAAAGTCTGATGAGGAACGGCTGAGGGAGCTGGGGGTGTTTGGTCTGGAGAAGAGGAGGCTGAGGGGAGACCTTATGGCTCTCTACAACTACCTGACAGGAGGCTGTAGCAAGGTGGGAGTTGGTCTCTTCTCCCAGGTCACTAGTGATAGGATGCGAGGAAATGGCTTAAAGCTGCACCAGAGGAAGTTATATTATTGGATATTAGGAAGAATTTCTATGCTGAAAGAGTGTTCAGGCATTGGAACAAGCTGCCCAGAGAGGTGGTAGAGTCACCATCCCTGGAGGAGTTAAAAAAACGCATAGACGTGACTCTTCAGGACATGGTTTAGGAGACATGGTAGTGTTCAGTTGATGGTTGGACTTGATGATCCTAGAGGTCTTTTGCAATCCTAATGGCACTATGATTCTAGAATTCCTATTACCGGTCTCTATAACATTGTCACTTTCATGATGCTGGATATCCCCTGTTGGCAGGAAGGAATATGTGGGTTGAAGCCAGGTCAAGCCTGTTGCTCTCTTTGAAATTCTTTTGTTAGTTTTTCAGTTCTTATATTCTACCTTGGTTTGAGACATATATTCACTTCCCCTATCCTGGTCTGGCTAGCTCAGGGAGACACTCACACTCCTTTAATGAACTCAGTGAGAAACATTTACATCACCAGTCGATGCACTCAACTGTTGATAGCTGTTTATCTAAAACATAGGTCACCCTCCAGTCCCTTTCACGTTGAGATAAATTCAGCCTCTGTGCAACAGCTGTGGTCAGTCACAACCTGCATTACGGCCTGAGATTCACGGGCACATCACCCTTGCTCATGTCCTCTAAAGTTTCTTCCCTTTTAAGGGTTTATTGGTCAATCACAGTATGAAGAGTATGTATACAAATACAGAAGAATGTCATATATGATAGGGGGGATCAGCAACATTAAAAGCAATAGGAGGAAATTCAGATTGATATTGTGGAGAAATCCATAAACAGTAAAGCAAATGTTGCAGGTAGGGTGCTAACAACTCATTAAAAACTTAGGTTTTTAAAGGGCTGTGTCACAGCACTTCATTTACATACACACTGATGTCCTGTTTCTAATAAACAATGCTGACAAGCAAATATTTCTTTCATGGTGTCTTAACTTTAACTGTTGTGCTAATATAGGGTTATTGTTCAGAAGAGGACTCTGGCTCTTACTCAGGGCATAACCGGAAAGTGTGGGGAAAGTGTCCCCTTTTGTGCTTCTTCTGAAGGACTGCTTTTAGCAAATGTCATACTGAGCTATCTGGGGAACTTTCTTCACCTACAAAAGAATCCTTTAAAGCGTAACCATGGAGCTATGTAAAAAATAAATCAAGCAAAAAAAAAGTAAGAAACTATTGTTGATGCTGAATTACTGTCTAATTATATGTTTTTAAACATTAGTTTGCAGTGTGAACAATACAACTGAAGCTCTTCAAATAGCTTTATGTTTGCAAGTGGCACACAAGCAGTTTTTCAGAGGTCCAAGCTATGAACAGTAGTTTCTCCCTTTTATCCTGTACTGAGTACTGAGAAAATTACCTTCAATAGCATCAGGTTCTTGGGTCACGCTGTTAACCTCTTACAACTTTTATTGCCTGTGTATTGCTATTACCTCCTACCACCTGTGTGCTGTTACAAGGCATTTTCTTTTTGACGAGCCTATCTTTTATTGACAGTATATTTTCTTCATCAAAAATGCTCTGTTTTTTACATTTCAAATGACTATATTTTATGGAAAAATATTATAAATTTTACTCAGTTCTCCCACCTGGGTCTGTTGAATGAAAAGGTTTGTTGCATTTACCAAGGATAACAATAAAAGCAATTACAACTTAACAGATTATATTTTTTCAGGCTGCATTTTAGAGCTTTAATATTCCTTTGGTCTTCATCCTGAACTCCATTTTCTAATAACTTTCGCCATAGGAAGAAAAGAGCTTTAAGATCTGTCCCTAGCAGCAGGAATGAGTGCTAATCAGCTATAAATTAGTTCTAGTCATTCACAAACATTTAAAGTAGGCTCATTACATGGAAAGTAATCATGAAAAACCTACTCTTATTGCAGAATTTAATTTCACTAGCAGGAACTAGTATGGATGATAGGCCAGAAAAGGCTGAGATAATCTATTGTACAAAATGTTAGGGTATTTTTTCTCCTTTTAAAATTTTAAGATCTGACTGTCTAAGATGCCAGACTAGACATAGTGTAGGATGCACGATTTTTCAGAAAAAGCCCATCACTAAAAGCTTACTGTTTCTCCTGATGGATTTTCACTCTTCAGAGGTACCACCATAAACAACATCTAAATACTTCGTTTTGACTGATTCCATTTTATGATTCAAAATGTAGTTTGTGAAGTCTTGTAAAGTTCCTGCAAAATACCAGATCTAAGTGTTCAAACTCATATCCTCCTTGTCACAAAAGGGAAAATTTCACAGAATTTCATAAAATCATTAAGGATTGCAAAAGACCTCTAGGATCATCAAGTCCAACCATCAACTGAACACTACCATGTCTCCTAAACCATGTCCTGAAGAGTCACGTCTATGCGTTTTTTTAACTCCTCCAGGGATGGTGACTCTACCACCTCTCTGGGCAGCTTGTTCCAATGCCTGAACACTCTTTCAGCATAGAAATTCTTCCTAATATCCAATAATATAACTTCCTCTGGTGCAGCTTTAAGCCATTTCCTCGCATCCTATCACTAGTGACCTGGGAGAAGAGACCAACTCCCACCTTGCTACAGCCTCCTGTCAGGTAGTTGTAGAGAGCCATAAGGTCTCCCCTCAGCCTCCTCTTCTCCAAGCTAAACACCCCCAGCTCCCTCAGCCGCTCCTCATCAGACTTTTGTGCTCCAGACCCTTCCCCAGCTCCGTTGCCCTTCTCTGGACACGCTCCAGCACCTCAATGTCCTTCTTGTGATGAGGGGCCCAAAACTGACTGCTGAGGTGCGGCCTCACCAGTGCCGAGCACAGGGGCACCATCACTGCCCTGCTCCTGCTGGCCACACTGTTTCTGATACAAGCCAGGATGCCGTTGGCCTTCTTGGCCACTTGAGCACACGCTGGCTCATGGTCAGCTGTCTGTCAGCCAGCACCCCCATGTCTTTTTCTGCCTGGCAGCTTTCCATCCACTCTTCCCCAAGCCTGTAGCGTTGCATGGGGTTGTTGTGACCCACGTGCATGACCCAGCACTTGGCCTTGTTAAACCTCATACAATTAACCTCGGCCCATCGATCCAGCCTGTCCAGATTGCTCTGTACAGCCTTCCTACCCTTGAGCAGATCCACACTCCCACCCAGTTTGGTGTCATCTGCAAACTTACTGACGGCACACTCTATCCCCTTATCCAGGTCATTGATAAAGATATTAAACAAGACTGACCCCAGCACTGAGTCCTGGGGAGCACCGCTCATGGCTGGCCGCCAACTGGATTTAGTTCCATTCACCACAACTCTCTGGGCTCGGACATCCAGCCGATTTTTAACCCAGCAAAGAGTACACCTGTCTAAGCCATGAGCTGCCAGTTTCTCTAGGAGGATGCTGTGGGAGACTGTGTCAAAGGTTTTACTAAAGTCCAGGTAGACAACACCCACAGCTTTTCCCTCTTCCACCTGGCTGGTCACCTGGCCATAGATGGAGATCAGGTTGGGTTGATGATGATGCCGGGTTTCCATGATTTTACTCCTAGTTTTTAACAAGGTTTCAATTTCTATTGATAAGGAATTAATCAAAGAAATTTGCTTTTAGCCTTTATTAAATATATTTTTCATCTGAACTAACAGTGAAGCACTAACTGTAAAGTTTTTGCTACCATTTTAAAACTTCACACCTTTGTTTGAGTTTTAGCTACTCAGTCATCAAAAAAGTGTACAGAATTTTAAGTTAAAAATAGTCAAATCTTTTCATTTCAAACAGTATGTTTTAATACTCAGCATGATGGAAAATTGGGACATTTCATTAAAAATGCTCTGAAATACTGATTAGTATATTTATCAAAATACAACTTTCCATTATTGACAGAGAGTCACATGAATGTGTCTATCTATAAATATGAATAATACTCATACACAAAAAATATAACTTGGTCACATCCAGTTTTGGCCTCTGCAGTACAAGAAAGATACTGACACATCAAAGCAACTTACCAGAGGACTTTGAAGATTGCTGGGAGCTGGAGCACTGGATTTACAACTGGAAGCTGAGAGATCATGGCTTGTTCTGTCTGGAAAATATAACATGAGAGAGAACCTTTATAAAGCTATCTAACAGGAAAATGTAGAGAGGATGGAGATCAGACTCTTCCTGGAGTAGTACAGGAGAAGGGCAAAATGCAACAGACAGGTTGCAAGAATGTGAATTCACATATATTCTTTTTCTCTATAAGGTAACACTTAGGAAGGCAGGCTCCCAGGGAGGTGGTGGAAACTCCATGGAGAAGTTCAGGTGGACAAGGCCTGAGCAGCATGATCTCACTGGACTTTCACTATACAGCAGGTTGGCACAGGTAACTTCAAGAGGTCACTTCCAACCTTCATTACTGTGATTCTATGCTTCTACTTAATGAAGGTTGCTAAAGGGGTTTACAAGCATTTGTAGTTTATTCTGGTGAATTATTAGCTCTCTATAGAAAAGTATTTTGTTTCTTTTATTACTTGAGCCAGAAACACTTCCCAGGCACTGAGTACATGAAATATATTGTGAAGTATATCAGTGTGTGTGTGTGTGTTTGTCTGTCTGTCTATCTATCTATCTATCCATCCACACAATTATGTATACATTTCATGTTCTGCGCTTATGCGTGGTGACTAAGCAATATGTCATTTTGTCATTAAAGTAATTGAGAACAACTTATGACAGTTCAAATCCTTTCAAACACTGAATGTTGTTTACTTTCTCTGGTTAACAAACAGAAGAAAAGAATTGGAATAGCATCACAGTTTAGTCCATGTGTTTGCACATTCTTAGGTTTGATTTGCAGTATGTAAGCTTTCTGAGTGACAGATAATTATGCCATGAAAATCTCAGGCACAGTGGTTCAGAAAAGGTGTTTTGGGCTTCTAATGGGAATTGTTATATTTCATTTTTAACATTTGTAAATGAAAATTCTTGCGGTGTGTCATGGAGTGCATTTCCTCCTTAGGCTCAAACTCTGCATGGGCAAATTGTTTTAATACGCAAGCTACCATTGCAGTATGTGTCAACCATTGAAATGAAAAATCAATACATTATTTCAAATAGCCTGATACCTAGTAACATACAAATGGCTCAACAATTCATCACTGACTGCAGAGGCATATCTGAACAATATTGATAACAGTAGTATTGGAAAAGCTTAATGTACCAATAGAAAATATTTAGGTCAATGTATATCTATATTTACATATGAAAAAGAAAGAATATGTTATTTGTATGACTAATGCTGTGTTACTTTAGCCAATACTATCCACATGGATCTGTCAGAAATTGAACAGAAAAATATCTTACTAGAGGTATTTTTCTCCTTGATAAAATATGAGTACTAAACTCAAAAAGTTATTTATTAATGTGCTACCATCTATTTAGTTTGTAACAATCATTTCAGAGTTTAATGGCTAATTAGAGCAGAATATTACTTTTATGAAAGTTCACACAAGCAAGACTGAAAGTTTCTTATTGCAGGGGAAAATAAAACTAAATTCCATCTCCATTTCCTCCTTAACTAAGCACCAAATGATTTAATGTCAGAATCATGACAGCATGATTCTTTAACCTAGCAGTTTCCCTCAGTGCTAGCTTTCCTGTGAATTACACATGGCCACACAAGCAGCACCATGACGACACTACTATCTGAAAAAGTATTGTCACTCCTCCTGTACTGAACAAGTTCTGAGCAATTTAGGTAAAAGATTTCTTCTTAATCCAAATTTCTCCATCTAGGCTCTGGAGCTGACACAACAGAATTGTTTAAAGTTAATCTACTAGAATATAAAGGGGCTCTTCATTTTGAAATTTTACTTTACCAAGTACTTGAGTTAATGTTGTAACTCCCACTTCCTGCTAAACATCCCTGTTGCATGCAGATTTCAGCTTTCTGAACTTCACTTATATTCATTTAGTCAATAACTTGCAATCACTTTTTGTGGCTGACATCTGTAAGACTGTAAGGGGTCATCAAGGCCACCACATTGTCCGCTTGGGACTGCATTAATAAAACAGAATCAAGACTTCCATAGGAAGTTTCACAGGAATTCCTCTCTGCGAGATTCATTGATCTCCAAGATCTTTGTCTCCTGCCTGGTGGCTCTGAGGAAGAACTAAGGTATACTTTTTCATATATGGAGGCCAGCTCCATGCTTCAACATTTCAAACCCACTGCTTTACCTGTTGCATCTTTCTGCTGTGCTTTCGATCAGATAACACTGGATTAATTTTGAAAGAGACTTTGGTGGACTAAGCCCCAAAACCAGCCAACTCAACATCACTTTCAAAACAGATCTTTGCAGTCATCTCCAGGATGTGCTGCAAAAGACAGCAAAGAACTTCCAGGCTCCTTGTTCCCTCCCTGAGGAAGGACAGACCATTTCTATTTTAGAACTACAGTTTTACTTACAAAAGAAACTCTTGGGAATTCTCTTTGCCTAAATATTTCCATTATATTTAAATGTAGTGACAACATTTTCCTCACTTGAAATACAAACAAACAAATAACAACTAGATGTTATTAGAAAAAGACACCTTACCAAGGAAAACTGTTTAGTAGCAGACCCAGGGTTTTTGAAAATATGATGCAATGCTAGCAGAACTCCACCTTTTTGGACTCTCTTTATGGATTCAGGTATTTCAAGAACATGGCTGTTGATATAGCCCCCTCATGACTCAAATGACTGGAGATGAGACAGAACATATGGAAATGTCTTCACCTCTGAAAAAAATATGACCTTCTTATATATAAAAGTTTACACGAAAGACCTTGAATATAATCCCCTATGTATATATATGTACTGTGATACACACTCATATTGTAATTCCTTTATTTTCTTGAAATGTGTTTTCAAATAGCCAAAACAGATGCATAGATCATATGGTATGATACACGGGTTATGTATATAGCACCAGTGTATGCTGTTCTCTTAAAGTACATTTTCAATCATCTTCCACGTTTTTTGATGAGTAGAAAGAAAGTATTACTTGCAATGCCATTGAAGATGATGTTGGAGCATGCTAAAAAAATCAGGGGTCACTGCCTGTCACTGAGTGTGGGGTATAAATGTGATAACAGGATGAAATTAAGGATAAAAAAACGGAAGCTGAAAAACAGAGCTCTTAATCATGAATCATATTTTTCTAAGAGCAAAGCTTCCTACAGCAAGAGTCAAGCAGGAGCTGTCTTAGCTTTGTAATAGATGTTGGCTACACAGATGTTACTTCAGAGTCTTAGAGATTTAGTGACCTTTGCAAAAAAGAAGAAAAAAAATGATTTCTACATCTGTATCATAGAATCATAGAATCGTAGAATGTTTCGTGTTGGAAGATCATCTAGTTCAAACCCCTCTGCAATGGGCAGGGACACCTTCCACTAGACCAGGTTGCTCAAAACTCCATTCAACCTAGCCTTGAACATTTCCTGGGAAGGAGCATCCACAATTTCTCTCAGCAACCTGTTCCAATGCCACACCACACTCATACTGAAGAATTTCTTCCTTGTATCTAATCTAAATCTACCCTCTTTCAATTTAAAGCCATTAGCCCTTGTCTTATCGCTACATGTCCTTGTAAAAAGTCCCTCTTCAGCTTTCCTGTAGGCCCCCTTCAGGTACTGAAAAGCTGCTATAAGGTGTCCCCACAGCCTGCTCTTCTCCAGGCTGAAGAACCCCAACTCTCTCAGCCTGTCTTGATAGGAGAGGTGCTCCAGCGCTCTGATCATCTTTGTGGCTCTCCTCTGGACTCAGTCCAACAGGTCCATGTCCTCCTTATGCTGGGGGCCCCAGAGCTGGACGCAGTACTCCAGGTGGGGTCTCATGAGAGCGGGATAGAGGGGCAGAATTACCTCTCTTGACCTGCTGCTGGTCATGCTTCTTTTATGAATCATGTTTATTTTATTATTACAATTCTTTTCTTATGTTATCTTTTCTTCCTCCATGTCATAGCCATAGTGATAAAAGACAGCAGAATCCACGCAGCATAGACTTCTATGCCGTAGCATTCTTACATAGTATCTGTACATCATCTTCCCTTCAGTTACCCCTGACTGACTACCATGAGTCCTGTTTGCAGTAAATTTCCTTTTTTTAAATACAGAATAACCGAATCCCCTTCTTAATGCTCACTGGCAGTCAGCTAAGGCCAAGGGCTCATGAATCTACTTTTTTAAGTACACTGAACAAAATACTGACATATACACAAGAGATAATTTGGTATTGGCCAGAAAATGGATTGCATGACCAAGTGCATCAATTTAATTTCTCATTTTTCTGATCGTTATTAGTCAAACTCCTTGATTTTATTTCACCCTTTAAGGAATGCATTTCACTTTTTATTATGTTCTTTGTCTTGCACAGAAAAAGCTGTCATGATCAAGGAAAGGGAAAGTACAGTCTAGGAACAGAAAATGAAATATCTTCTTATTAATGGAACAATTTTCAAAATATTGTACTTTGAATGCATTCTTTTCAAGTGCTTCTTGGGGATTAGATCCTTCCTCTAAGGAAAGCAAGGATATGTCCTCTGGCTCTTTCCTACAACCACTTTTTCTTATTGCTTATATTTCAAAATATCTTTTTTTTTTTTTAAATTTGTAATTGCCACTGTGATTTGAGCTATCCTTCTCAGATTAATCCTCTCACAAATTAAATATTTTTCTAGCATTTTTGTTTTCTTTTTAAGAAATGACCCACCTATAATTTGGCATATCCTCATACAGACTTATTTTCTGGACTGTTTCTCACTGGCCATTCTTTGTGTCCATCATATCTTATCAAATAAAAGTACCACAGTTCCCACTAGGAGGTCTGTACATTTCAGTAGACCAGATGCCATTGTCTTATTAGCTGCAAAGACTTTTTAATCACCAGGTGCACTAATACAGCCTACTCTTTTTAGTACCATGCCACAGATTATCCATATGGTTTCTGCAGATGTTCTTTCTTGTTCATGGTGCTTACACATCAGATATTTAAACAGTTATCAGGTGAATTACAAAGATGCATAGTTAGTATTATAATTGTGAAGGTGTAGTATACAGATAACAAGCTGTCCAGTTTTATGCCTCTGCAGATGAGGTTCCTCTACCTGTGCCTTTGACAAGGTCATGGAATTGGTGGGTCAGTGTTGCAGGCCATTGTCTGCTTTTTTAGGGCTTTTTCATTCTCCCCAGGATACCCTTGTTTTCCTGTATATGTACCTCATTCATATCTTTTCCTGTTATCAGATACAATTTATTTATTCTCTTCTTACTTCACATGGCACTCCCATTACCAAAAATGCCATATAGCAGTAATGCAAAGTTAACTTTTTGTCCAGTTTATACATGAGGTAAATCTGCTGATAATTTAAGACTGAAGTAGACTCTAGAGTTAGCTGAGAATTTTTCCAAAATAGATGTCCTTTTTATTGTTTGTCACTAAAATATGGGCTATGTATATATACATGTACAGATTATTGCACATGTTCTGGACTGTTCACGAGACCTGAACTGTTCTCTTCCTGGTCTAGAAGTGAGGCTTGCTCTCCAAGGATGCCTAAAGCACTCAGCTACATCTTGGAGAATCCCCACCATAAAACTTACACAACTTCATCATTCAAATCTTTAAAATAGGTCTTAGCCTAGCCAACTGCATAACACTTCAACCAAGCTGGATGGTCATGATGAATCTTCTGCTTGTTGTTCCAAATATCCCCTTATTCCCCCTCCTTCTTCATCAACTTTGGTGTCCGCAGGGCTGCTTCTCTCAGTTTTCTTACACCTCTCTCACAGCTGCTGTACAGCATTTTTCCTCCCTTTCTTAAACACATTTTTGCAGAAGGAGCACCAGTGTGGTTGGTGCGCCCAGCTGTGCCCTGTGGTGGGTCTATTTTGTGGCCAGCTAGAACCACCTAGAACTGGCTGTGTCTGACGTGCAGCCCCTGGCCTCTCCTTACAGAGGCCACCTATGCAGCCCCTCCCTGCCAACACCTTGACATCTACACCCAATACAGATTAACTGGCAACATTAAATAAAAAAAGTTGAAAATTTACTGTTCTACTTTTTAAAGATAGAGATATCATAAAAAACATTTTTTATGTAAGAATGTTATAGCACGCTTTTAGAAACACGGCAGTATAATCTTCAGCATTGTTAGTGACTAGGATGGCTAAAACACTAAAATACCAGAGAGCAGGTAAGTAGCATTGTTCACTCCTCAAAGTTTCTGGAAAAGCCAGAAAATTAATTAAGACAACGCTTTACCCACTTATTGCCAAAATGTTTGCCAGAAGGTTCCTAAAAGTCTTGGCAGTGTTTTCCTTTTGATTTGTGTTGGAACTGATGCAAGCTGTCATTGCAGGAGGCAATGTCACCATCAATGAAGGCATGCCTGCTGAACAGTCTACTGCCAGCTTAGGCAGTGCGTAACTCCTCACATTCTTATTTGTTAAATGATGTAATACAACTTTTTAGATGTCAACTGATTACGATTAGTATGGTCTTTCTTATTCCCCCTCTCCCATTTACATGCACATTTACCTGTGCACACTTAGGTACACAGAAGAATTGATAGCTATATGCACCTCCAAAACCAAATACTTTACATAATATCTGTTACACAAAATTCTTTATTACCAAAGATTCATATAAATAGCCCTGTGACATTCAAGACAAAAGTGGACTTCCTGTGTGTCAGAACTACCTCAAATGCGACATGGTTTAGCTGCTTTTATTTATTTTTGTTATATAGAAATATTCTATGTTAAAGTTTCTGAAGAACTTTTTCTTACTTTGGAAAAAATTTTGTAGCAAGTACAATTTTTGTACTGGTGTACATGGACAGTGAATTTACTGTGAATTAGAGAGAAGTATGAAAATAATTTTCTTGTTGATTTCATAAGGCTTTGAAAGGGTAAGCTTCCTAATTTTGTTTTTCAATCCTTCCCCATGAATCAGTTTGAGATGTCCACTGATAGTCTAAAGAGCATGAGCTCTGTGAGTCCACTCAAAAAATTTATACCCCCAAACATGAGAAAGGAAGGCATATTCACATTTTATTTACTTTCAAGATCTTTCTAATATGTTTATTTTTGTGTTAGTTTCAGCCTGAATAATGCAAAAACATAGTTATATTGACTTAAGGTAGCACACTAAAATTTGCTCAGCTGTTTTCTACCACACAGCAGCTGGGAAAGAGGAAGAAACATATGGAGAGAAATAACTGGTAGCTTCTCTCAGACACTGCTACCCTCTTCCTGTAATAAAGCCAAACTCATCCACCAGCCAAAGCTTAGTGCATGGGACTCTAGCAATCCCCTTTCCTTTGATTTAATGGGAATCAGATCATAAGAATCCATGTATTTGTCCTTAGCACCTAGGATTGTGATGGGAAATGTCCTAAAGGAGACAATGAGAAATGGAAAGTCCTTACTACATCCTATGTCACTCTTCCAGCACACAAAAAATGTGGCATATTCTGTTCCTTGTTACGTATGTGCCCAGTATTAGTTTGAGAGCAGAGCTTAGTATGTCTCTCCACATGTCGTCAGTGAACACTCAGGATAGAAACTATTAAACAGCGGGAAAAGAGTGACAAAATCTGATCCTGTAAAATCTCTGAATTCCAATCATCTTTAAATGCAAACAATTCAGCCTGCCTGACAAAAGGCGAGATTCTGATATGCTTGTGAGTGTTAAATACCTGTTTGACTCTACAGGGAGCCTTATTTTTATTGCAATGATTATCTTTTATCTTGTTTGATGAGTGACATTGAGCCCTTATAAATAAAAGATGAGATTTTTTTGAAAGTCTAAAGATGTGCAACAAGTTTACATTTTCATCCAAAGACTGCATTCATAATTGCACATCAAGAAGCAGGTGGCCGCCTGGTTCTTTAGGTTCAGTCAGGGCAAGAGGAGGTAAGTACTCCCATCGTATACACTTAGAAAAAGAGAAAGTCAGAGAAGCCAAATACATAGTGCATAAACCAGTATTTGTTTATCCATCTGTCTCACTTTTCTTCTCCATCCAGAGATTAAGGCATATACACATGCTAGATTAAGCATCCTAGAGGAACCATTGCAAGTAGCTATCTTTTTTTAAGCATTGTTGATTTCCTTTTCTAATTTCTAAAATAATTAAGAATTTGTGACAGTTATGTTCTGAATTAATGGCAAAGAAAGGAGCTGTAACACATAGAATGCTCTGTTCCATTGCCTACAACATGCTTTGGGAGAATTATTTGTATTATGCTTACGCTCATTTCTGCAAATAGCGTGAGTCCGCCTGGGTGCAGTGATAATTAAAAAATTAACAAACTTAACTATTTGGCTCATCTGAGAAGCAAAGGAACTCTAAACTGCCCAACTTAAAAGTGGCTACACTTCATTTACTACCACATGATGTTGGCTAGGCACTGCATGCCCATATAGTGATAGTAGGAATACTCTTAAAGTAAGCCGCATTTCTGGATTAAGCACATTGTGGGAGATAAGCAA
>WEKW01027461.1:484211-507833 GCA_013389905.1 Sula dactylatra | reverse complement strand
TTTTTTTTTTCTTTTTTTTTTTTAAAAATATTCCAGAAAAGTGTCAATAAGAAGAATCTGAGCTGTAGCTTGTAAAGTCCCAAAGGCGATGATGACACCAAGTGCTCCCGAGCCCCGGCTAGGGCGGGCTTCACGCTCTATCCGTCGAGGAAAGGATGGAAAGAAGGACAAAGAAGAGATCTATGCACGTCTGAACTGTACGAAGGAGAATACCACTGTCGCCACTGGCACGAGAGAGAAAACCAGTCACAAGTACAACGTCATTAAAAGAAATAAAATACTTTGAACAAAAGGTGCAAGTCACAATTCATATAGAACAGAATCTAGTTAAAAATTTCTCTCAAACAGAAATTCCTTTTGCCTTTTATTAATAACAATAATAATAAAACAACATTTACCAAAAAACAATTCCTACATGATCAGGAGGAGAAGCTAAGAAAACAAAGAAAAATCCGTCTTCCCTACATTAAGCCAGGAAAAAGAAAAAAGAAAAAAACCAACAAAACAAACAAACCCCAAGTCGTACGCGGATTTGAAAAGACCAGGTTAGGAGGGGGCGGGGAAGAGGCGATCCTTTCAGCACACTGACAGACGGAGAGAAGGAACAAAAGCAGACAAAGATGAGACAAGAAGCGTATTGCACCAGGGGTGGGTGTTCCCCGCCGGCCGGCCGGCCGGTCGGTCGGAGCCCCGGGGTGGGACGCGCGATCTGCTGCCGCCGGGGCCCGGGAAGGGCCACGGCCGGGCTGGGGCGTCCTCGTCCACCGGCTCGGGTCACGCCGGGCCCTTCCCCGGCGCAGAGGGTCAAGGAGCGGAAGGACAGCACGGCCTCCGGGAGCGGCTCCGGATCCCATCGTCGGAACCCCTGCTCCTTTCCCCGCCACGGCAGGCTCCGGGGAGGCGTCAGTCCCGTCCGCTCGCTCAGCCGGGAGCGGAGGCCCCGGTCGGTAAAAGCCCTCCAAACCAGACTCAGTGCTCAGGCTCCGTGAATCCTCTGCCGACGTGTAGGACTCAGGTTCTCTGGTTATTTCTGTGATAGCTGGAGTTACAGGCAAATATGGCAAAAATTAAAGAAACCAAAGGAACAACACACTGGATGAACTGATTATGAGGAAAGGGGCCATGGTATTCCAGTTAGTCAGAAATACTACGGCAATTTGGCGCAACGCTGCTAGATACTGTTGGTTTAAAATGGACCTTTTCGTTTCAAAGCTGTACGTAAAACCTGCAAGAGAGAGAAGAAGCAGAGACATTAGGAGATGCCCGAGCCTGACAATTCTGCTTCCGCAGCCCTCTGCCGCGCTCCCGGTCCAGACCCACAAGCTACGCCCCGAGAGGGAGACCCTGCCGATGCAACGGGGCTCTGGAAGAGCCGCAAAGGCCTGGCAGGAGCGGGGCTGTCCCTGAACGAACCGGGGGGACGGCAGACAGCCACCGGCGCGGAAGCTCAGAGGCGCTCCCCTCGGAGCAAGGGGACAAGGAAGGAGACACGCACGGCAGTCAGGCCCACAGGCCTTTGGGACTGCCACCCAGGCGACCCCTGGCGTGCCGCTGGGAAGAGAGGAACACCTGAATACTCACTCCCTCCTGGTTACACCCCCGCCTGCTCCATCCCAAAGGGCACCTCCGGGTGCTTGTAGCTCAGCAGGACGTCTGTAATACATGTCGATGGGTAGCAGGAGGTGTTTAGATGCTGGTTGCCATCACCGAGGTTGGGATGCTCTTGACCTTCCAAACTCTCCCTGCATTCTGTAAGGTCAACAAACAACATCAGAGTTCGCACAAGGAGCGCTAAGGAGCTCCAGCTCCAGCGCGGGGATCAGGCCAGCCCCGCCGCCATGGCCTAAAGGGTCACGTCACAGGCGGAGGGAGCTGCCCTGTGTTTCTCCGGGAAGCCCGGATCACTGCTCCCGCAGCCCAGGCCCGGAGCGTGCGACAGCAGCACGCGTGGAGCCGCCCCCCATCAGCAGCCCGCGCACCCCCCGCTCCCTGCAGGCGCTGCTCGCCTGGAGGAGAGCTGGCTCTGCAACGCGGGCTGCGAGCCGCTCCTCTCGGTTCCTGCCCCAGGCCCTGAACAGCACCCCACACCCTCCGTGCCACGTCTCCGCAGCTCGGCCGGGTCCTTACCCTCGCTCTCCCTGTCGCGCAGCTGCTGACTGGCCATCAGCGACGACTGGCTGAGGACGGCGTCAGACATCCGAGCAGAGCTTAGTGCTTTTCCTGCCATTAAACTCATTCCAGGCAAGTTATCTAACTGCACCTGCGGAGACAGCAGGACACGGGTCAAAGGGGGCTCAGGACGAGGCACCCCGCTGCTCCCCAAGCTCTCTGACAGGCTGCCCAGGGCGTTTCTGCAAGCCTTCAGCGAGGACTTCCAAGTACAAGTGAAAACCGTACGTCAGGTACAGCTTCAGTGCAGCCGATGTTCCCTCAACACGATGCTGGGCCGGAGAGTCCAAGACCCTTCCAGACCTACGCTGAACTAACCAGGGAAGGGCCCTCCTCATGGATAGCAGAAGGGAGCTGTAGCAAGGAACGCATCGAGATTTGGGCAGGACAGATGCCAACGGCCCAGAACACAGGGGGAGCGGAGCAGCCGCTCTCCGCCCTCGGTCAAGGTCTAGGCTGCCACGGCCAGCTCCTTTGGCGGCTCCGCAGAACCGAAAGCTGGGCTTGGTGTGTCTGCAAAGCCCTCCGCAGCCAGAGCCAGGCCTGGGGCAGCCCAGGCTGCTCCATCAGAAGGACCCTGGGGAAAAAGAAGAGATGCCACGGCTGCAGCAGCCAGCCCCGGGGCAAACCGTGAGCGAAGGAGGAGCGCTTCCGTATGGGTCTCTGCTGCAATGTTTTCAGCGTTAAGCAAACAGGACGTACTAACTGAAGCGTCCCCACGGCTTTTCATTCCCAGCAGCCCCGCAGAGCGGGGCGCTGCCTTTCCTGTATGACACCTCGTACGTAACCCGCACGCATCAAGGAAGCTCTGCGCTGCCTTAAGCCCTGCCGGGCACAGGCTTCTTCAAACCTACGTAGGCATCATCACTGTTCTGAATGGTGTGATGTCTCTGCAGGGTCCTGGGCCGCGGGTGCTCGCTGGAGGCAGGTCGCACAGGGTAGCCCAGTCCGTTGTGGTCAGGCACCTGCATCGCTTGGCCGGGGGAACTCCTGTCCAAACAGTTCCCTACGATGGACTCTTGAAAATCAGACGAGACAGAAAAACGACAGATTAGTACAAGGAACCCGAAGCTCTCAGCACCGCGCGCCACCGCAGAACTGCGGGTCTCAGATGTGACGGAATGAACAAGCGCTCGTCGCTGGCAGACCGAGCGTGCTGCTGGCCAGTGGAAAGGGATCCCTGGCCGCTCGCGGCCAGACAGCGCGCGGAC
Organism: Sula dactylatra; assembly: GCA_013389905.1. Lineage (NCBI taxonomy): Eukaryota > Metazoa > Chordata > Aves > Suliformes > Sulidae > Sula > Sula dactylatra. Next base: position 504,453 of record WEKW01027461.1, on the reverse strand, counting down.
AGGCCTCCCCCTCCAGCACGGAGATCCCAAAAGGTCTCGGTGCTAGCTGCCTCCGATCAGGTCTACAACAGCAGCCTAGAACTGGAGGGACAGGGACGGGGCAGGAGCGCCGCGGCACAGGACCCAGACCCTTTCCGACTGCCTCCTGGCACTGCCGCCTTCCCCTCAAGCCCGAGCTCGCCCTCCTCCCTCCGTTGCCCACACCATTACACAAGAGCGGAGGGAGAAGCATCTCCCCAGCCTCCAACACGGGATGTTCTGGCAGGCAATTGCAAGCAACATGATCTTGCTGGAAGAGCTGGCCAGGATGTTCGCTTTTATCAGATGACTTCTCCCTGCCCTCCTACAATCTGGCTGTAGCAGTGCATGATTGTTCTGCCTGGCAAAGTCCATCTGCACTGCAAGCTCTTATGACCGAGGGTAAAGGCTACATTCCTATCAAGCAAAACCCCTTGTCATCAAGTACACGATGTTTTGAATAAAGTCCTGAGGTATGCAGAAGCCTATCATTAGGTCTGATGCACGTAAACAGCTCGCTCTCAGCGAGTAGTCCTGCGGAGCACAAACATGCGGACGCGGCCAGGAGCACCAGGAAGGTGCCCTGAAATGACACGGCTGCAGGTAGATCCCCCAGCCAGAGCTATCGCCTTTCACGGGGCTTTGGCCCGCGGGAAGCAATCTCCTGCTGTGCTGCGACACACCGCACCTCCTGGCTGGGACTGCAGCCGCGAGATGCCAGAAAGACGCTCCCCAAAGAGACGTGTCCGTGAAGTTACCGAGATGCGAAGGAGACCCCATCCCAGGCACGGCCTGCCACCTGAGCTCTCCACACTGCTCCCGGGCACCCGAGCGCCGCTAGCGCACAGCTCCCAGTGCCCTTCCTCCCTCAGAAACACAGGAGCACTGCAGGAATCCCGTCTGGGGCAGTCAGAGATGCAGCCGGCCACCCCCTTCTTTTGCACAACCGTGGGGTTACGTGCGGTTAACAGTCAGCTTTCCCAGAAAAGCGAGAAGGAAAACATGAGGTAACAGATGTTGGCGGAGCAGTGCCACCCACACACTGCTCGGGATGCCGTTCCAACTGTGGAACAGTTGTTCGGGCCGGCAGCCCGCTTCTCCAGCTCCACAAACAGCCCCGGTGCAGAAGCGCTCCCGCGGCCAGGCCCAGCAGCGAGCCCCCGGCACCAGCCCCTGCGCCGCAGGTGACGAGGCACGGCGGGACGAGTCCCCCTGCCTGGAACGGCCCTGACCCAAAAGACAACCCCTCGCTTCCTGCTGCCAGCACAGCACCTCTGGGGACGCAGCTCGGGCCGCGGGGGCAGGACGGCCTCCGTTCACGCTCCTTTCCTCGCCCCAACCCTGCCCCAGCAGCAGGAAAGCCTTTCGTCCCCACATCCACAGGGCACGGGGCTCCCGCGCCAGGCAGGCTTTGTGTCGGCGCGGCATGTGACGCTGGCACCGCGGGCAGGGCCACCGCCGCCAGCTCAGCTCCTTCAGTGCCGAGGCGAGGCAGGTTTCCCATGGGCAGCGTTCCCAGCCCTGCGACGGCTAGGTTGGAGCAAAACCGGAGCAGAGCCCTTCAAAGGGGGTTTAGTCACATCCTAAACACAGATTTGGTCGACACTCTCAAGGTCTCCGGCTGCCATCTCCGGCAGATGCTCAACAGACGAGCCAAGACTTTTTGATCAGGGTCAACACGCTCCCTTGGAAGGCACGAACGCTCCCGAGCCACTGCAAAGTTAGACCCCGCTCTAGGGAAAACACAACCGGTGAGCCGGGGGAGAAGAGAAGATACCCGCCGTCTCAAGGGAAGCTGCGGCCTCGCAAAACAGTATAGGGAAAATAACGGGAAGACCCAGGGACGTGGCTGACAAAGGCCGGCCGCCAGCACCGGCGCTCAGGGAGAGGAGCCACGCTCGGCCGGGGCAAGTCTCCCCGGTCACCCCTCGGTGCCCGTGCCCAGCGCGCTTGGGAACGCTGGTGCCGCGCTACATGCGAGCGAGCGAAGCGCCAGCGCGCTAGCGGCACGTACGCCGAGGTTCTGTAGGACTTAATTGCGGGCAAGGGTACCGAGGCAGCTTAGGTGTCGACTCGGCCTGCAACTGAAGCAGCACAGGCCTGATTCCAAGTGGGTTATTGAAGCCAGGAGGAGAGCAGCGCGAGCACAGTTGCATCTCAGGACATAGTTTACCACGTGTGCCTTCCAAATGGCCCTGTCAGAAGGGCTTACACAACACTATTTGTAAACATTTACTTGCTTTTACTCATTTACGAAGTCTTGTAGTCTAAAGTCCTTTTCCCTTGTGTAACCAGTTCCAGCGCCATCAGTACGGGGGCAGAAATTCAGCTGCCGACTTCGTAAAACCTTGTTGTTCATCTAACGGTCTACAGTATTGAGATGCAAACTCCCGATTCGGTACAAAACGCACCTCCGGAGCTTCCAACCTCCGCTTAACCTGGGGCGGTTCTCCCCTTTCGTGCTTCAAGCACCACAGGGACTTCTGAGGTCTAAGAGCAAAACACGTCGGCAGTCCAAAATTTTAAGACGACTTCAGAAAAGCCGTGCCTCGTCCCTACCCCCTGCCCGCGCTCTGTGGGGCCAGGCTTGGCAGGCCTGCTCTGCCCTCCAAGCCAGCCTGTTCCAACCCGGTACTTTCCCAACAAACCCGTGCTGTGTCCCCAGACAAAGCCGTGCCTCCTGTGCCCTGGACACTGCTCCTCTGCAACAGGGCCCTCTGTGCCAAGGGCAAGCTGATGGCTTCAGACCAGCACAACGAGGTCCTGCAGCGAATACTGATCCACCCAGCTCAGCCTGGAAAGCCTCTCTTCAAAGCGCTCTTCGCAAGGGGCTGGGACGGTGTTTTTCATACAGAGAAGGCCTGTAATTACAGCTCAGGCAGGAATTTCTCTCGCAGCGCACCGCTGCCAACGCAGTCACCAAGGAGCAAAGGCGCAACTGCTTCCAACTAGTAGAAAAGGTCTTCGGATGCTAACGGCAAGTTTAGACTCACTTTCTTCAGAATCAACCCCGTCTAGTTCAAGCAGGGCTAGAGTCTTGCTGCTGCTTCCCCAAGCGCCAGAGGAGCTGCTGCAAGGCGGCCTTAGCCGCAAGGCATTTACCGCCGCTCTTACTGCGCCCGTTTGTGGAAGCTTTAGCAATGCCAGGACTCGAAGGTCTGCTCTTAAGAGAAGGAACGCACCGCTGCAGGTGGGGGTACGCTAGTAACTTAACCGCTTCTAGCCCGTCGTTCACCCAGGTTGGGGAGCATCACCAACAGGAATAAATGACAAGAGCATGCAGCGTCCCTGAGAAAATGGCAGCGCTCTGGGACCTGGTCTTTACCTGCCTGCAGAAGTAGGTCAAATTCCAAAGAGAATCAGCCGGTCGGGATCCCTTCTATTTAACACTGTTTATTAGAGAGACTATGCCTGCAATTTACTTAAGGCCACAAAAGCCGAAAAGAATCTAGGTAATTCCGTGCTATGCAAAATATGTCACGAAACCCTTGCCGTGCTGGGGTAGGGACGGCGTCCTCCGGCAGGAAGGCAAGCGGCACGCGGCCAGCACGGAAGAGCGTTTCGCCTACGCGAGCAGCAGGAAGCCTTACCTCTGCTGGGCACCTTATTCCTACTGAATCCAGCAGCGGGCTGATGTCTGTATTGATGCGTCCCCAGCTCCTGCGCGTGATTAGCAGTTCCTAGCAAAGATTCTGGGTCCCCGTGCCCTCCTGCGTTTACAAGCAGAGGGGTCTCGTGGCAACCTTTGGTCAATGTGTTTGAACTCTTACTGTCTGGAAAGCTGTCCCTGGCACCCTCGCACGCGCAGTCCTCCTCCATGCTCTCCGAATGGAACAGGGCTGGCTGGTGTACGTATCCGTGCGGCGGCACTGACGCAGGTACCTGCTGGATACATTCTTGCGCCCTGATTTTTAAGAGGTGCTGGGGGCTGTTCTGTGGGTGGTACGTGTCGGCGCTCTGATAAGGCAAAGACAACGACTGGCGCTCTGAGAGGTTCTGCCCCACGCTGGTGCCCATATTCCCAGCATCCCCTTGACTCATATGCCTGAACAACTCTTGAAATTCTTGCTGCTGCTGCTGTTGCTGCCGCCGCTTGATGAGCTGTGCAAATTCTGCCTGGGGCAGCCGCATGTCCGTGTGCCCCGTGAGCGAGTGCCGGGGAGAAAGCAGTCCCTGGAGGATGTGCGGTACCTGCTGGTGTCGGCTGTAGTCGGGAGGCGTCGGGGACAACAGTGCTTGCTGTAGTGCCGATGCAGTGTAGTGCTGCTGTTGCTGATGTGCATTTTGAGGGAAACTGGGGTACTGGTCAAGCTGCGGGACTTTCAGAGCTTGCTGAGCTGGAGGAAACCCAACTCCTCCCGATGGGCTGTAGTTGCTGGGGGAAACGCGAGGCTGCTCTGGGAACAGGTGGGGGTGTAAGTGCACCTGGTCGTAGTTGGCGGGGGGATACCTGCTCACGTTCAGACTGCGAAGAACAGAAAAGAACAAGTCACCGCGCTGCAGCGGCTCCAGCTCGGTGAGGCATGCCGTGCTGCCTTCTCTGGCCAGGAGGCAGGCAGAGCCGCTTCTGGGCAGAAGGTGCTCCCCAGGCCACCCGATACAGCAGCCCTACAGACTCCAGAGCCCGGACCCGGCTCAGGAACCGCTGCCCAGGTGCAGGGAGACAGCTTGCTGCCCAAAGTCAGGGCAGCGCAGCCCCGGGCTGGCGAGCAAACCACGTCTCTGCCTGAGATACCCGCCCCCACTTCTTCCTCCCTACTCCCAGCTCGGGGAAGCAGTGCAGGGCGGCCGACGGCCTTACCTGTGCGACTCGGCGCTGTCGGCACTGAGCTGCTTGGACAGCTGCCTGTGGCCGTAGGTGAGGGAGGCCATCAGGTTAGCGCGGTGCTGCATCTGGATCTGGTTGGCGCTGGGGCTGATGGGCATGCCCCGCGCGTGGGAGGACATGCCCTGCCCGGCCACGGAGGCTCCCGGCAGGAGGTTGTTGCTGACCATGTCGCCAGGCTCCTGCACTTGGATAGTGACCTGCTGAGGCTGCGACTGCTGCTGCAGGCCCAGGCACGTCAGCCCCATGTTTGGGGGAGGGGAACAGTTACCGGACTGCGGGAAGATTGTGTTGTGGGACGGCATCCCTTGGAACTGGGACTGGGAGGCGGCACCTACGAGGAACAGAGACCCGTATCACCCATGCCAGCCTGCGGCAAGGCTCGGGAGTGAGAGCTGCTGCTCCTCTGTGCCACACCGGGAGTCCCAGTTCGTGTCTGTGGGTGGCGAGGAGCGCTGCTCCCGACCGCTTGTCACGCTGTGCCAGCGGGCAAAGGTCACAGCTAGAGCCCCTTGCACAGAAAGAGAAACAAAGCGGAGCTGACAGTGATTTGCATAAACCCGAGAGTATCAGCCCTTCCTCCCCACCCTCGGGAGCAAAAAGTAAGGATCTTATGACCAGAAACTCCAACAGCACATTCCAGCTGGCAGCTCCTCACAAGCTCTCGATAACGCCAGCCCTTGCTGCCAGATGGAGAATCTTTTGCATCATCAGCAAACCGCGCGAGGACTAGGCTGCAGGGGGGAACCGCAGCCCCCGGCACCCCCCGACGCCGTTTTCCCCAGAGGTTTGACGGGGCCACGCGGTTCTGCCAAGCGGCCCGCCCCGAGGAGCGCAGGCGGCTCTGCAAACAGCCGGCGCTTACCGTGGGGCTGGAGCACGCTGCTGCTCACGGGAGGGGGGCTGCTGTTTGGTTGCCTGAAGAGATGGTTATTAGGGTGGTTCGGGGGCGGGCTGGATGGCTGAATCCGTAACCTGCACAGGGAAACAAGCACCTCTTCATCATGCCTGCTCCTCATTAAGACACCTTCTCAACCGAGAGCGCTGATGCCAAATGCTGGGTTTCTCTCGTTTTACATAAACACCATAAAGACCTCGTTGGGGATCCCAAGCTCTTTACAGCTTGGCTTCTCTTCCGAGAGCCACCTGACTTGCCTGAGTCATTCAGGTAGTGAGCACAAGCCGGTGGCTACAACAGAAACCCGGGGACAAGGACACGGCAGGCTCGCCTCCTGACTCACTGTGGCCGGTGAGAAACCTTCCTTTCTCCCTTCCCATAATGCAGCCTGCCTCATCCACAAGTCGGGGTGCTGAAGCCAAGGACGGTTACCTAACCAAGAGCCTGAAAAGGTGTGAGACGTCCAGCTGTGGCTCTGAGCGGAAAGCGTGAGAGAAACCAGCTACTGAAGGCAACGCATTTTCAAGCCGGTCAAATGGCAGAACTGTCAATCATCTGTTCAAAGCAGATTTGTGCCTCTGAATCTCATTTCTCTGCTTCTGAAAGTCCTTCAGACAGAATCCAGCTCAAAGGACCAGGCACATTCAGCTGGGAACTGGCTACGCCGTTCTAACTTGATACACTTCCAACTCGGCCCCAGACTCTCCTAAGTGCGTTAGCTCAGCCCTGGGCTTGAGTAACAGTAAAATCCGTTCCCCAGAGCTTTACTAAAGCAGTTTCTTTACCTCTGAAGCTGGTGAGTGAGCAGAGCTGGCTGGTTTTCACATGGAGCTTGCAAGGGTGGAGATGGCTGGGGCGGCCGGATACAGTCCTGAACCAGGCACCAGAAGAAAACAAGAAGTGTTTGCAATCAATAATGTCTAAACTAGCAAATTGAGAAAACACTGCCTGGTGAAGTAGGACATATCCAGATTCACCAAATACTCAATCCCTGACTGCAGCTCTGGCTACCTCGGCAGCTGTGCAAACATCACTGCTGAAGTCCTTGAGGCTTGCTTTTCACTACAGCAAGCCGAGCAACCTACGCCCACCCCCCACCAATCCCACCAGCCCCCGCTCAGTAGCTGCATCCGCAGCAATGCAGGAAAACGCAGCTAAGACTTCAGAAGGTCTGGCTCAGGCTCCAGTACCTGAATCTGCTGATGAAGAATCTGATGGTGCTGCTCCTGCTGGTACAACATGTGCTGCTGCTGCGTCTTCTCCAGCGTCCTCTCGTCCATGTGCCCACCGTACATCTTCTGAAGCTGCTCGCACTCCTGTAATGAGTCCAGCACAACCTCCGAGTGACCTTTTTGTGCACGGCACGCTTGCTGTGCAAAAAGGCACTCTCCGCAGCCTACCCGTCTGAAAAAGCCAGTAAAGAAAGCCCAATCCACCGAATTTGACAGAATCAGGTGTGTAACAACACGGCTAGCTCAAACCTTTAGACAGCAGAAAAGAAACAATGCACATGACACCAAGGTGGTACCCTTGCGTTCCCTAAAAAACGCAGGCAGGAAGCTCCAGTAATGATAACCTCAAGGTGAGAAGAGCATCTCATATTTCCGTCCCACGGCCAAATCCCACTCAAGCCACTAATAAGACGCGCGCTGGCTGCGTAGGGATGGCACACAATACGCTCCCAACGCGGGCGGCAGGAACTGCCCTTTTCCCGGGACACCCTGGAACAGCCCCAGAACTTTGCTGCCACAGGAAACGCGGCAGAGCAGCAGCCGCAGTCTGCCAGTGCTGGTGGGTCCCACGAGGGCAGGCAGAACAGCCCACGCGGGGGCACAGCCCGAGGTTTGCTCCTCCCGAAAGAGGCGAGTGGAAGCCCGCGGTGTTCCCAGCTTGCAGGTGAAGGGCACGCACATTTAGAGGACAGTCAGCAGGGTTGCTGCAGACATACGGAGAGGAACAGCTCCTCGGCTGGAAAGCCACTGCACATCCACAGCCATCAGCAGTAAAGATTTCACCGTTTGCTTCCTGAAGCAGCAAGGCTGAGACAACAAAAAGCCCTTGCAGAGGCTCTTTCGAGGCTCCCCACCCCTCTCCTTTACCTGCTGAAGCTGTTTGATGCTACTGTTATTGCCCATCTTCTCCAGGTGGGCTTTGAAAGCCTGGATGCTGGCAGCACCATCAGAGAAGCGCCGAACCGGGGAGAAGCGTTCGGTGGGGAGGTGCAGAGTATTTGAGTCCTTGTAAATAGAACTGAACACATGGGGAAGCGGGTTAGCAATGCCAGCGAAAAACCAAACTCCGGTACAGAGACATTTAATTTACACCAGCCATGCCAAGTTCTGCCTGCCCACTCACCCAGAATAAATCGGGTTTTAGATCAAGAAATAAAGTGCCATCATCACCGTGAACAGGGAACGGGATTACCAAGTATCCTCAGTGCCTGGGCAGGTAAATGGGTTTTAAGGTTGGAGACAGCTCAGCCACAAACCAGATTCCAGATGGGCAGCAACTCATTGTCCATCCATACAGATGCATCTATCCCTCAGATGGAAAAGGTTTACAGAAACGATTCAGCATCCTAAAAATGTAAATTCACCTCTTCAGTAGCCACTTCCTGAGCCTCCTAGCTCCCCGGGGCCCCTGACTACATCTGATGCCTGCAGAGAACAGGAGGGGCGCATGGGGAAGGAGCCGGACGTGTTCTGCAGCCTCTGAGGAGGCAGGGGGGCTGGCACCCAGGCTTAGAGAGGCACTGAATTAAAGAGAGGGCAGGAGCGTAACTCTGCACAGCAGGGGAAATCTTCCTAATACATTAACCGAGCCGTCACTTCGCATCCAGAGCCTCCCAGTTGCCTGGATGCTTGGCACTGGGCACTCAGAATGGGTACATTTGAAATGCAGACATAGCCAGTATCGAGGCAACTGTGCCCAAGGAACTACAAGCACTTTCCCTTCACAATGAGGTTTCTTCTTCACCATCAGAGGGAGCCAGATTTTTTTTTCAGGAGCTGTTTTCTCCCAAAGTTGGCGCTCCCCATTATCGAAGCCAAGCACTAAAGCTCCTGCCCTGCCATTAGGTGCAACCCGTACTGTCATCAGCAAAGCTAACCTTCCATACACAGGCCACAGCGTGCCTTATAACAAACAGAACCAGGTTTCTCTGCCTGCCCTGACGATCTACAAAGCCCAGCGAACAGTACTTAATGGTACAGGATCCAGCTGCGGCCTTTGTCTGCGAGGTGGTCACGGAGATGTGGTCTCTACAGCACCTCTGACACCCTGGCACTAAACCCAACGGGAGCCCATGCGGCTGCTCACCGGCGTGGGCCTGACCTGCATTGCTGCAGGCACGTCACCGCCGTGGCTACGCCGAAGGTGGCTCTTTACTGGAGCCTCTTCCAAGAAGTGAAACCGTTTCTCCTGGGGACGCTCCCCCTTATCAGGTGACTGACGCTGGACCGTTTCCAGCACGCTGGCTTCAGCTCCTGTCGCTCAGACTGCCTCAGCAGGACGTGCTTCAGTTTCTACAGACGACACACAGCTTTCTTCCACGGAGAGAGCTGCGCCCCTGCCTTTCGATGCCGTCCCACCCATCATCCTGGTCCATTTGATCTCCTGTTGTACTGACGGAAGGCAGAAGCTACAGATGAAACTACGCTGAGGCTCCCAAACCCACGTGGCCAAGACAACTGTACTGCCTTGGACAACGGTACTTTAATTCTGCCTTCAGATACTCAGTTGTTGTGACCAAAACCGGGTGCTACATAAGAAGATGGCTTAAAGTATGTCAAGTGCTAAAATAAAACCCACCTGCCATTCAATAACTGAGGTCTACTTATGTGATGACACAAGATCACTAATGGTTTCTGGGCCGTATGTGTCTTGGACACAACACGGGGCGATCTGTTTAGGTCAGATGAAGTTTTTGTGATTTCGCAGGTAAAACACAGGGCAGGCTCACAGGGTGTTACGACCCCAAGGGTGGAACGAACAGATACCACCCTGTTCGTGATGCAACAGCCTCGGGGCTCTAAAGCCAAGAGGNGTCTAAAAAAAAAAAAAAAAAAAAAAAAAAAAAAATCAATTCCTGCAGTGCGTGAGGGACCCAGCTTACCTTTACGATTTGAAGTAATCCTTATAGCAGGACACAGCACATTCTGGTTGTTTTGCAAGCTGCGCTCCTCTTCCTATCAAGCTGTGACCCTAGAAATCTTTCCCCTCCTGCTCTTCCCATCCCCCAAGCACCTCTGTGAGGGAGTAACTTCAGGGTATAGAGGTGCTTATCTTGGCTTTCCGGAGTTCCAGCGTGGCACTAGCACTGTCTCAGTCTGCTCAGAGTTCACCTGTCTCTGCTGATTACATCAGTGCTCAGCTCAGCAGGTATCTGGCTACAATGAAAAGCGCTTTGTCAAGCTTGCCAGTGTGAGCTGGCTGGAAGACTGAACTCGAGCACCAGTCGAGCCTGGTAGGCGACTGCCTTCTTGACAGTTGAGACCAACGGGCGGCAGACTCTGCAGCCTGCAGCTGGTTTGCACTCTCAGCACCGAGAGGCTCAGAGCACCGGTTTTTAGGCTCTCTCTGGCATTAGCATCTCCGGTTTACCGCTGTGGCAAGGCCTCCGTGTCAAATTAAGACGTCTCTCCATCAGGAGTGCCCCACCCACACATTTTGAGCGTGTTTAGGTCCAATTTGCAGAGGCTCCTCTCTCCCAGACGCTACGATTTTGCCTTCCCACCCCAGCTTCCTTTCCCTACATCCTTCCCATTTGGGGTTCAGATCAGAAATAAAATGACTCTTGAGGAGCTTTGCGAAGAGACTTTGCAGTCAAAACACACAACTCTGGTGCAGAACAGTGAGGTTTTTAAACTCTGGTATAGATGACTCTCGGTGCAATCTTTTGCCTGCATCTGCCTCCAGAAATGTTCTGTATAAAATCCACTATCTACTGCTAGCTTGGCACCTACCATTACAACAGAGAAAAGCCTTCCTCTAAAATGAGTAGCTTATTCCCAACCCTTGTGTGACGGCAGCCATCCTGGCAAATCTCCTCCAGCCACAAAAGCGGGATCGGAGGGGAAGAGCCAGCTGACTCCTGCCCCTGCGTTGCTTGCATCTGCAGGCACGGAGCCCGTGCCAGCGCAGATCTCCAGCATCCCCAGACACCCTCTGCTCTGTGGGCCTGCTCTTTGTACCCGTTCCTCCTCCTCACCCCTCCCTGCCAAGTGGGATGTCCTCAGTGCTCCATTCCAGACGACATCTGAGCAGGTTTCCTGGCGCAACGCTGCCCGAACGGCCGGTGCCATTACTCACCGGTGCTGATCGGGTACCAGGTGTGGAGCCCAAGCCCGGGGTCGGAAGGACTGCTGTCCTAGCTGCCTCTGCAAGTCTGGAGGGATTTCAGCTGTAGGGTTGGTCATTGCCAGAGTGTGCCTTTTTGACCTATTTGCCAAGTATCTGCAACAAGCAGGAGCACATTTTATAAGAGACTGATGGGAGTACTCCAAAAACAGGGAGCGTTAGATAACCCAGAGTAAACGGGAAGGAAGAATGCTTGCTGCAGTGCTCAGAACCAACCGGGGAGAAGCGCGCCATGGACACGCTGCCCATGCCCGTCACGTCACTGGGTCTTCAGTGCTCAGGGGACAAGTGTAGTTTCAGCTGCTTGTGTGCTACTGCCAGCCTCAGGAGGAAGGAGCAGCCATTTGCTCTTCCCAGCAGGAAAGGCACATTTCATCTGAAGGGGAATGCTGGTATATCCCTTTGGGAATACCCAGGTGACTACCTGCCCTCAACGTGGATTCAGCCTGCTACAGCAGGTCTGCCTCCCTCTCCCAAGGCCCCACTGAGCCACGGGGAAGTCTGCTGCATGCACAGAGCCAAGAGACGAGTCACAGGTAATCCTAGCAAGAGCTGGCCAGAGGATGGGCGCAGAGCAGAGCTGCTGCTCAGCTCCACCCTTGCAGGATGGCCTTTGCACTTCAGACCTACCCTGGGACGCCCTGGGCCTAGCCGTGAGCAGCGGCCAGCTTGTCACAGCAGGGGAAGGTGCACAAGGGCCACCCCACCAGGGATCATGGGTGGGTAGAGCCTCCTGCTGCCTGAGGAGCACGAGGAAGGGCGCTCGGCGAGGAACGGCCGGTGCCCAGCCCAGTCCGAGTGCGCCATCTAGTCCCTGCAACACTCTCCGTGGAGTCGGAAGTCGCTCAGCGAGGAGCAGAGCAAAGCCAGCGAGGGAAACCGAGCAGTGAGAGGTTCCCTTCCTCTGGGGCCACAGCCCCCAGCGCCAAGGCTGGGCTCGCCTCTTACACCAGCGCCTGGGGGCAGCAGCCTGAACTAAAGCACTCCCTGCACTGGGACTAAGAGACTTCAGTTCTTTTGCAAACCCTCTAAAGACTGGGGGAGTGCGCAGGGCAAAGAGCCTCTGCTTTGGCAAGGATGTGACGAAGGGCCACGCAGCTCCGACAGCTGCTGCCCTGAACTGCTAGTCACCGGCTGCAGCGATGCTGGGAGCAGCTGGGGGCACAGGGCCAGAAGAGATGACGAACGAAGCGCCTACCTGGGATGCCCTGGCTCGTGACAAGCAGCGGGGGCTAGCGCTTGACCCACTCAAGGCTAGGCGGGATGAATGCCCACTTAGGAGCTCAACTACTTCCACTCTCGTGAACCAGCTGCAACGAGGCAGCTGCGGTAACTCCGACAGACCGCTTGGGCAGCGACGCCAGGGATACTAACGGGGAATTCTCACCTTCACTCTTTTTCCCCTGCTAAGGCTCCCTGTGACTTCAGCTGGTGAAGCACAGAAGAGCAGCGAGCAATAGAGCTGTCGCCTTCTCCAAACCCAGCCTCCCTCTGCTAGCTGCTGAAGCCTCTTAAGTAGAAGATGGCAAGTTAACAGAATGAGGAGTGTTTAGCGTTGTGGTAACTTGCCAAAGTCTGTGCCATTAGCTGTTTAAGAATCATTTGATGCAGACGGGGAAAGTTTCCCAAAGAGCTTTACAGTTGTGGTTTGCTAAGATCATTTTATTTCAGACCTCCAGGGAACAATCCAATCATGAGCTATAACAGCGTTTCGGGTGGAAGAAAGTTTCCCAAAGCTCAAAGGAGATGTGACTGTTCCCCGCAACAGAGAAAAGACTATGCTCTGTTTTCGAGGTCAGATTAAGGAGGGCAAAAACTGCTCACTGGTGGCTGCATACAGAGTGCTCGGAGCGGCGTTCTGAGAAGCTAAATATTTGCATCTGCCCCGATGTTAACGCTATTTACCCTTCTCCTCTGATGACTACTGACTTGTTGCAACATAAGGGGGTGGACAGCGAGTTAACACACAACCTGGACGGGGCTTTTTCTGGGCCATCCGGTGGAAGAACAGCGTGTGGTATGAAAGGACTAAGGGCAGGACTGTCGAGAGCAAAGTGACCTATGGGTCTGAGGAGACCTGCCTTGCGGTGGGATCTGAACACGTCAGTGCCTTGCAACCTACAAAATACTGCATGTGGGTTTCCAAATGTTTCCAGCTGAGCTAATGCTTTAAAACTTAAAGACTCAACTGAGACCTTAGCTTTTAGAATAGGAGAGGTGAAAACGTGCCTAGGTAAGAAGTCCAGGCACCCCCTTGCCAAGAATCAGATTTACCCGATCTGCACCGTTGGAAAGGCTGTCATCTGAGGTGTTGTCAGTGGCCGTTATGGGCCCTAAATGACAACTTTTAGTAGCTATCTCGGCAGCCCAGCTGCGTATAGAGCCTGCGCTCCCGAGCCCTGCCAGGGAGGACAGCACGCAGCTAGGGGACGGCGGCTTGGCAGGGGCTGAACGCAGCCCACGGTGCCCAGAGGCGCACGTTCTTCCCCTGCTCAGTACTACGGCTTAGCCTCATTTCTTTCATCGTGCTCCCCCGCAGCTGGGGCAGGTCATGAGCACGTACCTTCCCAGTACTGCGGCTCGGCGGATCAACAGCAGCTCGTGAAGCTGCAAAATACTGTGAGAGTGAGCAAAGATGAGGGTGGTGAAGAACTAGAGTATAAGGCTACGCAGAGAACACCGGATGTGCTCTGCTGAAGGGCTGTGTCAGCTAAGGTAGGGCTGGAAGCCAGTTCTTTCACATGTTCCAGCTTTGACTTTCTTCTAAGCTCAGGTAGGCAAAAGGAGTCTCAGCGCACACTCTGCACAATCTGTCACTGCGCACACCCACTGTTCAAATCCCCCCTTCGCTCTGGAGCACTGAGGGGAGAAGAGCTGGCAAAGGCTCTGGAGTACAACCTCCACCCGCCCCGGTGCTTCTCTGCCTGCAGCCAACCCCCAGTGTGAATCCTCCTCCCACGTGCAGCCCCTGAGGAAACGCTACCTTACCCGAGGCGGTGGCCTGTACAAACTGGGGCTGGGGGGATCCAGAAAACTTGTCGAGTTTGAGGTAAGTAGGAGCGCTCCGTAACCACACCCACCACATGTAGTGCACCAGCTGGTTAGCAGAGAAGAAACTACGCAAAAGCTACTAAGAAAATGTTAGCAAGGTCAGGGTTAGTGTTTTCACGGACTGAGAAAGTACAAGCATATTCTGCCCGCTTCCCAGTACGTGTTTGGAGCAGACAAAGAGAACAGAAGTTGCCAGTCTGATATCTATTAATCCTTTCCTTATTGGAGCAGACTATTTTAAGGCCTACTGCTAAAATTAGAAGCTAGAGGTACCCGTATTTCCAGCAAGCTCACTTTAAGGCATCAGAGTTGGATGTTTACTGCACGTCTTGATACAAAAGCTGCATTGACACCCAAGGCCACAGATGAGATCTTCCTACCTCCATCGCTCAGCAGGGAGGGGTGAATCACTTAGCACTCATTTTGCAGGTTAGTGTGGATTGCATGCTGGTGCACACTAAGCAAAGGAATTTAGCGGTTTCAGAGTTTCTGGAGAACCTACTGCTCAAACAGCTAAACATTTCAGGGGGAATCCAGCTTTGTAAGCACCTCGTAGTGTCAGAGGAGTAATTGCCTACGGTAATCAACACCCACGAGAACAAGAGAAATGCTGAGCCTTCGCTGTAATCAACACTGTTGCCTGTGATGAGGTTGCTCGTGTTTTAATTCAGCTGTGGAACACCACAGGGCGAGCCTCTTTGAGGGTAGTAAGGGCAAGCGTTAACAGACTGGGGGTTACCTCTGCACAGCTTCCTGGTCCGGCTCCCCGTCGGAGCTCTCCTCATCCACGGGGGTGACAGCTGGGACAGCCTGCAGAGAGAAGAGAAGCCACGGGTTCCACAAGGCAGCCAGCGTGGTCCCAGCCTTATAGCGGACACCCGACCTTCCCAAACAGGCTTTCCTGAGACTACACGCCAGCTCCTCCGCAGCACCAAGGACCCCCTCCGGCATTCCTTCCCCAACCAGAACTGCCTGTACAAGGCTGCCGCTTCTTTTGGTGCTACCAGGAAAATTTGGCGATACGAATGTACATGAGCGCCCAAGACGGACACTTTAGTTTTCTCTATTAGATCAGCAAAGGAGAAGAAAAGCAACCATTAAAAAAAAAAAAATCACAAACGCTTTGTCTATCCCAAGGAGGAACAGCACCTCAGCTGCTAGTTCCAGGAGAGCACGGCAACTCTCCCACACGGGGACAGAGCACCCTGCCGCTCCGGAGGGGGTGAACCTTTGGAAGCAAGCGGGCACACTCCCTGCAGCGCTTCCAGACTGCTACTCTGTCTGCTATGGCCTGGAGGCAGCCACCTCTGCCTGTGGGAGAAGATATTTATGAGCACAGCATCAATCCTCCTCTTCCCTTTTGCTACTTACTGGCGTCATAGTGACGAGCGGAGACGGACCTCGAGGACGTTTCAGCAGTTGCTGTGCGTGTAGCTGGATGTTAGCTCCGCCATCGGACGCCCTCCGCCCCAGAGGGCCCATGCCGTTCAGCAGCTGCAGGGTGGGGGGCTGCAGCAGGGACTGCTCCTGGGAAGCACAGACAGTGAGGTTACCAACCCCGCACCAGGTCCTTCCGGTACCCGAGCGCTACGGTCACAAACCCAGACACCGGCACAAAAGACGACAAGCCTTCTGGGCTTCAGGAGAGATGAGGGATTAATCACCAACATCTCAGAGCTGAAGTGGGGCAGGGAGAGGCAGTGTCAGTGGAAAAAGAGCGTTTAACTCTCCGTTCCCCTGCGCTCTGCTTTGGTTGCCAGGCAGGCTGCAATCTGCAGCTCCGAAGCCCGGCAGCGCAGTCCTATTTCTCCCCAGCCCGGTACTTCATTTCATATTGCAGTGTTCTTTCATTCTGCAGCCTTTTAAGTAACCAACTAGAATCATGCGTAAAGAGACAGCAAGAGGGTAAATCTTGAAGCTTATGGAGTCCAAGGAACTGGGAAACGGGGAGAGCAAGTGTGAGCGCAAACACCCCGCCGCGCGCCGGTGGGGCACAGACCGCAGCAGGGAGCGCGTGCGTCGGTCAGTACCTTGTACTCCAGCTGACCCGTGGGCTGCAGGTTCTGCCTAGGCAGCACATTGTGCATGAAGTTCATATTCGGGGTCACCTGCAGGAACGGAGCCTGAGGAGTGACGCGGGGGAAGCCAGGCAGGAGCTTCTGCAGATCCTCCATGACTTCCGTCCTGTGCAATCACATTGACAGACAGGTGAATTAGCCATGATGTGACGAGAACCACCCACGAGCTCAGTGCACTCAGCTTCCCTTCATAAAAGCCTTCTTACTGCCCTGGAGAATGGTCACAGAGAGTAGCGAAGCCACTCTTTGGTTTTCGTTTGTCCTTTTTTCCCCTCCAAGTTGAGATTTGCCAGAACTAGCTCTTCGCATTAACCTCGATCGCATTTATCACAAAAAATCTTCAGCTAGGACACGACAGCAGCGCAGCTTAGGTGAGAGGTTGGCTTGCACACCAGCCAACACATCTATAGCTTACGCAGAGCTAATCAGGAAGAAGAGGAGGAAAGAATGCCCATCCTCATCCTCAGCTGAATTATCAACCAAGTGGTGCAATGGGACTAGGACGTTTAAAAGAACGCTTTTGCTAAAGCGGTACCTTGAATTTCTTTCTCTACCTAGCAAAACCCCAAGTTTGCAGAAATACCTGCAAGCCACTCACAGCAGGAGCAGAAAACCAAAGGTGTGATACCAGCCGTGACACAGATGCGTGCACTCATCACCACCTGGTCTGGCTAGAGCGAAGCAGAGGCCTGGGACCGAGGGGCATGCTGCGAAGTCTATTTCCCAGCCCAGAGACTGGAGACCACTGCCAGTCCAAAAGGTATCGACTCTTATATACCACCGAGCCCAGAAGTCCCCAATAACCTCTCATCTGCCAACGCAGCACGTGAATAAACCTGTGATATCTCGGAAGGACCAAAGTCACATGCGAGGAGTAAATCTTCAAGTTCCCTTCATCCTCCATCAGGGAGTTAAGAGGCCAGTACTAACCGTGGGTCAGCTACTCCAACTGTGTGCCTTCTCATCGAAAGGTAACGGACCAGAGCTTCAGGTGACGGCTCTTCCCCTTCATCACTGTCCAAGTTCATTGTTCCGTCAGTCTGGGCAGGCAAAACGTTGGAGGCGTTGAAATGCAACATGAGGATCAAGCAAAAGGCTTCCACGCAAGCCCAGGCAAAGAACTTGCAGGGGTCATCAAGGGGATTACCTCACCTCTACAATTTGGTTTTCAGGGTTGATGAGCTGGACTTGTGGCACGTTGATGCTCATGGTATTGCCTGCCTGTTCGGTCTGCTCAGCAGAGAGATCAAAAATCAGGAGACATGAAGCTAGCATCTCTTACAACCCCTTTACAAACACTACTGGATTAACACCAGTGCACAGACCTAACCACCTGGGAACATGGAGGTGACCCTGGAGCCAGTGAAGATCTGTTTATTCTTAATTCTCAAGAGGTTGCCCCGTTTCCCCTCCCTCACTTCTGCTCAGGCAGGGTCAGCATCTCTTCTGCTTCCCTTATGACCCGGCCTCTCTTAAGGCAAATATTCCCTTCTCGGACAGCAGCACAAATTGAGGAAGAAGCATTGCACAGCAGTCCCGGTCTGCAAACTCTAGCTCCCAACCAGTAACCCTCGCGCTGCCTCCTCCTCTGTCACTAAGCTACCACAAGACTCTGTCTGAAGGGTATTTGCTAAACCCGCAGCCAATGAACAAGCTGTTCCTAATCTCAGGATTATGGCACCCTAAACGCACATGAAGTTCTCAGAGAAGGAGCGTTTTGACACCACTCCTGCCACAATGAGGACACCCACAAGCGAGCCTGAGTTTAGCAGGTAAGGGACTGGCTGGCCTTCCAGGGCTGGAAGAGCACCACACAAGCAGGATCTACCTGGATGTTCGCAGAGGTGGGGAAGGTCATGGTCCGTGGTATGCTTGGAGATGCCGCAATGCGCAGATTCTTGTGTCTCTTGAGACGGTCGCAGAGCAGGCTGTAGATTGCACTGTAGTGATCGTAAGCGTCGGCTCTTAATGACTAAAAGAGGACAAGGAAAAAGTGGTCAGTTCTTTTTGTCAAGCAATAAAATACACTCCGTACTGCGCCGAGGTTGCTGAGTTACGAGAGGTGGTAAGCCACAAGCACGGCCATTTGTCCTCCAGCGGGAACAGGCAGGACATGACTGTCAGCTGTGGTGTCCTACCTGAATCGTGCGCTCCTTGTCCAGCCCCATGTCCACCATTGCCAGCAACACGTCCTCATTCAGCGGCTCCAGCTGCCTCTCAGTCTTCAGGTGCTGACACTCTGCTATCAGCTGTAAGAGCACAGGCACGGGCTTCAGTGCTGACATTCCCAAAGGCACACCCACGAGTCGCAGCGCCCTGAAGAACCAACGCGCCAGGGTCCGGCTGCAAGCTGGCACGAGCTCTGAGGGCTGATGGCACACCAATTCAAAAATCTAGCGCCTCAGGCTCTCAACGCCAAGGGGAAAGATACAAAAACATATGCAGATGAGGAGCGACATGGAGACCAGGAGACACAGAAAGGCAGCACACCAGCACCGAGAACAAGAGTTCTCAAGCAGCCGAAGCGAACGTCACAGCATTCCGTGCCCGGAGCCCGTCTGCAGCCCGGCAGGCACCGAGCAGACCCCACTCACACGCCAGCTCGCTTCTGCTTCTCACCCTGTCAAACTCCGCATCGGCCTCCCCAAGCTTCATCCACTTGTGTTTGCAGATCTGCTCCATGGAGAGCCGCTTGCTTGGGTCCAGGACCAGCATGTGGCGGATCAGATGTTCACATTCTGCAAGGGAAGAGAGAGGCTGGGTAACCCGCAGGGAGGGACACGACTTCTGCAGGAGGCAGCCGCGCGCTGCAAGGGCGAATGTGCTTTTTCCTTTCGGAGCAACGCGCTTCCCTGTAGGAAGTCGTACGTAGGAAAAACATTGCTTCTCCTCCCGCACTCCGCACCCGTTCAGTCTCCAGCGTGCGCTTCGCTGCAGAGGTTTGATTTCGCCGTGCCAGAAGGGAGCCGCTGGGCCCTGTGCTGTCTGCCGGAGCCCCTAGGTGGCACGCTGTCACCCCGTCCCTCGCCGCACCGGCCAGGGGGCGCGACGGCCTTCTGGGGGGCGAAGGGCAAAGCATCCTCTGAGCGCTCCCCACTCAGCAGCTGCTCACTATGAGCGATTTCTCCACCATATTACGTGTGTGCTGTCACCGAGGGAGACTGCTGAGGCTCTCCCTAGCGTGGGGTGGGATCTAAGCTTGCTTTCAAAGCACCACATGAGAACCTCTTCCCCAAGTACGGCGGCAGGAAAGGAAGCTTTCACAGCTGGGAAACTCCACGCAGCCCGTGCAAAACTGTTCCTTAATCTGAGAGCAGGCAACCGAGAACCTACGTATGACTCGGTCTTAAGCAAAGTTAGTTTTATCTGAGAATTAATCACACCTTTAAAAAAAACAGATTTATTATGAAAGCATTCAGAAGCATTTTTGCAGAAACAGGACAAAGACGCTCACCTCTGATGGGGCTATTGCTGGCAATTCACGTGCCACAATGCTGTAAAATCCTTCTTGTCTAAAACAGGTATAGTGGAAGCCTCTATATTCCTCAATCACTATTCCGTTTTTAGCTTTCACTTTTCCCCAAACTTAGAAAGAGTATATCTTTGCTAACATTTTGCTGTAGTTTGCAGAGTTATATACATGAAAGCTGAGATTTTAAATAAGAGTATTTCAGTTTCTAAATTCGAGATTCAGAACTGATTTTAGTTTACATTACAAACCACCATCCAGTGGATAAGCTTCCTGGCATACCACTTGTCACGGTTTTAGCTGGGATAGTTAATTTTCTTCACTGTAGCTGGTATAGTGCTGTGTTTTTAGACTTAGTATGAAAATAATGTGATAACACACTGATGTTTTAGTTGTTGCTGGGCAGTGCTTACACTAGTCAAGGACTTTTGCAGCTTCCCATGCTTTGCCAGGTGCACAAGAAGCCGGGAGGGGAGGGGATACAACCAAGAGAGCTGATCTGAATTGGCCAAAGGGTATTCCATATCATGTGACATCATGCCCAG
>WEKW01027461.1:419357-484152 GCA_013389905.1 Sula dactylatra | reverse complement strand
TCTTTTTATTATATTATTATTATTATCATTACCATTACTATTCTTACTATTTTATTTTAATTATTAAACTGTTCTTATCTCAACCCAAGGGTTTTCTTGCTTTTGCTCCTCCGATTCTCTCCCCATCCCACAGGGGTGGGGGGAGTGAGCGAGCGGCTGTGTGGTGCTCAGTTGCTGACTGGGGCTAAACCACAACACCACTTCACCAGCATATACATCAACTGGTACACTATAATTTAAGTGCTCCAAAGAATCCGTGCGCAGAGACACAACCAGCGCCTGCTCGGCACTGCAGGCACGCCGCGGTGCGTGCACCCCTCACCTGTGGACATGAAAAACGGAATGCGAAATTTCCCGCTGAGCACCCTCGCCCGCAGGTTCTGCAGCGTGCTCCCGTCGAAGGGCAGAGCGCCGCAGACCAGCACGTACAGCACCACGCCGAGACTCTGCGTCCAAAACAAAGGTCACGTCAGCAACGTCAGAGGGGGAGATCGGGAGGCTGCAGTTAATTGCGGTCAATGTCATTTAAGTAGAGTAAAATAATAATAAAGAAAAAGCAAATCCCATTGGAAAGGACCTTGTTGACGTCTCAGTCCCAGGCCAGCCTAATTCCTCCTTCAAACTACGAGCCTAATTTTTTAGGCTTTCTTACGAGCCTCAGAAGCCAACGGTTAAAGAAGCCTACATCCTGGCTGAGGCAGTGCCGTGCCACCGCGGCAGGAGGCTCTGGGCAACCTGCACGCCCAGACCAAACACAGCCTCAGCCGACCGATCACCGCTGCGACGGCGCGGCCATTTCAAACCCCGCTATCCACCCTTCCCTCCCACCCATCCTGCCTGGCCGGCAGAGCTCGGGGAGCCCCGCGCGGAGCAGAGGCAGGACAGCAGGCAACCCAGCCAGCGCTGAAAGGCAGAGCTGCAGGGCAAAGCAGGCTTGGCGTCGCACAGCTAGTGCCACGGAGGAGACCCTCCCAAGCCTCTGCGCTGAAGTGCTCCCTGCAAAAGCCTCACAGAGCAAAACCTGAAGTTGCCTCTTTCAGCTCTGCCAGGTCAAGCCCTGCTGCAGTAAGTACTCTGCCATTCAACAGCAGCAAAGTGAACTGTATTTTTTGGAAACTAAATTAAAATGCATTTCTGGGCAACTAATATTTTTGGCACCGTGCCTCCCAGTGAAGACGACATGTGACATGGTAGCCACAATAATATTCTAAAAGCATTTCTTTGAAAACCATTTTTTGCCATACCATGGGCTTTCCTCTGAGACACCTACTAAGTACTCAGGAAGCAAAGCCGAACAAGCAGAGCAAAAATGAGATCAAAGCACAGGGAGAAAGAGGTTCATCGCATACCCAAATGTCAACCTTTGGCCCATCGTACTCCTTTCCTTCGAAGAGCTCTGGAGCAGCATAGGGAGGACTCCCACACCAGGTTTTAAGCAGCTGACCAGGTGTGAAGATGTTACTGAACCCAAAATCTGAAAGAACAAAGAGAACCGATTAGAGGAACACGATCCACTCCGACCGTCCTAAACATATGGTATTTAAGTAATTTGCTGAGTCTAGTAAAGTCACATACACTCCCGTAATGGATAACTGATACGCAGACATCAGAAACAAGAGGGCAAAAGAGGCAACAAGAGCAAGAGCAACGCTGAAAGCGGTGCTGGACTGTGTGCAACTTCTCTCCATACCGAGACAAAAGACGACCACCAGTGGCGCATCTACTTCATACAGTATAAAACGCATCCCATTTAAACAACCTGCTGCAAACCACCATGACTTAGGCCTGCTTCGCAGACTACAACCATACAGCTTTTGCTTAGCAGAACACACAGATCTTTCCAAAAGCTTGCTCTTCACTTTTCAGCCACGCGATTTCCATGCTGGAGTCAACACAGCAGCAATCAGATCAACTAGGGTTGCTTGCAAGTCAGGTGGAGGGTTTGGAATGAGGCTTCCACCTTTTATTCAAGAAATCCCACGTAAATCTTGTGCGTTCATTTCCAACCTTCGGCTTCTCCAAAGTCAAGTTTCACAACTTCACGAGGGCCAGGGCAGCCACCAGCAAGGACAGAACGCAGACAAAGGGGAAAAGACCGGGAAATTTTCATTTTCCAGAAAGCACTACATGAGCTGGAAACTTCAATTATGGTGGGCAGCTCTACAAACCAAGTCAAATCATTCAAAGAGCAAATAATAAATCCCAAA
This sequence comes from Sula dactylatra, assembly GCA_013389905.1. Taxonomy (NCBI): domain Eukaryota; kingdom Metazoa; phylum Chordata; class Aves; order Suliformes; family Sulidae; genus Sula; species Sula dactylatra. The sequence continues at coordinate 481,945 of WEKW01027461.1, read as the reverse complement.
AGAGAAATTAAAAGAAAAGGTCTTAACCTTACGGGCAGTCAACCGTCAGCTTATGCGGGCACTAACGGCATTCTCTGCTAATTAACCTGCCGCCCCTGGCACACAGCTGGGACTTGCGCTGGAAAGAGAGTGAAGAAATCAAAGTCTGGATTCAAGAAAAGCGAGCTTTTTCCTTATAAAAAGAAGGAACCCTCATTCATCATTTCTTTCTTTTTCACCTCAGCTGAAAAGAAGCAAATGCACGGGCACGGAGAGGCCTCTCCATGTCCCGTGAACAGGGCGTCCTTAGAAGCAAGCTCTGCCAGAAGGAGCCGTGCCGCAAAGGTTATCTGCGAACTGCTTTGCCTGTGTTTCTGCTAGAAGTGTGCTAGCAGGAGGCTGAGTGACATTAATGCACACGGACGGGGACCCATAGCAACAAGGACATTTTGCACGGCATTTGCACCGGCAGCAGATCCTCACGGCAGGCTTGCATGGGAAACGCTGGGAAAGACAAGGAGGGCCAGAAATACTCAGTTTGCAAATTCTAACCGATTAAACCAAAAAAGCATCGTGGCAAAAATACAGAGTTCAGTGAGGCCGTGAGGGCCAGCGCCTCTGCGCAGGGGGCACAGAGAACCCCGCCGGCGCTCCGCAGACAATGCACCGGCGGGAGGGACCGTGCTCCTGCTTGCAATCGCCGCTTTCCTGACAGGATTTTCCACGACCTAATTCCAGGTGACTCTCCTCTCCTCCTTCAAAGAGCTTCCGCAAAACTCGGCGGACCACCTAGCGCAGCTCGGCACAGCAGGCGCGTCGGCACAGCTCCTGCTAGCTCAACTCCAGCAGGGTACAGCCAGCTTTCCTTCTTCCCATCCCTTGGCAGGGGGCAAAATTCTCCACGCGGAGATGGTTTACGCTTGTGAAGAATACCTAGCGTGGCGCGTTCCTGCAGAAATACCTGGAGTGCAGGCAACGCCGCTCAAACCCTACCCCGAAACAGAGCAGAGACGGTAAATGTTCTTTAAAAGCATCACAGTATCAAAACAAGGCAGTTAAACACCCTTTGGGTTTTTACTGTTGGAAATGAAGTCATCTAAACTTCCAAAACATCAGAGCAGTCAGCCTTTGGGGGAATATTTCGGGGAAATAGTACACAGCTGCACAATTGTCTTTTCCACCTCTGCAAGCTTTTGAGCTGTTCTGTCTCGCGTTTAAAGTAGGATGTGTAACAAGTGCCCAAATTATGGCTACGAGGGCAAGCAATAAAAACTACAGCACTAAACGTATTTTCATCTAATAACAAAGCATTTGCAGTAAAGTTTAGATGTAAACTCTTTCCGACTGTGCAAGAACACGCTGGAATTTTAGTACTTTGCATATTTTGAGCAAATTATTCTGGCTTAGTTAGTTTTATTTATCCTTGTATGTGCTCGAGTGGGCTTTGCAGCACTTTGGGAACCAACCGTATTTTCACAGCGGTGAGTATCTCCCCGTGCAGCCCGGCACCAGCTCCAGCTCCGCACAGGACAGAGGAACGCGGTGTTCCCTGCGCTGCCGCCCTGGCCCACTAACCACATCACGCCGATAAGAGCCCCGCTCGACTTCTCTGCTTCGTTAGAGCTGCGGGAGATTGGCTGTCTTTGAAACTTTACCCCTCTTTCACACGGGGTTGAAATTAGCCCATGGGTTCACAGCTCTTTCTGACAGCGGAGAGGTGGTGGGCGCAGCGCGCAACCCCGCGGAGTCTCTCCTTGGAGAGCCGGGCCGGGAGGGCAGAGACGCCGCAAGCGTGTCGGTGTTCAGCCAGCAGGTCCTGGAGCTCCTGCGGTCACCCCACGGCTGCCCCGGCGTTCAGGATGAAAAACCTCTCCCTGCGGAGAGCTGCTGCTCTAGCCGGTGCTCTCCGGGCTCCAGGCGAGTCACGCTGCTCATCTCTGCGGGGAGCCGGAGCCAGACGGCTCCGTCTTACACGAGGGAGTGCTCAAAGCCTGGAAACAGCTTCCAGAACCCACCTGCGCTGCATGAACTGAGGCCAAGGCTGGTGAATTCAGCAGGCTTTTNGGGGGGGGGGGGGGGGGGGCGCTCTTGAAAGCCCCAAAGCAACAAACAACGAAACAAAAACTAAACCACCACCATCAAAAAAAACCCAAACCACCAAACTACAACTTAAACTTTCTTAAAAACTACGACAAGTCACCCCAGTCCAAGGAGACGTATAAATCCAAATCCCCAGGGAGCAACCAGGTCTCGTTCCACACGCAGCCGCAGAGGGAAAAGGGCGTTTTTAAAGGGCAAGGTACACGTCACAATGGTGTGATATAGGGAAAATTTTTAAAAGAAACATCTCTGTGCTAGGGAAAGCGGGCCCAGTCCCTCACGTTTCCTCAGAGCAGAGCTTCAGGGAGCCGGCTTTACTATCTGCACAACAGGGACTTTTATCCTCAGAAGGTGAAAGAGCAAGCACACTTGCAAACGAATGCAAAGCAATGCATAGATCAGATTCCTCTCTGAAACCATACCCCAGGGAGGCCTGGGTATTTAGCAATAATCTCAACTCCTGGCTGAACTCTGACTGGGAGCACAAGTGAACGTAGTGCCAGAAGCTACTGACTCAGACTCTGAGAAGGTACACTGGAGAAAAAGCATCCATGGGAAAAATGAGAGCGAGGGTAACGCTGATTGTATCCTACTGTTTACGGAAAAATAGTATAGTTGCAACCAATAAAAAAAAAAAACCCACCCCAAGCCCAAACCCAAAAAGCACACCTGTAGTCGCCATCGAGCACGACCAGCAGCACTAACACACCTCAAGGCTGCTACGCTCTCTTCCTGCCAAGTGTCAGTTACTTAACTAGTGCCGAGTAAGGGATGCAGAGCTGCAAATGGAGGGCAGTAGTAACGTGCTAGAAAGCCTGCACTGGGGAGAGTCTGAAAAGCTCCAAAAGCTGCTGGAATTCTGCACGTTGCTAAAGGCTGCGCGTATGGGTATCAGAAGAACCGCAAAGCTGTGGTCCCAGTCTCAGCTCTGGGTGCCTGAGATGACACGCTGGCTCGCTGCATCCTTCTGCTGCTTGGCAGATAGAGAGCGACCAGACCTACGAAGGGGAGCCTTCAGAAGGCACTCGAGATACATCTGTAGCTTCCATGAGCTGAACATTTAATGCATTATTGAAGAGGTCTGACTCAGACACGGTTAACGGGTTTGGCAGTCAAGGTTTAGCTGATCTTCCACCCTGTGTAACAGGGCTTTGTGCATTTCTGCAGTCTTTATTCCGGGAGGTCCTGTGCGAAAGAGATCAGTTGCTATCGCTTCTTTTTTTTGCTTCTGAAACAATGGAAGAACCGGTGTCAAGTTTTAATTAATGAGTTGTAGGGACAAAACTTAATACTTGGAAAATCCTATACCATAAATCAGCTTTTCCAGGCTACTCTTCAAATCACATCTACATCTTCCTGCCAAGTAAAACACTACCACCACCAGGGTGGGAACTATCTTCTAGAGTCCACTCTGGGAGCAGAGTTTTGGAAGGAAAAGAGTTTCCAACTCCCTTAGATTAAAAAAAAAAAAAAGTTTCCACAATTTTCAGACATTCACAGAGCTTGTCAGCGTGCTCATGGGGACATTTCCTTAGGAAATCCAGCCGTATTCCAGTTTCTACCTGGGGTAGTTTTTAACTTCTTTCTTTCTATTTGCTAGGCACCCTGGCACAAGGGTGCACAGCGCAAGGCAGCACAGATTCACCTAAGCCGTAGGAAACACGAAGAACCACTCGTACTTCATCAGCGACATGTCTCCTACTCGTCTGCTGCTCCCAGAATGGCGAAGAGCGGGCTATCATCCTCGTGCTGCGGAGGACACGGCTCACACTATTAAGCGTCCAGAGGAAGTTTCATAAAGTCCTTTGCTCCTTTCTATTCCTTCCCCATTCCCGCCCCACAAAGTGAGGATGAGAAAAACCAAAGAAATTACTAAACATTTTAATCAAATCAAGCGTTAAACTCTAATCTAACCCCTACGGATGGTACATAAGAGAACAGTAGCACGATGAACAACTCTCTTCCCCTCTCCAAGCCGGTATCCAGCTAGAATAATACTCCCCAACTCCCAGTATCAAAACGCTCACAGACTGAAAAGTTTTGTAGCCCTAAGAACTTTTTTTTTTTTTTTAAATCAAGTTACAAACCCTTGTAAAAGCCAACGAGCCCTCCAAGGAAGTCTATTAAGACAGGGGGCAACGAAGTGCTTTCCAAAAATGCTCTGCTATGCATTAGGCTCTAGTAGAATTAAACAGTAAGTATGAGCTCTTCCAATTCAAAAGCCCCTGAAATGAGATGACCAGGGCGGTATTAAATCCTCTTGTTTCAATCGGTTGCTACATAATCCCACAAAGCTAAATAAAGTCTAGTCTAGTCAGTGCACCACAGAGCTCAGCAGCCAGGGCTCAATCAGGGATCACAGACAGGCAGGCCCGCGTTAGGTCACTCTGGAAACCGCCCACGGTGCAAGCTCTCTGCAAGGGCAGTTATTCGCAAAAACCCCACGGCCCAGCAAACACTGGGAACAGACCGTTAAGGGCCTCTTTATTTAGTCACTTCAGCTTCTCGCCCTGCAAGGAATAAAATACCCAAAGCACTGGGGTCAATTCTCTTGCTCTGTCAGATGGCATGGCGAAATGATTCCAAGAGTGCCGTTTCCCCCTCGCTGCTCTACCGTAAACGTTGTCAACCTTAGTTTCCATTCTTTCTCTCTCACCTAGTCTGACCCGCTTCAAAGAAGGCAGCAGGACTCAAAACAAGGTCGGTTTTTTAACGTTAGTCTCGCCCATCATCCAGCGTGCTGGAACACTGCAGTATCTATAGCCGCATATCGGCCTAGGAAGCCAAACCAGCTTTTTTCCACCCTCCCCCGCTTCTTTTATTTTGCACTACTTGAAGGGCGATATAAATCTCCTGGCTACAACCTGGCAGTTTCAGCTCTGGGCAGCGGGCCACACAGAAATCCAAAGCTTCCTTTAGCTGCGCTGTGCTTCCTTCTTTCTGAATACCTGGAAGCAGCCAATGCCTACATTTATTAACTTCTGAAGGCAGCTGCCTTCCTCCCACACTGCTAGTCTTAGCTCACCTGCTATTTTGATGTTAAGGTTAGCATCCAGAAGCAGATTTTCTGCCTTCAGATCTCTGTGGACTATATTACGGCAGTGACAGAAGTTGACAGCAGCCACTATTTGCTTGAACTTTCTCCGGGCTTCCTTCTCGGCCATACGTCCGTGGGCCACCAAGTGATCTGTAAGGGACGAAGCGAAGAACAAAGTGGTTATTCACAGAGGGAGCGCAACCCAGACAGGGGCTTCTCACACGCTTGCGGCGAGCGACGCAGAGGTTGGAGACGGGGAACGACGCAGGCACCGACGAGTTTTCCAGGCTCCGACACCAGACGGGGTCACCGCTGAAGCCACACGGAAAGGGACTCTGGCACGCTGCTGCCACACCAGCCCGTACCGGGGCTCTCGCCAAGTGAAAGGCTTCAAAATTATAAACTTTCCTCTACGCAGAGGACAGCTGACGGGGCTGGCTAGAAAATCAGAACTGTTTTGTGATAAGCAAACAGGTTTTAAAATATTTTCCTACATGAAAATAAAATTTTCCAACCTCTTCCTTCAGTCAAATGCCAAGCCTCATACCATATTACCTCAACAGTGAGAGGTGCAGGTTCGTGGCCGCATGCCATCCCTCCTTCCCTCTGGTTTTTCACAGGAAATTTGTCTTTGGTCTAACAAGCCTCACCAAAGATAACTCTTGCCGAAACCAGTGACGTCCCGGCTAGTTACAGAGACAGCCAGCTCCTCAACTTCAGCTTTCTAAAGCTGAAGCTAGCTAGCTAAAGACCTGCCAGCTGCAGAACGTATTTAGCATCATCCCTCTTCAGAGGGAAAGCCACTCGTCACCAGATCGGAGAGAAACCCCGCTGTGCTCCGCAGTTTACGCCAGCTCCGCTCCAGCAGACAGTGCATCTGCCTCCGACCCATGCTCTCCTTGCTTCTGGTGGACGCAGGGCACTCCGCGAGGTACGCCTTGGCTGAGAGCCAGCCTAAATACTCCTAAAGCACACACGCTCCCCTTACAAACGCTGCCCCTCGGTACAGAAGCACAGCTTCAGGAACGGTTTTACTTCTGCAGTGCAAGAAAAGAAAGTCATCGCACACACCTCAAAACACGTGCGAGGGTTCCTGATGCTCATAAGCAGTCTCTGGGTACTTGCTACTGTTTTGGTGCAAAAACATACTTGCAATATTTAACAATGCACTTCATGATAAAAATGGAGCTCGCCTCTACTACGGAAACCTGAGCACTTGAAAATATTTTGTTGAAAATCTGTACTCTCACTCAAAGGTAGCATTTGTTGCCAGCTAGGCTTTCCTTGGAAGCTAGCATTGCACACATGGACGGGAAAAGGCTCCCCAGGAGATCACAAAGGCAGGCATACAGCAGCAACCCAACTTAAATCAATCCACTCAAAACCTGAAAGCTCCAGACGTAGCGAAGCCACTCATTACGCTAATCCTGCAAGCGGGGATGGACAGGCAGGAGACAGGCAGGAGACATGGCAGAGGAAGGAGGAGACAAAGCATCCCCCCTCCCCTGAAGCATCAGCAGAACAGGCAACCAAACTCTGCCAGGAAAAGTGTAAAAGTCAAAGTAAGCGGCAGTTGAATTACGAAATACAATTATTACCCTTTCCTAATATCTCTCTACCCTACAAGCAAATCTACTTAAAGCTGATGGAGCGTGGCAAGAGATAAGTACGGGTAGGAACAGCAGTTTGCAAGATCACGGAGCTGAGGACAGTGCTACAAAAAAAACCCCAGGAGAAACCCGAGAAGCGTCCTGGCGAGCCCCCAGTAACCACACGCGGGACCAGGAGTGTTCCGGAGCGTCCCCAACGCGCGGGAAAGGCTTCGGAGAGGTTTGCACGAGCCCTCTCCCCTCTGGCGTGGGCCTCAGAGTGGGTTAGCAGAGGCACTAGCAAGCCAAACCCCGGGGGCTTATTATCTCCTTGCCCTTTTCAAGCGGCTACTACTTCTCAGCTGGGTCGTCGAGTCGACCTCAAAAGACTTCTGGCCAAAAATAAGCCGAAGCGGTTCATTTCACTCCATCAACTCCATTAAACTGGGGGGCTCGATAGAGATACCTGTTCTTGAAAATAATAAAAATAAATCACTTCTGAAGGCTTCTCATCAGGTGGTTGGTTTTTTCCCAGTCACCCATTAATTAAAATACCTGCGACGTAATTGACTTGCAGTAAATACTAATTACCAAGATCCATCAAAGCAGTTCTGCTGGCTTCTGACTGCCCAGCAACCTGCTTCTCTCCATGTTGTGCAACAGAAGGGAGGTGTTTTTCAGAGAACTTGTCAATTAAGTTTTATTCATTGGATAAACTTATTCCATGAGCAAATCTGAACCAGGGCCGGCGAAGGAAATCCATCGCCAATTCCAGTATGACCCTCTGCTCACTTGCTAGAGAAAGCAAAGTGTACTATCTCAAATAGCCCCGTCGTGCTTCATGAAGTCATTTGCACGGTCATAAATTTTTTACTTTAAAGAGCTGGGACACTGAGAAGCAGAGTTAAACAAGGGCCTGCTCCTATTTAAGCACTGCCACTGATCAACAGAGAGTAGCTCAGTTCCGAAACAAGTCAAGGTCATTCACGTCTTTTGCTCCGCTGGAATTTGGGAGCACAGCCTGCTGATACGGCAAGCGCTCTTAAAACAGAGTGCAAGGCTCCAATCTCTCGACGGTTTTGAAAGTATTTCAGGGATTCTCCGGCAGGCAAGAAATCAAATCCAGCTACCGCAGCAGGCGTATTTCTACACGGCTCTCCGAAGTGTATTTTTGCCCAAACCAGGTTCACCTGTCCCCCGCACAGACGGTGACACGTGCCGGTTGGTCCCGTGCACTTCACAGAGCCTTGCTCTCGGGGGCCGCTGCCCCGCCAGACAAACTCTGCTGCCCCTTTAGTCCTGCTTAGGCTGTGAAAAAAAAATCTTCTTTAGGTTAGGCGTGAAATTTCACTTTTCATGAAGAAAAGCGCGTGGAGGCCGGTCCCCAAGCTCTGCACGTAGGCACAGCGGTTGGAGACCGCTGACATTTCTGCATGAGCTCCAGAGGAAGGACAGAAACAATGAAGCTACAGAATACTTCACATACCACCAAGGGCAACTGTATGCCAAAATTAACCATTGCGAGTTTAGTCTGCATAAACCTCTCATGCAACGGAGGTTACAGGGATGACCTGAACGTTCAGCTGGGAGCCAGCACACTGATCTCCAGCGCACCCGGTCCAGACGCGCAGACTCGCCGCTGGGCCGTACGCACGTCCGTGCGCTCTTCGGGAGCTGAAGGAGGCGGACGGCGTTGCTCCTTTGGGTGTTTTCCAGAGAGGAAGGAAAGCACGATTTCATTTCACAGCCCTTAAAAACATCAGTTGCTGTTCTTGGTACTTATATGAAGGGCCTGATGCTGCTCTCTGCATCAAAGACGACAGTAAAACCCTACACTGAAGAAAAAGCATCTTCTGGTTAAGAGACAGGACCGATACACAAGCTTCCACTTTTCGCCTCTAGACAGGCTCCTCGCGCTTTTAAGTTGCTTTCTGTCCGGAAAGCAAACGCTGCTTAAGCTTCACATCTCCTCCGTGCGGTGGATTAAGTTAAATTTCCAGCGTATTTGGCGACTTTGTGATCTCAGAAGCAGCCCGACCTTCTGGCGAGCGGCACCACGCTGTGTGACACGTCTGTCCAGTTCACGCTCAGAAAGCTTAGGACAAGCAGGAGGAGATGGAGAGAAGGGACAGAGACAGCAGACGTGCTAGCCACATTAACCAGACGACCATTTTGTCAAGTTTTCTGAGAATTTCTGTTAACCAGGCAAGCAGCCGTGTTCCTGTCAATGAGGACTGCAGGTTATTTACAGTATTCGCAGTAAACAGCTGAAATCAAAACAGACCCTTAGACTGTATTCTCTCTGACCTCAAAGAAAGACGCTCGAGGGACCTGGCACAAAGAGCCCCCTATGTTTAAGAGGAGACATTCATTTGTTCGCAACGTGAAACCAGCAACTCGACCACACGCAAAACATGCGTAGGGACAAAAATAACAATTTACGTCTTGCTGCTTAAGCCCAAAGCAAAAGCAAGCCTTCTCCCCGACCCCCGTGCACCACTACGCAAACAAAGTGAATTATCAAAACGTTTCCAGTAACAGATGAATCAAAGACACTTACAGGACAGCTTGGCCACCGAAGGAGCTATCAGCCCTTTTATTGGAAATTCAGATAAACAGGTTGTAAAGCTCTCCTAGGTGCTAACCCAGGAAAGCCTGCAGAGCTCAGGCCAACAAGGGACAAGAAAGGCAAGCATCCAACGCCGACTGACGGACTTAAACCGGGGCCACTGAGAGAAACTACCATTCTTCCAGCTAAAAATTCCACCCTGTGGTACTGCCTATGTGACATTTACAGTTGTATGGTACAGTTTAAAGCTTTGGAAGTCTTTTTAAAGCATCGAGGGAAACAGCTCAGATTTACCTCTAACAAAAGCCTGCAGCTCACAGAAGCGTGACGCTGTATTTCACGTTATACGAGGCACTCGGCCTTACACCGAGCGATTAGCATCCGGGAAACCACGGTCGTCAGCCCCCCCGCCACTTCTGCAGCTCAGCTACAGCTATGCTTTCACATTAAAACCTAGGTCGCGCAGACGTTGAGACAACCAGGAGAGAGAGATAAGAGACTCGGCGCAGGCACGTTTAATACAGAGGATTCCCCGGGGCCCAGCCACCGACGCCGTGACAGTGACGGCTGCCCATACGCACCTGGCGGCTCTCCCGGCGGCAAGTCCAGCGGTTCCGAACAAGCCTACCATGGAAGGGACGGACGCTGCACTGAAGCAACACGCAGGCAAAGTTTTACCCTTAGTAATAGGCAAGCCCCAGCTTCCACCCGCTGCACGGCCCTACGGAAGAGCCGGAGCGGGTGCGAAGCCAGCCCGTGCTGAGATACTTTCTCCCAACAGCATGAGGACGTGAGATTCTTCAGTACTGGAGATGCTAACGACTGCAAAGGAACCTTTCCAAAATGGGTTGCCGTTTCCTTCCCGTAAATTGCTTCCGCTGTTAGAACAAAGTCTTACTGGCTCCTCAGGAAACTCTGATTACAAAAAGCTGAGACTTTAGTTTCCCCCTCTCTGCCCTTAACGCTGAGGGCGCGCGGGGCCTCGTGCGGCGCCTGAAAACGCTCCAAACAGGCTCGCGGGGGCACAGCCTCCTGGCTTCGGTCTGGAAGAACGTCAGGGCCATTACATAACCAGCAGCTCCCAGCTATCAGCGAGGACTAAATGCTGGGCAGCGCAATGGAAATTAGCCATGCTAATGAGCCGAATTTACTACAGCATAAAATATTTCAGAAAGCAATTAGATTTTCACTTCGACTCATGTAGAAGGCTATTTTTGTAACCAAGAGAGTTCATTCCAAGTTTGTACATGAGCTTGCACATAGTTCTGGATTTAAAAAAAGACGAGCCCATCTCTGCCAAATTCAGCGGAAGGGGGAGAAAAAGTAAAAAGTGATTTATTATACTTTTCTGCGGTGACCCACGCACAAGCTAACTCAAATACACATTCAGGTGATTTTGCTGCAGTTACGGCTTGCTGCACAAGGTAAGATGAATTTCACAAGCCTTCAGAACTGTTGGGTGTCTAGCACCGTGAGTCATGCTTGAGGAAACAACTGGAAGACTCAGCTGGAGGAAGTCAGGTTTTTCACCAGGCAACTCACACTCTCCAAACATCAGCTACTACTTGCTTCTTCCTCGAGCCATCGCCTTCTCAGGGAATCCAAAGGACATGGACAGTGTTGAGAAGGAGGCATGCCAACCATCCACAAAGGTACCGAGGAACTGGTATTAGACTACATTCACTGGAAACCAGCATTTTCCAGCTCAAGTTGTCTTGTCTTCCTTAATTTGGGGCTTTTCTCGCTTCACTAAGAGCTTCGTCTTTTATTACAACTCAGCCTCAGCTCCGGCAGTGACTTAACAGGACAAAAAGGAGATCATTTCCATTTAGCTGACAGGCCATATGTGACTGTCCTCACAAGGACATTGCCTGGAAGCAGATTTAAGCCACCTCGCTTCAGGCATGAAGAATCTTCCCCCTCTTCTGAGGCTCACGTTGGCTAAGCTAGTGAAGACCGATCTTGCAAAATTCTGACTCTGTCACCTGGCACAAAATTCCAGCGTGTAAGTAAATCTCTATTTCTACAAGTTTCTCCTTGGTCATGGCAACGAAACAAATTAATACATCAGTCTGTAGTTCTTGCAATTGTGCGGCACAGATACCTTTCTTCCTTTAAAGAATAGCTTCTGTGGTCAAGAAAGCTCGGCCGAAACCTTGTTAGTAGACAACAGAGGTTAAAGTGGATGTAACTAATATATGCAAAGATAGCATCAGATAGATATCAAAACAGTAAGAAAACACATGGGTTTGAGAACAAAATACTACAGAACTGCAGGACGCCTGTTTCTTTGAAAGCTACTAACAAGCACCAACATTTCCGCTACAGTTAACAAGTTTCACGTAACTCGCTGGGAAGCGAAGTATTCAGCAACACTTTAAAATCCAACTGGATGACTATTTCCAACACCTTTAATCCCAAAGTCAGCATAAAAGAGGAGCAGCACCACCTGTCAATGAAACCCAAAGCAGCAGCAGAGGTTATGGAAGTTATTTTTCCATCAAGTTGGTATCATTTATTTCTTTACCCCTCTCGTCAATGGAAAGTTTTCAGGCTGAAGGGCATCTCTCAACTGAAACAAGAGAGTGTGGCAGCTATTTTCAGTTTACTGTAGTTGACCAAGTGCATTATCTGATTAAAGAATGCAATAAATGTACTTACCAAATATTTCCCCTCCGCTGGCATACTCTGTCACTAGATAAATCATCCTCTCCGTCTCCATAACCTGGATGCAAGGACAGAAAAGTGACAGATAAGGAGACCGCCGCGTGCGTAAAGAAGTTTAGCTAATGGAAAATTTGTATTCCTTCTGGAACACGTGCAACTGCTTTCATCAAATGAAAAATATTACTTTCCAACGCTTTACAGAGCTATGCAAAGGAACGGACAGGAACTGGGGAAAGAATCAAACAGCAAGTTTTAAACGCTAAATCTGTAACTAAACGCAACACTTCACCTGCGCCTTCCTCCTCTTCCATTTCCCCTCCCCTTTACCGCTTGCTCCCCGGTCTTGTCTCGTCCCAGCAGCCTGGGAGACTTTTCCGGGCTGCTGCAACCAAACTAGTTCACCTTTCGAACCAACCAGTCCATTGCAGGCGCTAAAATAACCGACACGACTTTGCCAAAGGGGGCAATATTTGCTGAATCGGTAAGTCACTTTCGAACGACTCAAGAGCTATTAGAAGTAAACTGGAGCTCAGGCTCTGCTTTAGGGACCCCACACGTTTCAGCCAGGCAACGCCCCACTTTTAAGAGTTTTTAACACACGTTTTTAAGAGAGTATTAGGGTTTTGGGGCCGTAGCAGTCCAACACGCCAAGGCCAGCAATTTATTAGACGGGATTTCTTTGAAGGACCAGGCACCGCGCAGACAAAGGCAGCGAGGGTCTGGCAGAGACCGATGCCACGCTCGGCACGGCAGCGGGGCCACAGCACGGGGCTCTCGGAGGCACGCAGCTGATTTCTGAGCAGGGTCCTGTCACCCTCAGTGAAACCCAGAATGACCTCAGAGTCCTGAACAGCTTCTAGAAAAGTCCCTATCAGGGTGCAGAAGGGAAGAAAAGAGTGGGGCAGGGCCCTATACCCTAAAGACAGGCCTCAACTACATTTTTAATACTTGATAGACAGCGGGTGATGTACAATCACACCGAGCACACAAAAAGCAGCAAATCATGCCTTTCTGCCTGCAGATTTGGTAAAGGTGGCTCCGAGGGCTGTTTTGTGACCGGATTATGTTTTGTGACCCGCCTTCAGGCAAGTACACACTTGGGGTGTCTTCCAAAACTCAACGCTATTTATTTAACAGGCTTCAGAGCTTTGTCAGTGGAAACAACCCACCGCGTTTCACTTGCGGGACCGCAGCGCTGACCCTCCGCTGCCAGGCGCCACAGGCTGATTTCGATATTCCTAGGTCTTTAGAAAAGGCCTGGAAACATTTTGATCTTGTTTTGGCTTTGGACTATCACCCCAACAGAGCAGCTAGGTAGTTGGAGGCCATCACTCCGTGTTCTTACTCAGAATTAGGACTTGAACATGGAGACTTCATACTTAAAAAAAAATACATGCCAACTCCGGACCACAGCAGCTGCTTCAACAGGTGGATTGCTATCATTCTGAATGATAAAACAGGAGTATAACAAAGATCAGCCTCAGTTCTGCTCAAGTGTCATGGGGCATGCCATGCAGCTCCCACTTCGCGGCCACACTACGTGTCCAGAAAAGTTTTAGAATCTACAGAATCTTTTGTATTATAGACTACTACCATTATAGACACTTTCCCCTTTTTCACTTACACCTTTTAAGTTTTATAAACTCAAGGAAACGTGATTTTTTAACTCAGATTCCTGATGAAAAGCTGTGAAAGGCTCTGAATTCCCAACTCCAGGTTTTAGTAGTTTTTATCTTAAAATGAATGCCACTGAAAGTACCCAGAAAGAACGGCCAGATGAAACATGCTCCACAGCGGGTACTCTCTTCGCACTTTAGCAAAGCCGAGCCACAAGTGTCACCTGTTCAGTATGATATCAAAAACTTTAGGTGGAATAAACCAGGTTGAAAGGGGGTATTTTGCTCAAAAAAAAAACAAACAAACAAACAAACAAAACAAAACAAAACAACCCCACACAAACAAACAAACAAAAAAAAAAAAAAGAAACACCCCTGCATGAAGGAGTCACTTTGCAAAGAAGCACTCCCCAAGTACCTTAAAAATGCTGCAATTCTGCAGCGTCTGCTGTAAGCATCTCACACTTGGCAGTTTGGCGAAAAAAGCTAACCATTAACCTCTGTCACTTCTGCTCAGTTTTAACTCTTTGGAGTCCAAATAAATGCTCCTATCTATCAGGCACAGATGAGAAGCAGGCTGGGCTTGAACAGACAAGAGTCGGTTCTAGGGAACGGCAACTTCTGTGGAGGGCTACCACAACTTCTCCCTTAAAATGCACGCACAAACATTACATTGCAAAAGGAAACAACCCCAGCGTATTTCCCCCAGGATTTCAACTTTTTAGCATTCCAATGACCGCCAACAGGAGATCAATCACCTTACTTAGTCTCTTGCACCTGAGCACTTTGCCAAGCCGAAGGGCCCTGGACAGCCCTTTGCCCGCTTTGCGCACCAGCCCGAGGAAGGGCTACCTCTCCGTCCACAGCCTGGATGGAAGTCCCCTCCGCTCCCAAAAGGGGCTGTGACTGCGAGCCCTCTGGCAGGCGTACTGCTGCAGCAAAGGGGCAGGGAGTTCTGCGAGAACCTGGCAGGATCCTGGGAAGGAGCCTCTGCCCCACAGCTTCCCAGAACTGGGACTGCAAGCAACAGAGCAGCGTTTGTACAGCGCTTTTTAGCACTCCCTGGGTCTAAGTCACTGCTTGAGCCCTCGTATCAGAAAGGCCCGGGGAGGGAGTCTTTCATCTGCCCAACAGCTTCCAAAGCAGCATTTAACATTTCACCAAGGTGGCGGCCTCCTCTGTTCCTCTGCTCCCATCTCTCTGCTGTCTCACTTGTCTCTGGCCTGTTGCAACTTCCCTGCTGTTCTATTTGTTCGTGCAGTCGGAGGGGCACCACCAAATACCTGCGTAAAAGGCACCACACATGGATTCTGTCTCCGGTGGTTTTGTTTGCAGACTGAACATGCCAAACAAGCTGGAGAAAAAGTCTGCAAACAACATTCAAAAGCGGGTCTGCCGCTGCTATCGATCACCTTCCAGGAAAGCGCAGAGGAGATTAGCAAGTCCTCGGGGCCACAGGGCAACCGGGCAGGGGGAGGAGAGCAGGGGAGCCGCGTGCTTTAAGTCCTGCTAGCGGGTGAGACTTACTCCCTCCCTTAAATTGAGAAGGGGAGCCCGCATCCGGTTTCAACTGGGAAAGTGAAAAGCACACAAGAGCCATAAACAAATGGCAAGAGGCCAGCCCACAGCGGAAGCGTGATCTCCCAGAAAAAAAGAAGGATTAGGCACACTTTCCCCCCCACCCCACCCCTCCAATCAAAGTACTCTGAGACCCTGAAAACACGAAGGACTTGCCCAGTACTTCGCCTAGGAGAAACGGAGGGGTAACCCTAGAGAAAGCACTACTATTCAGTGTAAAGCCACAGTGCAGAGGGATGGAAGACCCACTGCGGAGTGCTCCTACCTGGTATAACCTGATGATATGTGGGTGGCAAAGCATCTTCATGATCTGAACTTCTCTAAATATCTTCTTCAGGTTCTCTTCATCCAGCTGTGTCTTATCAATTATCTTTATGGCAACCTAGCAGAAAGGGAAACAGAAGAGGTTATTGACCCAATTGCATATTAGGAAAAACATTTTTAAAAACAAATACTGCATATAAGACGCTGCACGAAAACAGAACACGTCGTCCCTGCCTAGGATCTCTGAGCAGCCTCCCAGAATCCAGCCAGCTTGCTGTAAGTTGGGCGGGAAGCTTTCGTTTCCCAACCCGCAGCGGATTGTCCCTACAGAGGGTACCTCGTCAGGAGAGCAGCGCTGCAGAAGGCAGTGGGATTTTTAGGCTGTTGCCCATTACCGCAGTCCAGCATGTTCGGAGGCACCCAACACTGTGCTGAAAAGCAAGTTATTTCTGAACTCCTGGGTACGTTTCAAGCGAGCCCAAACACCTGTTCTCTTTGCTCGAAGGAACCGCTTTCCTAGATCTCACCGCCCAGCTTAGCATGACAGCGGCAAGGCTGAAGAGCAAACTTACCGCTGGAGGATGTGCCCAAACGCCAGCCCGAGAGCTGCGGCGCTTGGGCGTAAAAGCAGCGAGGCAGATGGAGAAGTTGCCAGCTAGCCACGCCGAGGGGCAACAGCTCTCAGGGACTGAAATCCGGCTGCAAGTGGAACGGGCTCTATTGCGTTACCCACACAGGGCTCGGAAACGCGAGCAGGGATGGAAGCGGGTGGTGCAGGCTTCTAACAATCGAGGTATTTATTTATCTATTTTAAAACAGAAGTGCTCTATAACGCTACACTAACACAGTTTAAACAAGTCTAAGTGCTTCCAGTGTCAGCTGCTCTCCAGCCTCGAAGACCTCCTCGCTTCCCCTCCTTCCACCTTCCCCAAGCATCCTTCCCCGGCACTGGCGGCTCCCAGCTCTTTTGGGCACGGACAGCAAAGCCATCAGACTCCAACCAGGGAGACACTTCGGTGCTAAAAAGTACCGCCCCTCAAGTCCACTGTAAGAAAGTAATTTGTTTCATTCAACACGCACAGATAATAAGGAAAAGAATCTTTTCTGGAAGGCCTGATTTCACAGGGGAGACGAGGCAATTGTCTCGGCCCAGCGTGATATGGTGCTGGAGCAGACAGCTGAGAGAAAAGGCTTCTCTTACTGGCAGAGGAACATTTGCACTGCTGCTTCTAAATCAGATTTCAGCCTTGAGTTAATAAGTACCTTCCCTCCCCACCAAGAAACATCAGTGCGAGCGAGCGGCTATGGTATGCCAGCCTAATTCAAGATTTGTGGGCTGAATTAACATCCACCAGCAAGTTTTCTCGCTTAGAGATGGCACTCTCCCTGGGAAAAGAACCGCTTTTACAAATCTCCTCCTGCGTGCTTTGCTAAAGCATAATTTACAAAACTTCTGTCAAGGAAGACTGCAGAATCATGCAAAGACATGGGGAAGGGCATGCAAAGCAGCGCCGTGGTAAAAAACGCTGATGATGCACAACCAGAAAGATTTGACACAGGAGCCCAGAGCCCAATTACATAAATGCTTAGCTTGTAACAGGCTCCGGCACTCGCTAGGGACGAGGACAAGTGCTCCGCACACAGAGGCGTGCCATGTCCGTGGACAAAAAACCACAGCGGCGCTCGACCCGAAACACATGCATTTCTCCTCTAGCGCCAAACCCCAAGCGCAACGCTAAATGATGCTCTAACAGGCACGGCACTGTTCGGAGAAAAAGAGGAAAAAAAAGAAAACAGGATCTTTAGGATCTTTAAGGGAACAATCTGAAGCACATGAAAATTAAGCTTCATATTTTGTGATAAAATCCTTGCCAGGGGAATAACCGCCCTGCATGTAAGCAGAACACAGCAGAATCCCGAAAAGGCACCAAGTACAATAAGCCGTTTCTTTCATTTGAAACCCTTAATTCAGAGTGCAGGAATGATTCCAGACTTCCAAGTCACTGAGCATGCTTCCTACAGCAAGAACAGAAGCTGAAAGGCAGCCAGGTCTGGCACGCAGTGCTAGAAGCTGCTGGCAGGGCCAGGGTTAGAGCCGAGACACAAGGTGAAACGGCAGAGTGGGACCCCGCTCCGTGACGCTGCCAAGCACTAACCGGCAGTGATTAACAGGGTGACGAGCCGCTGCCGACCTGTGCTAGGCTGGCAGCGTTCTGGGCTGCAGCCCGTCCTGCGCCGAGGAGCAGAGAGGCGAGAAGCGCGTGTCTCCTTAGCTGCGGGGCCAGCAGATCTGCACCGCGTAGTTTCAAGGACAATGCTGAGGAGTGGACTGGGAAAGTTAAGAGCGCCAGAGGGGGCTTGGAGAGCACTCGCTGCATGCTTTTCCCCAAGGGTCTTCCCTGCAAGAACGAGCTTTTGTAAAACTTAAACCAATACAAAATAAAAAACTAAGAAGCTTCCTCAAAGAGCGAAGCCAAGATGTCTACCAAGAGACGCGAGTCATTTTCAGGCACGAATACGTAAATGAAAATCCACAGATCTGCAGTATTCCTAAGCTCCTTACTCATTTCCCAGCTCTGCGTTTGCTCCAAGGAAATCTCATTTCCCAGCTTACTTATCCGACTTGAGTTGACACTCTTGGCCAAGTTCAAGGTATGCGGAGCATTTCATTGAACATAGCTTGGTCAGGAGGGCCAGACAAAACGGAAGAACCGAATTCCTCCGTTTTTCCCTCGGATATGAAACACGGGGCAGGGAGAAGTGGACTGCCATCTCGCCTGCTTGCCTGCCCCAGGCTTGCCACCTTGCGACGCTGTGTGCTTTACACGTGGTGCCCTGAAACTCCACACCCACAAGACACACACTACCTGAATCGGTAGCGAAGGAACGCAAACGCCAGCCAGAAGATGCCTTCTGGTGAAGGATCGTCTTGTGAGTTCGGCCAAACGGGTGGCCCTTGAGCAAACCTGAACTCGTCCTCAAAAGCTATGAGGAGGAGAGACCTGGCATGTCTGAAGAGGTTTCTTCAAGATCTTTTCATTCCATTCGAATGCCTCCAGCGACTGATGTAATATAAAAGGTAAAAAGTGTCCTGAAAAAGCCTGGGGAAACCACCTCGTGCTCTGGTTTCAGGAAATTCAGAGCTTCCTCACGAACGTGCGAGGGTGGAAATAGGAAATCCCCTCCGCGCTCGCCGCAGAAGGGAGAGTGCAGGGAATTTCAGGGGTGGGGGCTTGCGTTTCACCTGGGGCTTTGTGGAGGGACTCCACTTGGTTTGTTTTGGAGGACTGCTTTTTTCCAGAGGGAAGGAGTGGTTTAAAGGCTTTCCAGAACAGACCAAGTTGGTTTCTCCATTCCTGCGTTTCCCAGCTGGCTAATATTCTCCCTTCCCTTGAAAGATGATTCAGGATTTCAACAGAAAAAAAGACTGGCTGAAGTCCTCTGGTCACATCAGCCAGACTGACTTCATCTAAAACTCGGTCACAGGGAAACAGCCACAATGGATTCAGCCCTGCTAAGCGCACGCTTTCTTTCCTTTGGGAAAGCCTGCCCTGCCTACGCCTCCCGACCAGGAAAGAGCCCCTGCAACCGCCCGCCCGCCCTCCTCCTCCTCGCTCCATCCTCCGAGCTGTCGGTGCAGGCTCTGCACACAATCCTGCAGCTTTTGGCCGCAGTTCTTCCTGCTGCCATCACAGAAGCACCTCGCCCCAGGAGAAAGCATCAAGAAAGTACAGGCAAATCGGTTTCTCGCTCCAACGGAAGGGAACGCTGATCTTTATGGCACCACTAGAACTAGAGCTCTGTAATATTACTTATGCAAAAAAGTATGATTGTCAGGTAGTCTCATGAAACACCAGAAAGACCCCAAACCAAGTGCATTCCCTCACACTTACTGATACCGTAATAAAATACAGAGAGGAGAGAGCAAGACTAAACGGTGCTGAATAAAGCACAAATTTAGTCAGCTACAATTAGGAGTGGAAGAAAACCATGATCTAATCTCTTAAACAATGAAATACTATAAAAAAAGGAGTCTGAAAAATTAACTGTTCTTTTATCAGAAGCTAATGAAGCTTACAGGCAGCAGGATATATGCCAAGCCTGGAGCATACATGCTGCTACCAATTAACAAAATGTTCCTTCCATTTCTAAACATTTCACTTTTTTTTTTTTTTTTTTCCTTCTTGGATCCAAGCAACACTTAGACTAGTAATTTGAGGAAGAAATTGTTATTTGGAAGAAATGTGAAGTTGCTAAAAACAGCATTTGGACAAGAGAGGCTGAGGTGTTCAAACCGACGCCTGCAAGTCACCGCGGAAGCCTTGCTCTCCGGAGCCGGGCGGCTTGTCCATTTTATTTCCAGGTTTTTCTTCTCCTGGTGCGCTACAGCTGAACACTGCTCTGCGTTTGTGGGGGTTTTTTTATTCTAAAGCGGTGCTGAGTATGTGTGCATGCCAGGCAGAAGCCTTGTGAGAAGCAGTGGAAATTTCAGCCACAGATTAGCACGACAGCAAAAGGGGGAGTTGAGGAACTAAAGGAGAGGTACTGAAACTCTGGAAGGCCAAAAGGGCACAAGCAGTTATCACCGACATCAACACGTCCCCCTGCATCACACGGGAAGTCAAGAGGGACGGAAACGGCATTTCAGGCCAGAACAGCGAGTTGCTCTCGCTGCACCCCACGAGGCTCACAGACGCGAGCTCCCAGGCGTCCCCAGCGAGCCCGGGCTGCCCCTCCGGCCCCGAGCACCGACCGCTTTCTGCACCCCCGCGAACGGAGCCTTCGCATTTCCCAGCTGTCAAAAACACAGGGTTGTCCTGAGGTTCTCAGAGTATCAACAAAATTGTACGTTCCCGTTTTGCACTCGGAGATGAGACTTTAAAACCCGGTAGCCACCAGAGCTAGACGATCACGCTGAGGGCGAGAGCCTCCCGAACGAGGCACAAGTCCGGGACAGGAGAGAACACCTACTTGCAAGATTTAAAATGTATATAGACATCCTGTTTATCCGCTAAGTGTGGCTAATATTCCTACAGACTTCCTCGAATCAATACTGCCCTGCCAACAGGGAGGGAACTGAACTGCTGGGTGCCCAGGCAACAGGCAGGAGGAGGACGGGGCGGTGCGGGGGCAGGCGAAGGACAGCCACCATGCTCTTCACCGCTCCAACTTCTTGGAAAGTGGATAAGAGAGGGGGAAAAGGTAGGAGCAAACAGTCTGTTTCCAGCGGAAAGAAGCCATGAAACAGTGAACGTTTCCTTTCTCCTCCGTGAGGCGAACAAAGGAAAAAGCTGAAGACCCTGTCCCGGGCTAACATCTATTAGTTCTTGCCACACATTTGCTTAGATCTAATTATAGTTATAATTAAACTATAATTAAAATTTCCTGCCTGGATATCATTCTATAAAGAAACCACCTTTTCCATTTCAGTTCAGTTGTTTCTACAGCGGCCTAAGTTAAAATCAGGAAAAAACCCCACTTCTTTTGGAAGTCGGCCATGTGATCAGTCTAATCAGTAATAGTTATAAAAGTAAAATTATGCCAGCAAGCGTTCCTCTAAGTCAGCAATTGATCTCCTCAATGCAATAAGAGCAAACAGATGGCACCGACGAATCGACTGCATTGAAAAAAAAAAATCAGCGTTTATTTAGGAGAAACACATTTCCTAGAATTGTTCCGAGGAGTTCTCCTGCTCCAAATTCCTCCTGGAAAACCCTCAATCAACATTCCCTGGATGCATTCTGCTGTAGATTAACACATCCATGCAAGTCGGTGCCCGTGTTGCTCCATGAGTTGCTCCGTGAGTTGCTCCATGAGGGCACGTGGCAGAGCACAACTGCATGAAAAGCTGCCGCCAGTGCAGGTCTTTGGACTAATAAATGGATAAGCCCGGAGAAGGGCAATCTAAATGCAAAGGCAGGCACCTGAATTGCTTCCACATTCGCAAGTTACGTCAGCCAGGAAGCCCCCTCCTTTCCATCCACTCAAGCTACAGTCGTACTAGGCTGACAACACGAGCTGTCAGAGGGACGGACAGAGAAGAACTACTTTTTCCAGCTGCTCCTGCCTGCCAGAAACACTTGGGAAGCTCGGGAACATGGCCTGTTTCAATTAAGCAGCTGCTGGACAGGTAAAAATCACTCCAGTAAGCAGACACCGAAGCCGCACAAGACCTTCAGGAGAACTCCAGGAGCAGAGACCAGAATTAAGACAGAGGGGAAAAGAAAGAATATTTAAAAAAAAAAAAAAAATCTCGAAAGAGAAGAACCTGACATCTGCAGCGGATGCAAACTGCAAAGCATGGGAGTCCCAGCCCAGCGCTGAGAGCGCAACACACCTCAGGAAGCCTCTCGGGTACGATCGTATTTAGTTGCTGGGTACAGCATCCTCCGTACCTGCTCTTTGCTGCAGGCGGGGCGGCGAGCACGAGGGCGCTGCAACGCGCCTACCCAGGGGCTGACGCTCGACCGCCGGCTCCCCCGGCTGCCCTGCACCACGCTACACGCTCCCGTGTCATCACGCGTCCCGTGCCGCAGATCCGGCTCCGCCGCTGCCTTTTTCCCCACGCTAGAGCTGTCTAGTCAGAAGAGCTCTGCAGACCAGATAAACAAGTATATGCAGAGGATATCCATATTAGCTACATGTAGAGGCACTTAACTGGCATATGGACACACGGCTGTGATAAAAACAAAACTTGAACTCTAGGCTACTGTAGGTCGTGTCCCCGTCGGGAGTTCAGTTTGATAGACGTCTCTCCACAGCAACGCCGCGTCTCCGTATGGACGGTTGGATGGCAGAGGCACGTGTTCTTCAGGCAAGCTGTCATCGCAAGTCTGCTTGTTGCGTTCAGGGTCACTGGCAGCGATCTCTCTAGAGCAATTTGTACAATCTTTAGTCATAAGAAAACGCTCAACAGAAAAGATGCGCTCTAACCGACATTCTAGATACCCAGACAAGAGCTTGTTACTGAACCAGCAAGACTTCTCTTGACAGGCTCATGGGCGAAATAGAGGCAACTCCTCCTCCTGAGAACTGACTAATGAGCAGAACCCACCAAACTAAAAGTGATGCAGCAGATAAAACCAGGCCGTTCTGCAGCAAAACCGGTGGCTTTTGGAGGTGGCACAAACACAAATATTGGCAGCAACTGAAAGCAGGAAACTGTGGACCAAGATGCGCATAGAAAAGTTGCATTTGCTCCGGAAGGAAGTTATCACCTTTTCCACATCCCTCTGCGGAATCAATGCAGTGACTTGTGTCTTGCACAAGGTGAAGAAAATACTGATGGCGTTGTGAGAAAAGTCAATACGTCCAAATCCTCTTGGCCTGCTGCAGTGTTAATGCCCTGCTTGTGCGAGTGCCGTACTCTGCTATGACCTTTCCTTGTCCCCAGGGGAACAGAAGTGGGATTTCAATGACAGAAGCACAAACCCCACATTCACATCTACAGCTCAGCATACCAGCTCAACCCAGTTAAGGAAAATCTCATCATTTCAGTGCGTGTACAACAGCCTACAAACGTGGCTGGAACCGTCGCAGCCAGAGGAAACGCCTACAACACCCTCTAGGAGCCCAGCCTTTGGCCATGCTGACAACCAAAACACCAATTCCTCATTTTCCAGCCTCGTATTAAAACTACACCAGCAGCTGCAGCTTCTCTTTTCAAAAAGAATCTACCAAACATACACAAGAGGTGAATGCCCTCCGCCTGAAACACACCGCTTCACAGCACGAGCTTCAGTGTCAAATGGTGACTCACTCCCAAATGCAAATTCCTTCTCTTCCTGTTCTGAAAGATGCAAGGGATGGCAGGTATACTCTCGCACGTTCAGCCACAGCAAGTGAGAAATAATGTTCTGCAAGCAACGAGTGAGCTTGATCGCGTTGTTAAAACCGGCTTCCAGTGTTCTCCTCTGCTTGTCACAGTTACCTTGCAGCACAGGTCAGCAACGGTGCGGTTCTGTAGAGCTTCTCCTAATTATTTCATCACCTGGGGTAACAGCAGGAAACAATAGAGATTCTAAGTCACCTTCGCCGGCTGCCGAACATGCTAACATAAACTACATCACAGGCTTGCTGAACAGCATTAAGGGCGTTAAGATTGCAGAGAAAGACAAGGGAAACTTAACTGGAGACGCCAATTAGATAAACAAAGCGTTTCAGTGCACAAAGAGCCTCCTTCTGCAAGTCGGAGGCGCTGCAAGTGCAAGTTCTTCGGCTTGCAGCAGGGACACACCACAAGCATCACCTCAGACCACAAACACAAGACCTGGGAAGAGACAGTGCAGAGGGACGGGCTGCGGTACGTCACACAGAACTGCGCCAGCCAGCTGCTGCTGGTTTGCTGTGGGGAGCATGTCTAGGTTGTACGGTATTACTACATGAATCTACGAAACCTGACGGCTGCTCAGCGAGTTGCCTGGGCTTCAGGCTGACCAGGGCTTCAGAGGACCACACTGTGACTGAGGAGGTCAGCCGTCTGCAGCTTAAGCACAGGAATCCCTTAAGCTACGCTACATCTACCTCTAGTCTTTATCCTTCTTAAAGGCAAGATTTCCAGAATCTTTTCTAAGTCCTGGTCAGGCACCGAATCTCCTGGTCCCAGCCACTGCCGCCCTTTCTTCCTCAGCTACAGCAAGAGGCCGCACCGGATTGAGCCGAAGGCAGAGCAAGTCTTAGCAAACCAGACTGGCGCTAGCCACGCCTAAGCAATTCAAACCAAAGTATGGTATACTCACGCAATTCCCGTCTCTCCTAAATTCCACCAGGGTTACATTATACCGCGTTTGCATTGCAACTGACCTCTCCGTCTTTTCATTTAGCGCTCTGTTACAAGAGGAGAAGAACCCTCCAGCTCCACAGCTTCAGCTGACATTTGTGCCAGCAATTTGTTTTCAGTTCGGAAGCCTTATAAAATTACTATAATGCTTAACAGATGCAAGTTGAAGAACTTCACAGGAGTCAGAACCATGAATTAGAGGTGGTATGGAAAATTATTTATTTATCCTAGTGGAGGGAAAAAACCAAACCACACCCACAAACGCCAGCCTCCAGTGATGGCCTGTGCTACCACGCTTAAATACGTCCACATGTCCACCCACAGACAGCAGGCACGAAAAACTGAATGCCTGGTTATGTGATTTAACTGAACTCCTATGTCAAGGTATGAAGGAGTTCAATTAATGCAGAATAGCTAAGAACCGGTATTAAAAGTGAGCTCAAGCCTCAGGGAAAAAAGCTTAGGTAAAAGCCAAGTAAAGGGCCCTCTCCCCACCAACGCTGGTCCCCCCAGCACAGCTCTTCCTTGACTTCTTTACATCTTCTTTCCGCCTCCGGATCTTTGATCTAATGAGAGCCTTCTTACAGCAGAGATCAAGATCTCCCAAACCAGTGCACGCTGTAATCGGTTCGGCAAACTCAAGCTGCAAATTAGGCCACTATCCGGTCAAATCTAACCCGAGCTGCAGGTGTAAAACACATCATACAGCCACTTAATGGGAAAGCAGCTTTTGCCTGTAGCATTAGCAGCAGCCCTATAGTAATTATAGGGGGATCTACTGAGGCAATGCAAGTACTGTGTGGGTTTGCTGGAGCGAAAGGAATGAAAATTCAGCAACGAACGCTGCTGTGGTTCAGCCGTACGATCTGCTGACAGTCTGCAGCGCTACCTCCGTGGGTTCTATGCAAATTAAAAGCAATCTTGGCACTTACTACACAAAGACTGCACTTGCTAATTAAAACCGGTTTTTGAAGGAGCTTAAACTAGTGCAGAACCTTATGGAGGTACGTTTAAATTGATGTAAACTGGTTAACTAGTCGAATGCGATGTGAAAAAGCAGATCCGGGTCACATAAGCTTGACTGTTCTGTAGAAGGGGCTCAGATCCAGTCGCTCTGGCCCGCAGATGCGAACGCAGCATTTCCGCTTAGGCCTGACCGGACTCTTGCTTATGCTCAGCTTGGCCTCCCAGCAATGTGCACACAGGCAGAGCCAAGAGGTGAATCAAAATCCGGGAGGACGCTTGCCCACCTTGGCGCCCTTTCTATACGGGTTACCCTCCGTCTCGGGGCACCGCGTTCAAACTGTCTTCGTAATCGCTCTCCACCCATAAAGTAATTAAGCAGCTGAACTTTTGTCCAAAAGCGCAGAAGCAGCAAGGTCGGGCCATGCCTGCGCAACGCCGGCCATCGGGACGTGGCACCGACCTCAAGGGGACAGCAGAAAGGTCTGGGAAAATGAGATGGCCACGCAGGATGTTCCCACACGCGCAGAGCAGCGCGCATCGCGCTGCACGTAGGAGGGGAAGCACAAAGCAGCTCGCGTGTGCTCCCCTCCGCGCCTCGGCAGCGATGGAAAGAGCTGAGCATCTGAGGGGGAGAGGGAGAGGAGGGGGAGAGCCGCAAGGACGTCACGGGGCAGGATCCTGCAGGAGGCCGCGTTGCCTGGAGACAGAGCCGGCAAGAAGAGGAGGAAAAGCCGTTGCCGAGAAGAAAGTCGAAACGCCTTTCGCAAGCGGAGTTCAATCCCGTGCCCCGGCACACGGTCACCGAGGGGAGTTTGATCGGAAAGGACGTCGTCGTCCAACACCGCTGCGCTTATTCCAGGTTTCTGCCGAAAACTGCATTCGTGACTCTGCCAAAGTGTTTCACGGTGTGATTTGTGTTTAAGGCACAGTTTTTAGCAAACTCAGCCGTACGTTCGATTCCCGCCCTCCCCGTATTTTATGCCTTCTAAAAACTTTTAAAAAATCCTGGTGCTGCAGACCACTGCAAAATGCCTGACTGTAACCAGGTGAGACCAAAAACGTGTCCGTTAACCTCAGAGGGCATTTACCGTGGCTCTTTTGTTTGCAAAGACAGGAGAGGGGAGGAGACTGCAGTGAATTCATTTAGAGTATCAGTCTGACGCACGTGTCGGACACCCGCAGCGATATCCAACACAATGCAGCAGGCCGTAACAATATCAGGAAAACCAGACCACATCTGAGAAAAGCTTGCTGTTATTAAGCTCTGGGGTCTCCCTGACTTGCAGGAATTACACCCAGAACGATGCCAACTGGCACGGGGTTAAAGACACGACTTCCACGCTTCCACTCAACGCTGGTGCAGTCCTTTTTGAAGCGCGGAGTTGTCTAATTTGTCCCTACCTCGCAGTCTGTCTGAAAAGCCCAGTAAGGGATAAGAAAATACAATCCATGGAAGAGCGTGTTGGATCACCTACAACCAAAGCTATCCGCTTTTTCTTTTGGACTCTTCCACACGTGAACACCTCTCATGGTTACTTCTTCAACCCGCTCCGCTCCCACTGCCGGCAGATGAGGATGGAGCACAGCGCCTGGCACAGCTTCAAGGCTGCACTGCAGCCTAAGCCTTCAGTAAAACCAGGCTTCAGTTTACCAACACCTTTAATACCCATTTGTCAATGTTATGTCAGGAGGTGTTAGTCGTACATCGTAGGTGACCACCCTTCAGACATCTGACTCCCAACGTCTCTTGAGATTGCCATTTTAAGGTTTGAAGTGGCTCTCAAAGAGCCAGTTTTGCTAAAACCAAAAAGCCCGTCAGTGTCCAGTCAGCGAAGCTTTATTAACACACATCCATCCCCCCCGAAGCCGGAGCATCTCATAAAAGCCCAGGTGCAAACCCTGGAGCTGCAGCTGATTTACGGTTGCTTTGCCCAGAACCAAGCGACAGCTAAAGCAGCAAGCACACCAACTAAGATATCCAAGCTCGTTTCAGCGGCCAGAGCCAAGGCCTGCTTGCAAGATCACCTGTACCCCAACGAGCCCGTTTCTTACACGGCTAACGCTCTTGCCTGCAGCCGGCAGAGCTGGAGGAAGTCATACGAGACTGTTACTCACTGGCGCTGCGTTAGAGCAACACTAGACTCTTGGACCGAGTTGCTTAGCAGCAGAGTTTTGGAAATGTAGTCGCATGCAGGAAGAAATCTGTCACAGCAGGCTACGCATCAAGAATGCCGTACGGCAGCGGCCACGGGCCCGCCTGCTGAGAAACTAAGCTGTACTTGCTGCAACGCAGAGACCTCGCTTGAGAGTGGGTGAGGAATGAGCCACGTAGTCTACCTTCCAGTTTTTTAGGGAAAGACTCATCTCAACTATCAGGAGGAAGTCTTCACAGAGCTGCTAGGATATCGGAGCAAGCAGGTTTTAAGCGTTATTGAAAGTTCCCCTGGACTGTCATTTTGCTCTAATTCAGTCATAACCTAAAAATGCAAGTGATAAGGAAAAACAGTACGTTTCAGGTACACAGCTTAAAACTACACTCAGATTGGAACACAAGCGGATTGAATTATTAAAAAGCAAAAGCTCAGCAGTAAAGGAGGTTAGTAGAGGGCGCGCACAAAGTGAAATGTTAAGAAACACGATGTACTTTTGGTTTGGAATATTTTTAAGCAATACTTATAACGCGAAGATCACTCCTCGGATCGAGAGGTCTCCGACGAGAAGAGGGAATACCTTAACCCTGCTTGTGTCAGAAACACGTACCGAGCAGCCAGAACGGGTGCACAGCAACAGGTCTCTCAACAAGTAAAGACTAGCTGGCTATTTTTGAACAAGAGCAGCAGGGACGCAGCAAGAGCAGCTCTGGCTTGGCTCATCGGTCTTCCGTACAACGCAAGAAATCCTATCGCCAGTGAGTCGCGATCAGGAGAAACGACTGACGTTGCACCAGGATGTGCAGCAGAGCCACAGGGAGCCTCGCACCAGCTTTCCACTCATTTCCTGAGGCTCCTTAAGGGTTAAAGCAGAGGACTTCTGGAAGATATTAAGCACTGATGTCTTGGCTTCCCCTCTGCAAACAGCAACAACCTCCAGAGGAATCTGTCATCCCATATAACAATCCCTTTCACTCAACCTCAGCGGCCCTTTGCCTCGCCACAGCCTAAGCAGCAGTGGCTCCGTGCTGAGCTATTACACCGAATTATGCCCACATTCCAGGGAGGAGGCCAGGTCCTGCAGCAACGCCAGCATACGCAGTATTTTTAATATGGAGTTATATTATGTGCAGTTATATTCAGAAGCATAATAGCTCCTGGTTAAAAAAAGAAGGCTGTAAGAACATTAAATATCACATTGGGATCGCAACGGTATCAGAGAAAATCTAAAGCGACAGATAAGATGGAACAAATCGCTCTTCCACTTCGTATGCCGTGAAGTCCATTTGGGAATATGGTATTCTGGGCTCTGAGATACGACCTTGCACAGATATTTTCCTAAGCCTGTAAGCATTAGGTCTTTTCCTATGCTCATATGAATCTACTCGGGTATTCAAGATAAACCAAAAGCAACAGCTAGCTCTACAACTTGCAGAAAAGGGAGCTACCCTGTGACACCGCTACAACTCCAGGACTGCCAAACAGCAAAACCCTGTAACGCAGGGTAACCGCAGTGAACCACGAGCACTTCCCGGAAGGTCCACAGCTAGCTCTGCTCCCCGCAACGCCAGCGAGAGCGCCGAACGCTCCACACTGAGCAACCGGTACCCAGCAGTTGTCAACTTTTCCCACAAATCCCCGCCTGTCACCCTTTACAAAGGCTGCGAAATAACCAGGAAGACAATGAAATCAGAGCTATGAAAAGCTACGAAAGCCTCGTCTGATAGGCAAAGTCCTGAGGCGGCCGTTAACTATCAGCCTGTCGAGGTTTTGCATTCGATCCACAGAAGTGCAAGATTTCAGACGCGCAAAGCGTTCACGCGTGCAGGGACTGTACCTGCAACGCAGCGGCGACGGACGGCGCGCCGGAGAGCAGCAGCAGGGCACTGCAGCCTGGCCGCACGGGGCAGGACTGCCCAGCTGCGGAGCGTGCTGGCACGAACGCATCCTGCCTTACTCTTAACACGGTGTGGACACGGTGAAAGGCACTTCCAGGGGGCGAGCAAGCTCCCCATTCCCTTTCTGTACATAGGTAAACACCGGTCCCTCGCCCAGTGCATTTAAGATCACGATTAGGAGGCGACAGTACAGCATTTATTTCTGCGATTGTTTCTAAAGGTGCCAAATGCACGAAGGCCACGGGATCTGGAGTACGCAGAGCGGGAAGGGACCAAGATTTTGACAGGAAAGGCAAGGACAAAGCAAAATTCCAGATCTAGATGATGTATTCAGAAATTTTTAGACGCTGCCTTTCCAGCAACAGCCTTTATACGCTTGCCGTGATTAGATGGCAGTTTCTATGGGAACAAATAAGCAGCGGCCCCATCACAAGACGTCTTGTAAATGGCACTTTCTTACAGCTTAGCACGAAACGCACCATCCGCTCGGTGCACCTGGGGATGGAGGCTCCCAGGCTCCTCCGCGTGATCACGTTCCAGATGCTGAGGGCAGCGTACCTGTGCATTTATGACGAATATCCACTGCTCTGCAAGACCGTACTAGCCGTCAGCATTAATGTATTCTCAGTGGCAGCCAACCCATTCAGCGCCTGCTTTAATTTGGGCAACTTCTCCTGCCCGTACAAATGTTCATTCTGGGAGCGGTCCTTTCCTCTGTGAGAAGCACAGGCAGTCATGGAGTGCGAGTGCCGCAGCCGAACTAGCACAGACCAGCCGAGAAGATGCTCACCTCCGGAAAAGGTACAGCAATTTGAAGATAAAAAGCACCGTGAAGGCTAAGCATTTCTCACCTTCTATGCTAGACACTAGGTCTCGATTTTCATCCTCTTCCCCCCACGAAAACACCCCCGAACACCTACAGGCTGAACTTTAACAGCTGATGAAGCGTCTGAGCCAATTAAAGCCGGAATCACAGAAAGATTCCTCACGTTGCAGCGTAGCCTAGCAAAGATTTCTCCGGATCGGGTTATCGGCTCGTGAGGCAGAATTATAACGGATACGCCAAAAGTACTCTCAGTACAACGCCAGCGTTGTCATTACGCTCAAAAGAGTCCAGCATTTGTGTGCACGTTAAGGCACCAAGACGTACGGCATCAAATAATGAACGCTGCTCTCAAGTCTCGAGGCGGTGCCAGATCTGCAGCACTCCCGGGGGGGAGACCCGAGCAACGGCAGACATTCGCTTGTGCAAAGCGAGCCTGTGCCCCGGAGCCAGCAGCGAGGCGGGGACAGCCACAGCACTTCTGCTGCAGACTCACTTACTCCTCAGTTCAGCTACTGCCTGCTCGGAACGGTGCTTGAAAGGCTGTAGTTTACCTCTCAAAGACATCTCCATCGATAATATGTTTACTACGTGCCTGCAAAACCTAGGAACTTCAGCCTGCGTTTGGCTCAAGAAAAGAACAGAAATGATCAAACCAATGCAACGCAGATTTTTAGCCGTAAAACATCAAAGTTTTCATTGCAGTCGCAAGAATGCAGGAGAAAGCAATTTTCTTCTCAAAACCATTGCCTCTACTTACTATCTGCACTCCTTCAGTTAATTAAAAATCCCTCAATTAGCTGATTTGGGGAGGGTTAACGTTATTGTCAGGAAGATCTGCTCCACGTTCCCCCGGGCCTGAAAACAACCGTGGCTGCCTCCATCCCCCTGGTTACACAAAGAACATTTTCAGACTCAGCAAAGGTTCCAGAGTATCACCACCCCTTCACTCCAAACCCGTTATGAAATGAAGTGGAAATTTTTAGGAAGAGAAGCCAAAAGTGAAACTGTAAGGAATGTAGCCTTCAACGCATTAACCCTCAACAACCAAGGAAAAAATAAATAAATAAAAAAATCCACGCACCGGATAGCCCCTTCCTCGCCCGAATCCGGCACGCGCTTTACGGCAGAAGCAAACCAAATCGTGCCGGCGTTAGCACCACAAATTTCAGGAAAGCTGCCTCCCCCGTGCCCCCGCCCCATCTATTTCTCATTATTTGCGCTGACTCAGAAAGACATTGACTAGATATATTAGAAGTAGTGACCTTAGAACCTCAACGGGGTCACAGCAGCTCCTCTGCTGGGAGGAGCGCAGGCGGCAGGGTGGTACAGCTGGCCGTCAACCAGCGCCCCCAGGGCTGGGATCTCACTCCACCGTTACCATCGGCCACCCTGCCCTGCAAGGGACCTTCTCGGGAACGCTGCTGAAAACGAGAACCTCGAAGGGCACAGCAGGAACGGCAAAGTCAAAGAACTTGTCTGACGTTCGCAACCTATTGATCTTCCCCGGACTCCCCCGAGCCCCCTGTTAGGCGGGAGAACCACTGGCTGCCCCCCAGCTCTGCTTCCAGCAGAGTTTACAAAAGCTCAAAGGAAGACACACGGTTCGATCATAAAATTTGGCTCAAAATAAACCAACATTCTGCAGTGGAAGACTGGGGGAATACCTAAGTAAAATCATAAATTTCCTCACTCTTAACAAGTGAGAAGCTCACAGCTTGCTGAGGACAAAAACACCCTTGCAGTTGCTTCCACTAATAGTCACCGGCGACGTCAGAACACGGCACCTGCCTCCCATAGCTTTAGGAAGCTTGCTTCTCCCCCCAAAAAACCACAAACAAAAAGGTTAGCTTAAAATTTAAATTTGTTTCGTAACAAAGCACGCTTGACAGAAGATCCTTCTGCAGCAGTAAGGTACGGGCCAACTTTTTAAAGAATCACCTTTCACTTTGGTGTAGAACTGAAATACAACACTAGAGAAGCCTATGAGCCACTTCCAACAATAATATCTGATTTCCCTTATCAGCAGAAATTACTTAAGCCCACAGATAGCACACTCAGGAGTTGAAAACCTACTTCAAAGCCAAAACAGGACGCAGCAACGGCCTCTCAGGGAAGCACAGTACAGCATGGTCTGAGCAGAACGGCACCCGGACGGGCAGCTGCTGTGCCGCAAGACGAGGTTGCCGAAGCCACCCGGGGGAAGTGGCTCGCGCGCGGGTCGGCGTGCTTCCACCCGTGCCCGGTGTCGATTGCTACCTCACTGAAGGGGAACGAGCCTTGGAGACGAAGGGCGCTGCTGCAAATCTCCCGTCCCCAAGGACCCCACGGCTCTACAACCCACGGTACCTCTTCACACCGCTCACGCAGCCAGCGAGAGCCCGTAAGGTGCACGTTTTCCCCTTCTGGAGGCGGATAAACTGAGGGGTCCTCCCAAAAGGTCAACAAGCAAAGGAGGTAAGCATTCGCCTGCAAAGAGGAAAGAGCCCTGGTCAAGGGTTATCGTAAGGGACAGAGTGGAGATTTTACTTCCAGCTTTACTGGCGAAGCAGGGACATCATCATCACCCGTACTCTCTAAGAGAGCACCAAGCCGTCACAGCAGCCGGGAAGTCAGGTCCCGCGTCCATCGTTCACCCTTCTGCGCAAGCTGAAGCGTAACACAGCTCCTCAGAGGAGTCAATTCAGGCGAGGACAGGACAATTCCAGAGCTTCACACTGAACGCCCCAGCAACCCACCGCTTTCCAAGTATCACCCACGGCCATGAACCGCAAGTTGGCGACAGCGTGTGGCAAAGGTCCAGAACCACCAGGAGCAGCAGCGGCTGTCCCGGTCTTGTCACTGCCGCTCCGTCTATGCAAATCGAACGCATTACTCTGTTCCAACACACTAGCAGCTTCGGCTGGCACAGCGGCAGATGGGCAGCAACCGAGGGCTCGGGCGTCCGGAGAGTTTGGAGGGGGCTGTCCGCCCTCAGCGCCAACGCGGTCCCCATGTGCGTGACAACTAACCGTCGCTGCACCCCAGCTCTAAAAAACCTAAAGCTAGGGACAACGGAGTATTTTTGGAGCACGGAGACACTGCTATTTTGAAAGCAGACTTCAGCACTCTAGTACTGAAATTCTAATTGCGGCTGCTGCTTTGCTTTGCCACCGTAAATCCTGTTCCGAGGGAGTAAGACAGCAGCCAATACACGAGCGTAGGCACTGCACAACTGGGCTTCTACAAGCACTTGGTGTGAAGAATAATGTTCTTAAAAGATTTAATTTCTAGGGAATGTTTAAATACTGAAGAGTAAACACTGAGTCAGAGACATGCACTAAATACAGGTAAATGCAGCAGGGGCACGTGGAAGCAAAGCCGCAGCCTGGAATTCACTCAATGCCTCTCCTTGTACGTGTGAAATTCAGGGCCTGACAGAGGACAAAGCCTCTTTTATACGTGCAGAAACTGCAAGAGAACAAAAACCAAACAAATAAAG
This sequence comes from Sula dactylatra, assembly GCA_013389905.1. Classification (NCBI taxonomy): domain Eukaryota; kingdom Metazoa; phylum Chordata; class Aves; order Suliformes; family Sulidae; genus Sula; species Sula dactylatra. Next base: position 448,449 of record WEKW01027461.1, on the reverse strand, counting down.
CCAATCTACAGATCCCTTTGGGGGTATTAAAACAAGTCTGCAATACACAAATTTCGCGTGTCTGAATTTTCAGCGTTTGAGCTTTTTCTTATGGATACAGCACAACGGTCGGACAGCATGTACTTACAACTCGAGGAATCGTCGAGCAGAAGAGCAATACAGAAGAAGAGGTGGGTCGACGATCATTGCAAATGTCTCGGAAACGACCGTGCACCTTTGGGGAGGAGACTCTGTGCAGCAAGTATCACTCCTTTCCACGCGTTAAGTTGAACAAGCTAAATATGCGGTGGTTTTCCGATTTCACCGTATTTCCTATCTCTTACAGCAAACAGGCCAGTAGTCATTGCACCAGGAAGCTGATGACACATTTTGATTTTTCTTTCAGTAGACTGAAAACATTGACTTTCACGGGAACAAACTGATGCAGCTATCGAATTATTTTTCTTACCCCAGGTCTTACAGTACAGCAAGATGCACGTAAAAGCAGAAGAACTATACGTTAAGGTAACTCTCCGGTTCAAACAGCCACAAAACACAGAGGCGCGTGTATTTTCTACAAATTCTTGCTGGCCGTACACCACACAGACAACAGGCATTTTCTGTTACCGAACTACCCTTCCTGAAGCGCAGCACCAGGAAATAACGCTCTGCTTGACAGCATCCAGCGCTCCCCAGAAGCGCCCAGCCTCCCTCTGCAGAGCACATCCTAGCACGTAATGGCATTTGCTAACACCCTTACACAGCCAAACTACTATTTCAAAACAAACCCAACGAGCCGTGACAAAGGCAGAAGGCACAGCTGGAGGCTCGCACAATCTCTGCAACTTCACAAACAAGGACAAAGCGGGTTAGTTCCACACATCCGCCCAGACAAGGCTTTCCCGACCGCCTCGCAGGCTGGCTAGCCTGGGCTGCCCAGCGGCGCGACGCCTGCGCGCCCCTGCCCTCGCTTCGCGGCCGCACGAAGTCCAGGCCGCTCTTGGCCAAGCGATTTTTGCCTCCTCAAAAGGAGAAGGGGACCACAAAAGGTTCTCTGCAAACTTGGCAGACCGTGTGGGAACTGATACAGCCAGGGTGGGCAAGCTGGAGCCGGGAGAAGAGTTTTGGCTCCTAAACTACAAGCCTGAAAAATTGGAAGTGGCACTCCATTTGTTTAAATTACCTTCTGAAACCATGCTCCATATGTGGGAATAAACAGTCACTCTGGTAGCCCTAAACACAACCAGGAGTAAATTGTTCCAAGATGCACATCTGCATTTACCAAAGATTAGACAGATAGGCTGCCAAGTCAGGATTTGATTTTCCTTACAAGACTTTTTTTTTTTCCTTTTTTTTTTTTAAAGAACTCTTAGCTGAGAATGGCAGCACAGAAAGGTACTGTACCTGGAACAGATCACCATCACCTCTACCTCATCCAAATAAAGGTCCCAGTCTCTCCTGCTGCCTTCTGCAAGCAAGGGCCACCGAACAGAGGACGCCCTGTTTGTCCCTCTCACAATGTACTTGCATAGCCCACGTCACCCTGGAATCCAAGAGAAAAATCAAATCTCTCCCTCACCAGCCTGCAGAAATAACGGTTCCAAGAATCCAGTTTCACATTTTATGCATCATGCCCACATTGGCATTATTCTGAGGGCAAGAGAAAAAAAAAAAAAAAAAAAACCAAACCAAACCTCTGCATTTAATCTGTGAAGCAGCTGAGCCTCCATAGCCCTCATACATGCCAGCTCCCGGGTAAGATGTCTAACCCTTCCGTGGTCATTTTTCAGTGCTGCAGTGGAAGAGAGGCACCGAAGCCAGGAAGGGAGATGACATCAAGCAGGTAAAGTCTGCCTTGGGGGTAATTTCAAAAAGCACAGCACGCTGAGGGAAGCGAAGCCTTGCTCTAAGGACTACAGCTACTCCCACCTTTTGGACTGGACTTCACCTAATAAAGACCTAACGCAGAGAGCAGATTAGAGATTAGCTCGCATTGATCTGTTTTAGAAGTGAAGCAACTGTCAACGTCAAGCGCACCAGAGGGGCTTTTGGGCACACGAATTCTCTTCTGCACGTATGATGCTATCGATTGAGACTGGAGGTCAGCTACAGGGATTCTGGGACAGTGATGGGACTGGGTAAAAGCGCTCCCACAGCAAGGAGCGATTATCTTCCATTCTGCACACATACTGGGGGATCTAGAAAGGACAAATGCTCAGCATCACGCCCAAAAACTTGGGTGCGAGCAATGTAAACTGCAGGTCACAAGCCTCCCACAGCTAGGAATGTTACAGAAGATTTGGGCAAGCCTGCGTGGCTACGGCTCAGTCAGCTGTCTTCCAGGGAAGACAACTTCTCCTGTATCGGCCAGTTCTACCTGAGTTTCTTTCCTCACCACCACGCCACTCAGAAAGTGGTTTTTTTTAATACTCCTGCGCATCTGCAAAACACAACAAAATTAGGAGTAAAGATGCAAGCTTCAAAGGGATTCTTTCTTATCGTAAGGACTACCGGAGTCCCGGCTTGAGGGCAAGATCTCCGCCCCGGAGCAAGCCCGCTCCATCCTTACCAGACACAACGCCAGCAGTTTCTTACACGTAACCTAGCCCTTGGGCTCTAACGCTTTAAAGTACTTGTCCCCCTTGCGCTGTACAGTCAGAGGGGATTTTAGTGAGGAGCTCATACTGTATGGATATCGGATGACACGTCCAGTAAAACAAGCTGCTTGCCTTCTAAACCTGGAATATCACAAGACCACTACATAAATGTCAAGAACAGCAGCGCCCGCTGAACAGCCTTAAGCTCACTTGTTGCTCGCTGGCTAACGTTAGGAGACGATCACCAAACAACTGCAGTTGCGGCAAAGCGTGCACAGTACCCTGCTTATTTAAGGCTGAGCTCAGGTAACCGCAGCGCAGTATGTGCCGTAAGGCCTGCAGACAGTTAAGCACAGACCGGCAGCACTACCTGGGCTGAGCGGCAGTCGGGATCATTGCGAGGCATCTCCTTCTGAAAAGAATTTCTGAAATTCTCTTTTTCCAGCACTCTGACCAACTTGGAAAGCTTTAGCTCAATCACAAAAAAAACGTGAGCAAACAGCGGGGCTGGTTTCAAGAAACGTTTGACTTCACACAGTTCGGGTTAGATCTGTTCTTATTTACGAGGCCATATTCCACAGCCAAGCAACGTTCTTCTGCATCGAGTCTCTTAGTTTTGGAACTCTGCTTAGTTGGCGATATGCACGTTGGTCAAGGCGTTTCCAAAACGCATCATCGAAGCGCATCATCAAAAAGGGTAGGAAGTTGATTTAACAAGCAATTTACCAGTATTGGGCAAGATGTTTATGGCAGCCACACAAGAAGGCATGGAAGAAGTGTAGCAATCCAAACACGGTATCTTGCTTATTCACACTTGGTATCAACATTTTACTCAAATACTGACTACTCGGCCTTAGGTAGCTAATTTACAAGTTAACTGCGTTCTCCCGCTCTTGAGCGCTTTTAACCTAGCATGCACGAAAAGTCCAAGATGCCCGAAACAGCTGCTACACCAGAGAAAATGGTGATGTTAAAAAAAAAAAAAAAAAAAAAAAGAAACCTAGAGCTGCATAAAGGTTCCATAATACAAAATCTTTCCATGCGGCTGCAGAGTCGTACATAAGTGCTATGTAGCTCTCTGCTGAGCACATACTGAACCAATTACACAGGAGCCTCATAAGACCCACACAACCTCAGGAGCTATCACATTATAGATCCTTATGTAAGGCACAGTGACGTAAATACAGTCTCCCTTGACACACGGAGGGTGCGAGATGAGCGAGCCTGCAGGAACTTCAGATCACATTTCCCATCTCCCTTATTCATTCATTTGTATCATTTGTGATGACCTTGCTCTCCAGGGACATATATTACCAGAAGCAGATAAATGAGATTTCTATTAACTTAAAATATAGCAGCCAGAAAATAAAGGCACTGTCTCGCGAGGCCGATTGTTTTCTTCTCTCTTGAAATGCAAATGAAAAAAGCTTATTTACCGACTGCAGGACCGGTAACACTAACAATCATCGCTGCCCTCGATGCTAGAAACCAGACAACCCAGAGAGCTTGCATTTCAGCTGCAGTATCTCTTCTTGGGAAGAGAGAGAACATCCTGAGAAACATCCCGGCTAGCGAAGAAGCCTCCAAGTCCCCGCCCTCTGCCCCCTACCTCCACAAATCCCAACAAATTTATTTCCACACGGACTAGTTAATCTCTTCTCCTCTAGACACGTCCAAGTAAATTTAAAACCACACATCAAAATCCTAACCAGCTAAGGTCAAAAGACAGTGCTAAAATAGACCTTGGGCTTACTTCAGTTCAAGCCCAGCAGCAGGATGCAGGAAGACGTCAGCCACTGGAAGGAGGAGAACACCGTAAGTGCCTAAATATTACTTTTCACCCTGTTTCGGAGTACGCGACGGGGGACACACGGGCCAGGAAGCCGACCTGCTCCCAGCAGCCCCACTCGTGCCCGCTTGCATCAGACATGCAGAGCCTTGTTTCTGCTCGGGCCAAGCGTGTGTGAGTGGGTGCTGCAACCACAGCATGTGCCATCAGCTCTCCAGGAAAATCTCTTTCGACACAGGCATTTTTCCTGAGTGTCTGCCTCGTGGATGGAGGAACACGCAAAGCTTAAGGGTATTTCAAACTGTGATATTCAGCAGAAATACAGCTGCTCCTCCCTCACCGAGTCAACCACGCTTTGTTTTCTTTCAAAGGCCTAAGGTTTAGAAACATCAATTTCAAGGGGTTACTCGCACTCCTAAAAGAGCTAAGATATGAAAAGTGACATCTACTTTCCTTACCAAAAGTCTCTCCACCTTCACCAAGGCCAACAGGACTCAGGAGCAGCCGTGAAAACCTCAAGAAACCCATTCCCAAGCAAAGTTACCCAACCCTACCAGTACGGAATCCAAGTGCAGCCAGGCAGCACGCAGCTAGCCATCCCCTTAGACAGCTTCTCCTTGGGAGCACAAAAACCAGATCCACCAGCATAAGCTAACCACTTTCAAATCGGTCAGCAAAAGCACCTATGCTGCCGTCCTGCATGAAGGGCACCTTACAGCGTTTCCTGTGAGCGGGCAGAAAGCTTCAGACTTCCCCCTGCAACCGGCGAGGAGAGGGCCAAGCCTCACAGAATCGCACCTCGCTCCAAGGGGCTTTCCCTGTTTGCTAGCTATGATTTTGCTAGAGCTGGGGTAGCAAAGAGAGGAAAGAGTCGAGCGGAGCTGGCACAGCCACGGCCATGTGTGCAGCGCAGGAGAATTTTATGACTTGACTCTCCAGAAGTGAGCTTCAGTCACGTTAGTTTGACTTTCTAAGATTCAGGTACAAAACGAAACTGAGCTTCTATTCTAGCACGTCCCAAAAATTCCTTAAATGCCTCAGGGGAAACAAGAACTTTTCCCTGGTTATGGAATGCAGTAGAGTCTCAGAGAATAAATAACAGTGACATCTGAGATAACTCTAATGGGCTACATGCACCTTCTAAAGAAACCACAAGCCTGCTAGGGAACAAGTCACTCCCAGCAGCAAGGCTCTACAAAGACACGTTTCTTACAAGCTACAGCTTCCACTTGTTATGTGTCTCATTCCTCTTCCCGTAGCCAAACACGGCCGTCAGGCTCAGAGGTCAAACTCTAAAACCTGACTATAAAGCAATTAGCTGCACCATCGTATCACAGGAATGGCCTGTGTGTGTCCCAGGGAGCCGCAAAAGACAGACCTATCGTTGCAGCAGGATTAACAACTTGGAAACGCTTAAAATTGGAAGTCACATTAAGAGGAGCTAAAGTTTAAGTGATACAGTTTCACATCCTAAGGCAAGTGAATGTAGCTGTCGGGCCAGTTGTCAGGAGGGACGTAGCCTGAGAGCGTTCGACCGCAATAGCCACGGCAGTGGCTGGAGCCGGGGCAGATAACGGTATCAAATGTCATCAGGAGAGCAGAACACGAGCTACGCTCGTCGCTGCATATCACAACACCCGCTACAGGCTGGGAAGTTCAAAGCTACCGATGGGCACAGAATATTTAAACGCTGCCAAGCTGACGTCATTTTCCAGCTTACTGTTCAGGAGCAACTAGCCCACGGACCGCAGCTTACCAGCGCGCAGATCACGATGGCAAGAGACAACGGGTGCACGTAAAAACAACTGCAAACCAGGCACCGAGCTAGCAGAGTGCTCCGTGAGTCGGAAGACACAGCTGCGAACAAGCAAGATGGGCAAGCAACTCTAAGAGGACACGGTGTACATCGAGGGGGGTTTTACAACAACCAAAAAAACCAACCTGCATTGGCAAGACTTGAGGAACAACCTGGAATCACCTTCCAGCAAGCCTTCCAGGATACAATAATCTCTCTCAACCATACCACTGCAACACGGGCTCTGACACTGGCAGCTGTAAGACTGAGCTGTGCCTGCTAGTACAGAACATGCCTCTTTTCTGGGTAGCTCGTTTTGCAAGCTGCAGAAGTGTCCAAGGAGCAGCTATTGAGGGACAAACCAAGCTGCAATAACGGTACTCAGTCACAAACGGTACTCAGTCACAAACTCACACAAGCTGTTACACGGAGTCTGAAGCACGTGAGGCTAAATGCAAACCTGGCCTGAGTGCTTAGCCCATGGAAACCCAAACAGATTGCTGACAGAACAGCTGTCGAAGCAAAATGAACGGCAGCACAGCACTTCGTAAGATGAGGATCAAACACCACAGCGTCCGCTCAGTGTCTCTGGTCACGCTCTCCTCTCCTCCCTCCGTCCCGTTCACCTCGCTGTACTTGCAAACTCTTGCCTTCGTCCGTCCGAGGGGAAGCTGGCTAGCTGGGGGTAAACAGCTCTGCTTCGTCCCTCTGGGGGAAAAGACAGAAAAAAGCTTTCCAACGTCACCAAAATGGAATGTGCGGGAACTGAGCGCGCTTGGTAGGGGGAGAAAAGCACAGCCTTACACTCCAGCCTGTTTGTACACAGCACTCAGCTGTGGAAGACACAGACGGGGCGTTCGACGATGCATCTGGGCTTGCGCTTTAGCACCCTTTTGCTCTGAGGTTCTGAAGAGATATTTCGGTTCATAGAAAAGTTATGTTAATCAAATGAATCATTTGATAGGAATGTACAGTCATCCCAATGCAATGGAAAATCTAGAGATTAAAATGTTCAGTCTACGCATCCAGCATAAAAGGTTAGAGTAACACTTCTTTAAAAAGCATTACTCATCCCTGCTTCAGCTGCACACCACTGCAGAGGTGTGGAGAAAGGAGGATGAGCAGCACCAACAACTCACCAGCTGCGGTACAAAGCAAGCAGGTAAGAGTCATAAAAAGCATAAGGCAAGGCCCAAACCACCTCAAACGTGTAAAGTCTTTCTGCAGGCGGGCCACCTCCTAGTCACCAAGTCTTGCAGTGGATGGTATCTGAGGCAGGTTTTCGGCTCTATCCCACCCTTACTGCATCCGAAGACACGCATATCGCGGTGGGAGTCTCGCACGCTTCCGCGAGCATTGCAAGAAATTCCCTGTCTCAAAGAGCTGACGGGGTTTGCTGAAGTGCTGTAGCTATTTACCTGAGGGGGGGAAAAGAAAACAACGCCAGTCTTGGGTGAAAGCAGCGCGAACTCTGCATTACCCGCATGCTTTCCTAGGCTTCTAAAGCTACAGCCAAGAAGTGCAGATAGGCTGTTACAGATCAGAGCCTCTGCGGTGGCTGTTTAAGAAAATTAATTTACAAAGATTAAGCACCACAGCGATCCTACATATGGCCCATTCTTTACTAGGGGTTACAGAAGGAGTTTTGGAGCTACCCATTCCAACTTGATTTTACGATCCCATCGCATTTTATGATCTAAAATATAACAGCACACAAGCAGACCACCTCCTTACGCAGGCCCAGCTCTCTGCATTGCCTTTCTGCAGGGGTCTGGAAGACAGGCAGCAAATTCACCCCAACAGGAGGTAAGAAGCTGGAACCTCTCCCATGCCACACACCCTCCTAAAACCCCTCCTCAATTGCATTCAGGTCTGTCGAAAAGCAATGCAATGGAGAGAGCATATGGATAGATCCAAGGATATTCTGATTCACTACTGAATGCCAGCAGACATATTGCTGTAATTAGCCTCTAGCTCAGTCGCAAAATTTGTTTCTGAAAAGTCTTTGAGCCAGCAGATCTGGTTATATAAAGCTCAGACCCTTCCTCTTCCACACGAGCTGGTAGTCTTCTCGATGGGTGACTGGTGTTTGCTGGGAAAACATTCATCCCTCCACAGACGAAGATGATGCATCTGATCAAAACAACTTCCCTGTCCAACAGCCTGCTGGCGGTCTAGCCAAAGCTGGCGGTGCCAGCTAATGCCCGATTATAGAATATCTGCCAAGATCAGAGCCTCCATCAGAAGAGGGCTTGCTGCGAAGAGCAAGGACCAACCAGCCTGGCGAGCAGCCAGCACCAGGGACCGGCGGCTCCGCGCAAGAAAGCCTGCCACACCCTCGCTTCCGCACAGAGCCTACGTCTCGAAGCGAGCCAAAACAACGTTTCAGAAACAAAGCTCGTGTACCGTAAACCCCTGCGTGCGTTCCTGTACTGCGATCCTTCACTGCGATGTATCCTACTGCCGTCGGGGTAACGCATCGTCCTTTGCCTTGGCGTACCTTACCGAGTGAACTGGCTGACCGGGCAGCCAAAGAGAAAAGGTTAAGTTACAGAGCACTTGTAAATAACTGCAGGTTACTGCTGCATGTTCTTTATATCTTTTATCTAAACAAAATGTTACAGGACTAGGCTTGTTTTATGCAACAACGCCCTTGTAGCTTCTACTCCCGATAGCGAGCGAGCAGTTAGTTCTGTACACCTCACCAAGTGATCAACTGGCTTACCTTTTTCCACCTTTTACAAACCAATGCCTGAAAAAATTAAAAGATATTCTGCCTTCTGAGCTGTGCCTCCCCTTTTTGGTTTCTTTGCTAATAAATACATAGCAGGATTCCCCCCCCCAATTCTGATAAACTCCTTATGGTTTAAGCTTTACTGGAAACCATGCTTCCTACTTCGCTAGTTTTTCGTATTACTCTTTCTCTTATTAAGCAATTGAGCTGCTTAAGTAGTAAGTCAGAAGTGAAAGGAAAGTTCTTAATCATGAGATCTAAACAAAACTGGTCCTCTGTCAGCTCGTAGCTCCTGATAAGTACCTCATCTTCTGGTAAAAGCTAACACGCTACATTATCTTTACACCTTCGGTTGTCTGGAGGAGGTCAAACAAACACGTTGTACTTTCCTTGCAGAAGACCGGTAGCGCTCCTGCGGTTGGTTAATACTTGCAGCGGAGACTTATTAATTCACTAAGCTATAGTGACTCCGCAGCTCACAGTCACCTGTATATAACCAAGGTCCCTGCCCTAAAAACGACAGTCTAGGAGACAAGGCAAGTGCAGCAAGCCACAATGGCGGTGAAGCACAGTTAGCCATCCCAGCACGCCCTCCAATTACTCCTCAGAAGCTCGCTGGCTTCTTAGCGAGACTGCACCTCTGGATGTGCTTTATCCAGCAATTCTCAACACAAAAATACATAAACAGTCCCTGGAGCACAGATGGAAACTGATGCCTTTCCCCTCCCAGGGGAGTTCCCTCATCACTAGGCTACAAAATCATGTTCCCTCTTGCTTTCGGTCTTTGATGATACAAATCTTACGTTCCTTCCTACACAGTACCCCAGTTTCAACATGAGAGGCAGAGCATCCCCTCCCTTATTAGCCTGTAGCTTAGTGATTAGGGCACCCTCAGAAGCCGGAGTCATGGTTGCCCCAAGGCTCAAGGAGATGCCTCGTCTCTGGTATCGCAGTAAATGCAGTTTCCCACCTCCCCTTCACTCACCTACGGGGTACCGGCGCTCACCCGCAACGGATGACCTCGGGTGCAGCTCGCGAACCACATGCAAGCTCCCAGTTGGAAGACGCCCCGCAAGCGCGCTCGTCTGCCCTGCGTATGGATTTGCTCTTCCCATGAGAGCAGGATGCTGAAGAAAAAGGGGCAAGCTGCTTAAGAGCAGAAGTAATTCAGCTTTTCTCCTCATAACAAATCAAAGCCATACAAGAGCATTTTGCTTAAGGAGATTTGAGAAAGGAGAGGAAACCCCTAAAAGCCAGCTTTGAAATAAACAAATGAGAAAAAACAGGTACAATGAGAAGTACTGTCTTAGGTATGAAGTTTAAGAGTTAAGCCAAAATACTTGGAGCAAGATGACACTCCATCCGCCTAGTGTCACCGGTTAAACCTCTCTCCAATACAAGCACCTCACAATGAATCGGAGATCTGTGTCCAACAAGCACAAAGGTATCGCTCAAGTTTCTGCTGTTGAATGCCGACTTCATCCACACGTCCTGCAGCTCGATCACTTGGCTAAAGGTCAGCAGCTATTTCTCTGTTTTTAAGGCAAGTGTCTAATCTTCAGGGTTTCAGATAGCTTCGGAAGTACTGGCTCTGCCCTCTAAAAATCTGGAACTCAAAGAAATCCTTTACTTTCTCCACCCTTGCAGTTAACAACACTCCCACACTTTGAGACGCTACGCAGTTGCCTTGCTGTTTCCCCCAGTGCCAAAAGCACGGCAGAACCTTTCGCCAGTTACTTTTTCAACGCAGGCACAATGAACCCAGAGGCGCTGCCTCCACAGCTACAGGCAGTAACCGGGGTTTTCAGAGCGTCTCACCGGTGCTCGCCCGAAAGCGAGGTAATGACACGGCAGCTTTACAAGCTACAGGAGACTCTTTCAGTGGCTGACAAAATTTGGAACTACTCAGGTCTCCATTTACTTTGGAGAAAGCCACCAATCTTAGAGTTAACGGTGCAGTGTGCTGTCAGCGCTCAAAGCTACCGCTAAGCAAATTTCCCCGTGGCTACTACTGTAATGAAATTACCTGCCGAGCTGGCCACCAGATTTATTCGTTCTATCAGGTTGAGGTACTGCTTCAGTGCATTTCCTTCAGTCTAGTTTAAAAGGGAGGAAATGAAAATAACATGAAACTGGCAAAATGAATACAACAAAAAGCTGGGGGATTTAGGAGCTCACTAAACTCTAAGTAGTTTTCCCTCTCAAAGTTTTCAAGGCTGTGGCTCCACTACCTACAGAAAATTCAATGAGACTGAAGAAGCCTAACTGAAAGTAAGTCATGATCTAGCCACAAAGAGAAATGGCAGATCAACAGCAGCTCAGCGTGCCCTCGCATTCAGGTGGGATCAGAAGGAAAACAGCGATGCCCAGACCATCTCCATGCGGGGTCCCTTCTGCCCTGCTACTCCCGCTGCCAGGGCAACACCGCCGTCCAAAGCGTTAAGTCAAAACAGAGCCACCTCACTAGCTGGCCAGTCGTGACACCTGGGCTCCTCAGACACAGCAGCTATACAAGCACATCATTTCCCACACAAGTAGGTTCTTGGGATAATCCGAGGCTCTCTGGAAAAATCAAGCACAAGGCTCGACAGCTCGGACACCTACCGCGACGGGCCACTGCCTTTACAAAGTATTTATCACCACAATAAGCATCTTCCCAGCCGTCCTGTTGAATCATCTCCTCCGTGGCCACCGCACGGCCCGATATCGGGTGTAGCATTGCTACCTTAGAGGGATCACCAGCACGTAACCCGTTAACACCCTCACCAGAACAGTACAGGTCGTGCAGAGCAGGCGCACAGGGAGAACGGTACAGGTACAAGCAAGGCTGCCTCTTGTCGGAAATCATCAGTTTCAACTGGGAGCTTCAGAAATTTCATTTACCAAACAGAAATTAAGGTGGGTTCCTAGACCTGAACGCTAACCAGCTTTGACAACACTACCCTAGAGCTCTCCTTACCTATGCGTTCTATCCATATGAAAACCATTCATAAACTTCACACAGAAGTCAAACTCTTACACCGAACTCGTCTCACTCCAAGTATGCTTAGAAGCTACACACTCAAAATTGTTCCCCCTTACAACACTCATTCTTGACACCAAACCTCTGCAAAACATAACTCTCGCTTCTGTTTCAAAGGACTCGAACGACGAGTTTGACACCATGCAAAGAATCTTGACCCTTTCGAAGGAAGATGCAAATGAAGCAGTGCTGTAAGGGTAGGTCCGCTTTAAGCCCCAAAATACCTAAGTTTTGGAGGTTTGGAATTACTTCAGGTTTTAGCATTTTTACTACCATACCGTACTACCAAATGCAGGGAAGGAAAGAAAGGTGATAAAAAAGGAAGTCTGTATTTTCTAAATCAAGTTCATCTTACAGAAGTAGTAATGCAACACTTCTACGCGATTATTGGACCTTGCCGGTTGGCAATTTGAAAAGATACAATCAAAAATAGCTGCAGCGATCTGAAGTACCCCCAGACCAGCTATCCTCCACGACTGTTCCAAGAGCTACAGCCGAACACACTGCCATGGCCGAGCCCAGCTCGTAGCTGCTACCTGTGTAAAAAGCTTCCTGTGACCTCAGCCGCTGATCTATCCCCTGTGTTACGTACAGCAATGATTCACTGGAAAAAATATGTTCCGCAGACACGCAAATTGAAGGACAAGTTTTCCAAAACTACATTAGTGGTTTCAGAATATTTCCCCAATGACTTCTAATTAGACTTCTGACAGAATTCTAATTTGCTTTTTATCCAACATGGATCTGAAGCGCATCGCGAGTGCAAAAGGCAGCTTGCCGAAAGACGAAATTCCAACCTACGTGAATTTATAAGCACATACATCCTAGCTGCAGAGCGCTTGAGAGCTTACAGGAACTTTGGCTATAACTCCTACTAAAATGAAATCTCAGGCTGAGACTCTCAACGTGTCCTGTGATCACACATGCAGCCCCGTACAAGCAGAAACCTTCCAAGGCTGAGAAGGAAGGGGCACGTGGGCAGCCTGACTCCAAAGGCCCTAGAAAGCACCCGTCATGGAGCCAGTGAATCAAAGGCTGACTTGTGTCCACGCGAACAAACGAGTTCACTCTTACATTAGGCACTTTCTTCTAAGGAGCTACTCAAAAGCTGGCAGCCAACCGCCTCCTAGAAAACAAACTGCTGACGTCTGAAGTTATCTTGTTGGTTGTTCGTACTCACGCTAACATCGTGAGAGCCTACGACGTACTGCACTGCCCTGAATTTCTTCCACTCCGTCAGCCGGTAGCGACCGCGCAGCTGAAGATTCACGTGTATAGCTACCGCCTTTCCAGTCATGCTCCTGGGGGCTGAGCTGTCTCCAGCAGCACGCTTTTCTTCATCCTCACACACCTCCGAAACTCCGGAAAAGACGACTGGAAAAGTTAGGCTGATCTTGCAATTCCTAGGTCACTTCCACTATTCCCACGCCTTTATTGCCGCGGTCTCTATCAACAAACTCTGCCTCCCGTCTTGTTTGTGCTGCATCGATCGGAAGCCTGGGCCGACAGGCCTGCAGCACATGAAGGGACCGAAGCACACCCCTTCCCGCAAGCTCAGCCAAGCCAGAGAATACAGGGGACGATCCCACCGAACCCTCTGCGGTCCACTAAGAAAACTGTAAGTGAAGAGCTGTCCCAAAGCAGCAGGGAAACAAGCGCCACCCTTGCACAGCCGGCAAGGCCCCAGAGCCACGTCGGGGGCCCTCGGGAAAGGCAGAGGAAGAGCTAACAGAGAGCGGAGGCTAAGCGTGCCCGCAGAATTAAAGACAGCTCTCCTGACCCTCCCTCGCCCTGCGGCACAGCTCAGTCCGGCGTCCCGTGAGCGAGGGCAGGGCATCCCCGCTCCAGGTACGAGTGAAGTGCGTGCAGCTCACCTGCTTCGGGTTACAGAGGCAGCGGACCTAGTAGCTCAAATTATTCTTAACAAAAAGAAAAATCCAACTGAAATTCAAGCTCCACCACAGCCTTGTGCTGCAACTTCACATCGTCCTTCGGCCATTTGCTCTCTCCAGGGAAGACAGCTAGGTTACCGACCGAGAACTGCGCTGCGGGATTAGACAATGTTTATGAAGCGCTTTAAAGATTAGAGGTGTCACCTATGTGCTAAATATTTCTCCAGCACTATCAGCTTGAACAGCAACCAAGTATCCTGTATCCACTCCTGCCTATCCTGAGCTGGTTGCCGAAGGTGTCAGTCAACCTGACTTCCAACCACTGCATCTGGCGTTAATTCTAGGGGAGTTTTCAGGCACGTCACAGGAGAGGACGGAATTAGGAAACTACTTAAACCGTAACTTCTAAAAACTACTAGCAGAGTGGTGACAGTAATATCACCAGAAGAGGCTTAGGGATTTATTTTTTTAAAGCATTCTCATACGTGTGCATGAGACTGGAATACTCTGGTATGAAGGCCGACCGTGCAAAGAGACGCCCTCGCCGTCCTTCACCCAGACGGCACTGGCTTGGCAATGTTATGAAAAGGTACTTTGTACGCATCAGCTTGATAGAAGCTACATGGATCCCAAAGTCCCTCATTCCCCGAAAAGCTTTTTGTAACACACTTGCAGCACCTGAATTAAGAAACCGGGACAGGAGTCCGAGCCCGCAGGACAGCAGTATGGCATTGCTCACGCCGTTCCTGCCGCACTGTCTGCACTACAACACGCGCAGACCGAACAGCAAGGATGTGCTTGTTTTCGTTCCTTTCTTCCTCTTGTTCCCGCATCACCTAAATTTCTCCTCCAGCTAGAAAACAAATAGAGCCTGTCGGTGTCAAGACCTTCCCAGTATTGCCAGTATGACACACAGAGCCAAGCTGTAAGCGTCCAGCTTGCGGTCTCGCTGGTTCCCATTCACTCACCTTTTGTCACCCACATGCCATCCATCCCCAGAGGACTCACACTGCACACTGGTTTAGAAACACTTAAAATACACAGAGCTCAGTCTTCCCTTCGGCCCCTGGGTTTGAACCAACAGCGACGGAATCCAACAACTATTATCAGGCAGTCGGAAACAAGAAATTCAGTTCCAAGAGTTTACTCTGCACTGGAGGGAGAAGAAAAACAAAGCCGGAAATCCCTCGCTTCATAAACAACAGCTACTCTGAAAGCATTGTCAGTAGGAAGCTGTTGCGCTAAACTGTGCGCGCATTTGGCTCGCAATTTGCCAACAACGAGGAAAATTAACCCCACGGAAGGATTCCCGTAACGTGAGCTCCGAGTCGAAAGCGGAGAGGTCACACCACAAATCCAAAGGGGAATGTCACCTGAAGCGGACGCTGCATTGCAGAGGGGGAGTTTCTACCGCGGTGGCCCAGCCTGCGTCCAGACGCACTTGCTCCGACTTCCAAGCGGCGCGGTTCTCAGCCAGAGGCAGAACGGGCCCTTGCCCACGGGCACCTGGACCAGCAGCACCCGGGCTCTGCCGCCAGGGCCAGAGCAGCACGGCCTCGCCAGCACAAGTTTATTTGCACCTCCGCGTAAGAGCAGGGCAGAATTCTCCTCCCGGCCGCTCACCAGCTGTACAACCTTCCATCGGCCATGTAACCACCTAGCCCCTGCAGCCCGGGGACCTGCTGCGGCACCAGCACCCTCACGGCACCATCCCAGCGGTGCGTGACGGGCGACGCAGCTGCAGCCCGCTCGACCTTCAGTTCTCAGAGCAGTTCTAGGCAGCCCCAAGGCAGCCCCGTGCTTGGGCTGCACCTGCCCCAGTGCTGCGTCTGCCCTCCGACTGCCAAGGTGAACGCTCCGATAGCCAGAGACACGAACGCACGAAGCCCAAGGACAGAGGAGCCCCTTACAAAGAAAAACATTATCCAGAGCCTTAAACAGTGTCACCACAACGCTTTCTACTCGGCGGTGGAGCCAGAGGACAGGCGGTTCGTTGACGCTTACTGACTCGACACGGAAACAACAGCAAGAGAAGCGAGAAAAGCAGCGGTGGTCCATCGGACAGCTTCTCTGCAGCCTGGGAGGGCATTTTGGGGAGGAATCCCGTAAAAGAGGACACGGCAGGAGGCAGACCACTGCTGGCAGACCGCAGCCCCAGCAGGGCGCTTGGGGAGGTGCCCTGGCTCGGGACGACCCCAGCCGGGTGCACCGTGCGCCGGTTTGCGCAGGGAGGGCTGGAGGGCCTGCAGGCCGACGGATGCCTCCGACTTCGTGTCAGGCGACTCACTGAAGTCACGCCTCAAACTGTTCTTGCTCAAGCCATGAATTAGTAGCACGGGAGAGCCCAAGAACTCTGAACTGAAGACGCAGCTCAGTACAAATAAGCCTCCTAACACCACACGCCGTAATTGCAGAGCCACTTGCGCCCTTTTCTGTGCAAAGCCAACTGAAACCAAAGGATCACAGCAAACAGGAGACCGGAATCGACGTTCAAGATCTTGAAATGCTTTTAACAGAAGAAAAAAAGCCTAGCAAAAATAAAAAGCAATCTTAATTGGGAGCTGATCTTCCTAGTCTGTGATGCAACCGGAGCATCCCAGGCACTTAATTTCTCCACTGACAACTCCGATGCACGGCTGAGGTTTCCACCCTGACAAGGAGGTGGCACCACGGGAGGCTTTTTCCAGAGCGGCCTTTGTTCTGGGACCCAGCAAGGAAAACACATCCCCTCAGCCCAAATCACTTTTCCCTCCCAGTTGATAGGATCTGAATTCGGAGGACAGGAAGCGAAGCTTTGTTTCAGGCAGCAAGAAAGGCGGTCTTATCACACGGATTAATGCATAAGGTTTTCGAGTTTGGTGACCTACGTGTGGTAAGACAAAAAGCGTTTTGCTGTTTACCTCAGAGACACGTAACTTGCTTTAAAATAGCCTGCTTGGGTGCCTCTGCAGAGCTCCTCCTGTTTGGACAAGCACGTTTGCTCTGGTGACTATTTGAATGATGACTCACTCGAACAAGCCAGGGCACCCTACTGCACAAAGCCCCAAACTGCTGACTTAGGGCTTGGGATGCAAATCCGCCAGGAAGCAGCGCTTCCCCGCCGAGGGCCGAGACGCCCAGACCTGGTCACTGCTGCAGGTCGCAGCGGGACGTGCCATTACTGCCAGGCTGCTCCGGGCACGGCGCGAGGCAGCGCTCCGCGTGCAGCTCCGAGCCGCTGCTGCCAGAGCAGCCCTCGATCGAGCGTGCGCGTATGTATTTGTTAAATGTGACTGTATATGATGCTTGGAGAAGGACTGGTATCTACGGTGAAACAGTTAAGTCAATTCCAATGCTATGAGCCTAAAAAGTAGAAAATAAGTACGTAAAGAAAAAAGTAAAGCGGACTGGTAAAATGCAGCACTATCAGGAGAAAAACCCTACTTCAGCTGCAGTTCTTGCCTGGAGGACAAATTCAAAGAGAAGGTGACAGGAATAAGCAAATTTTACAAAATGTTCTTGCTCTCATAGCGCTTCTGAAGTTGCTTTTTTTTTCCTTTAGTATCTGTGCTCTGCAAAACTGACGGCCCAACTGCAACTTCTTTTCACCCTCTGAAGAGCTCGCGAGAGGTGGGCGCGGGACTGCCCGCCCGGCACCTCGTCCCCTGCTCCCCCGGCGCCACAGCAGCGCCCGGCTCCGACGCCGGCCCGCGTCCGCCCCGCTCGCCTCGCCGGTGGCACTCCTCCAGCGACTTCCACTTCTGTCTCACCAAGCATGTGAGAGTCACAACCCGTGACGTGCCCGGCAGTAACTGCCGTATCGATTTCGACGCCCCTCCGGCCGGAGCTACGCCTGTAACTATAAACCATAAACCTTTTAATATCCGGCTCAATTATGAGGAAAACAACTTCTGAGCAGCAGCATCATTTGCAGCCTGCCGCCATTTATTGCGCCACAGCCCGGGGCCTGGCTGGGGATGGCCAAACCACGTGGGGAGAAGTTGCTTTGAGACACGCTGTCGGGGGGGACAGAAGCAGAGACAGCTCTTCGACGCGTCAGCGATGGCGTCAGTGCTGCTCAAGCCTTTTCTTGCTAACCTCACGGAAGAGCTCCAAATGCTGGAATGCACGGAACGAGAAGGCAGACAAAGAAACTGGTGGCATGCCATGACAACGTGATTCGGTGCTAGTGCAACCCGTGGACTGTTTACAAACCCCAGAGAAAGAGCCTAAGAATTAAGCAACTCTGTTGGGCGCTGTCATACAAAGTAGTCTTACAACTGCTCTCTGTTATTTACAAACAATTATCAAGGAAAGGTAAACAATCTGAATGACTGTTTGGAGTGCAGGAAACATTCCCATCCACCGTAGCCTTTAAAAAGCAAGTCAGACGCTTTGCTGAAGCAAGAATGAGATCAGCAGAACCGACTTCCCATCCCCAGCGCCGGACCCTGAAGTTTGCTGTCGCCTCACCAGCCCTTTACAGGGACGGCAGCTTTTCTTGCCCAGGAATTAAGGGGCAGGTTCCGGAGAGACGCAGGCGTACGGCCTCGAGAAGGCTCCCACCTCGCTCCGCGCAGACCTGACCCGCTTTTGTCTCGCCGCACTGCGAGCTGGGCTTTGTTGCCATGGTGAAAGCTCTGACACATTTCGTTTTCCCACTAATTTCCTGCTGCACCACAAACTACTGCTGCTTTGCTCCTCGCTGCTCATCAGCAGGGTGACGAGGAACCCCACGGCCACCCACACAAACGAAGAAGGGATTTGGCCACGTGCTGACCTTACCTGGTCATTCTGCCAACAGCATTTTTCAAGGCAACTTGAGTTACACGTCTATCACATAAAATCTCTCTTGCCTCATCTGTATCAGGATGGTTTCGGTACTCCATTCGTGTTTTCTCAGGACAAGCAAGATTCGATGTACTTTTGAAGAGTTTATCTTGCATCCTAAACCCATCTGCCTTTAAATTAAGTCCTACAAAAGTTCCAGAAATTCGATCTTCATCCAAAAATGCTGCTCTGGAAGAAAAATATGCATGTCTGTCCCAATTCTGATGGCACCAACTGATGATCCTGGTCTTGGGACAACCCGACAGCCCAGCCCCTGTTGTCACACACGCTCTCACATCCCCTTCCAGTCCCGCACTGACTGGCAAGATGCAAGAGCTCCGACCGCTGAAACAACGCAGGACTTTTGTAAAACTTGATCTGCGACACAGAATATGCAATTCTGCTCACAGAGCAAAGCATGTCGTCATCCTCAAACCAAACATGAATTTTAGGCCTGCCATTTCCCACACCATGTTTTAGAGAGACATGCTAACAGCTGCTTCCCTGTCCTCCTGGAGACGCTTCAGCGCAGTCAGTAAATCCCTCAGGCTTCCACAGTCTCTCGCAAGAGTCACCCCCTAACCTCATGTCCTGAGAAAAAACAAACAGTATCTGCACACGAAGGACGATCAGTTTCCTTACGTGCTCAAGCAGCTCTAAGATTCCTCTGCTGAAGTCTTCCCCACGACAATACTTGGTACAAACCCGATGTTGTCCCATGGGCTCTACCAGCACATCTGCAACGTTTTTTTCAGAATGGCTTGTCTTGCCGTCGTTGCATTGGGAGCGGAGCATGCAAGAGTGATCACTGCCAGCAAAAAAAGATGGGCTCAAGGGTGTGTTTCTCCAGGAAACTCACCAGTACAGGGCAGCACGCAGGTTCTCCAGGTGCCTGAAAATTCACCCAAAGGAACTAGACAATTTAATGACCCTCATCGTTACACACTGCATCCCACCCACCCTTGCCTTACAAAGAGGTGGTACAGTCTCAAATCCCATACTGCAATGCCTGAGCCACTGTATTTTTCTTTGAGCTCATGCGATGAAACGGACTTCATACCCAACTGTCAACAGTCCACGGTAAGTGAAAACAACGATCCAGTTTTGCCTGTGGTACCAAACTGGGACCAACGGCGCGCACCCCAGACACAAACAACGGAAAGTCGAGATTAGGGCCCACATGTCTAGCAAATGACTCAGAAACTGCAGAAGCGCCTACCGAGTGGGAAAATACCTACAGTCAGTCTTCGCTTGTCTTCTTACCGTGTAATGGGAGCCTCAACTTGGATGAAAAAAATATTAATATTTTGTTCTGACTAAGCATAGGTTTCCCTGCGTACCTCGGCTGCCGTGGGAAACGCACAGCCCCTGCAACAGCGCCAGGGCAGCGGGCACACACCACCCACACACCACCAAACTCGTGGAGGTAGCCACCGTGATCCCCTTCTCCTCCACCAACTTTGTATTTTCTTCCTAATACTATAAAACAGCTGAACTAACCAGCAGAAAGGAAAAGTCTTTGGGCTTGGGGTTTTTTTTTTTTTTAATCTTACGCTTCCCAAAGTGGCTAAGGTGAAAAACAACCACCACAGAAGCCAGATATTAAAATCCTCGTACACAGAATGAACGAGGATGATTTTTATTGGTTTCCAGTGAGATCGTGCTTGAAAACAAACAGTTGCTGTGTAACTGACAGCCGTCTCGCGGTGTCAAAGTGCTTGAGACGCACGAACATACATGGGCTTTGTACGGCTAAGAACGTACTCCTGAATGGCTACTGGGTAACGATTCTATTTGTTTCATGGTATGTTTACATGTGCAAACAAAAATAAAACAGCAGTACGTGCTAAGCTATATAATAATCAATCTTATTGGGGGGAGCAGCAGGGGGAAGCCCTACGACCTCAAAAACTGCAGGAACCAGCTACAGCTGTTACCAGCCTCGGGGATACAGAAGATACCAGATACAATAGAAGCTTCCCACCAAAGAACACTATTGCCTTCTGGCCACCTGGTAGCGAGAGAACCTGCCACAAATCAAGTGGCACGCTATCCGTTCCATGTTCCGAGGCAGGGGTAAGGCCAGAGCAATTCCCTGCAGCGGCCCGAGGGGCTCCGGCGAGCTGCACGGCCGGCGTGAGGAGGCAGCGCTTGCGTCGGCCAAAGTCGGGAGCGGCCTCGGCCGGGAGATGCTGCGCGTACTGCCAGGAGCCCCGTCCGTCAGCGGCACTCCAGTCTAGCCGATAACCTTGACAGAGCCACTTGCAAGATTACAGCCCAAGGATTTCCTACAAGCACATCTAGAGAGGAAAGACTAAGTGCAAAGACTAATACTTTTCAACTTCAGTGACTGCCAGTGCCACTGAGCTTAAACTAAAATTTCGGAAGCACGGAAACGCGGTCATGCTGTTACGGTAACCGGCCGAAAGGCCCGCATTTTTCCATAGCGGTAATCACTTCGGTGCAAAGGTAGCTACGGACAAGGTCGCAGACCAGCTCCTCTTTCTGTCACGGCAGCGCACAAACCCACAGAGCCGACATTTCAAGATTTAGACAGCCAACAGACCGGCTGGTGACAGCTCCGGAGTTTAGCTGGCCTGCTTTACCCAACAGGCAGCAGCAACCCCAGGCCTCAAGGCAAAGGTAAGCATAAAACCCTTCCCGAAGAGACCGCAAAGAGGGGAAGCGAACAAACACGCGATGAAAAGGGGCACCGCCAGCTAAAGGAAAGCACGGACAACACCTTGGTAACAATTTAGACACGCAGGTGATGAGAGGCGTTTTTTCCCCCAGTCTCTTCGCCTTCACCGTAACACAGCCCATATCCCAGAAGACCCAAGCAGCTTTGCTTACCTCCCCTCGGAGGCACGCGCGCAGGCTGCCCTAGCGAGGGCAACCTGCCCATCAGCACCACTCCAGGCTCCTGCGAGCCCTTGGGAGCAGCACGACACCCGAACAGAGCGTGCCCTTCCACCCCACAGGTGGGAACTGGCTTCGAGTTAGGATCCCTGCTGCAAATCGGCGTGTTATCTGATCAGGCTTCACGCACAGTCACATACAGCTTGTCAACTTATTCCTTCCATTAAGATGACTTACATATTGTGAAATGCCACAATTAGTTTTCCGGTGAAGCCTCATCAGCTTCAATTCAGCTGCCTTTGCCCATCAGCAAGAAGCCTTTGGGCTTGAAAGACACTGTCCCCGAGAGGGACCACAAACACACCTGGAACTACCTGACGAGCCCGAACGCAGGCAAAAAAATTCAGGAAGGCTTCAGGCTCAACGACATTAGGTCCCTGAGCCTCAAAAAAAAACCCCCTGTGCCCGCAGCGTGGTGGCCGTGGTTCTTTCATGCACCATTTTTGCGCATATTTCTGCACAGAGCATTCTGTGCATGGGGGGAGGCTCTCCAGGGAAGTCCGGGTCGGCCAAAGAGCGAGCACAAGCTGAGAGAGACTTGTTCAGCTAAGGAAAAACCTTAAAAAAAGGCATCTTCCCTTCTGTTGCAGAAATCCACGTGCGCTTTCTCAGCCTTGAAACACTTCACCGGGTCCGTCTCGTTCAAAACTACTTCCAATAGGACTAACCATATTTTAGAAGTTGTTGGAAGGAGACACGAAACATCCATCTGTTTGCTGAAAGGCAGCAGACGTACGCAGCCTCCAAATCCAGACTTTAATTGAAATACTTTAATCTGCTGCCGCAGCCCCACATTCTCTTTTATTCCCAGTAGCACCAAGGCGTGCGTTCTCCTAATGGAGCTCTGACAGTCGTCCTGTGCCTGGCTCTCTGTCAAACCACTCTAGCCTCCAGCTCCGGGCCCGCAGTCGCATGCTGATACCCTACAGAGACTCCTTTTCTTCTAAACGATCTTCAAAACGCGATAATTAATGTCCTATAACTGCATCAGATACTTTAAGAAGTTGAAGGCAGAACTTCCAATTGCCAAACCGCGCACGAAAGCGGCAAACGTCGAGGAGATACCGAACGACAGCGAACACATTACATCGGACTGTCAGTAACACAGTCATCTTCTGCATTGCACAACACCAAAATTCAGGCCAACCGCTTCATCCATCTGCAAACTGAGACGGTAACTCAATGCACACGGACTGCTTCTGTGAGCAGGCCCTGTTTAGACGGCCGAGGCAGGATTCAGCTGCCCTGCGTTGGGGAGTTGCTCACGCCAGGCTCCCACCCCAGCCACCGGAAAGAAACAGGCCATTGCGCTCAGCGGCTCCGCGCTCCCTCCACCTGCCTACGGTAACCAAGTTACATCAATCATCAGAGCTGCCGCGGCTGCAAACTACAGACTTAAGCTCGCTTCCCCGTAGCAAAGTTCTGCACCTCACACGTAGGGACGCTGGAGCCACGCCGAACACGCCTGTGCTATGCAAGGACCGAGTCTTTTCTACAGCTCTTCAACGTTGTGGGAGAGCCCCATACCCGAACTGCAGCTGCCCGGGCTGGTAATTCTCCCCGACACTGGATGCAGAGGCCGGGATAACCAGAAGCAACAGCCACGTTTCAGCACAAGCAGGAGACGTGGTCTGCAAGAATTAAACGCTTCAAGGTGACGTCCGGCAAGGTACGCCGCTGAACGCCGCAGGAAAGCCGGTGGGCTCCTGGCGAGATCCGCCTCGGTGGCGGACGCTCGGGCTGCCCCGGGAGCTCCTGCCTATCCTCTGACGACGGCTGATGCAGAGCAGAGCCCAGCACAGCTCGGCTCCTCTCCCCCCGCACACGCAGGCAAACGCTGCGCTATTTTTGAGCGCAGCGTGTCAGTTCCACTGGGTGTGGGAGTTTGTTTGTGTGGGCTAGCGTGATTCGACTACTTTGAAACTTGGCTGAAGCCACGTAATTCCCTTTTTATGGAACCCCTTTGATGGCCATTTAACAGAGAGGGTGAGGTTTAGCCTCAACTGTAGAGACTTGGGGTCAGAGTTACTAGAAAAAGACGCATAATGACTAACAATGAATCAGCCTTCAGCGGTTTCTTCATTTAAGTGTTAATGCAGCATATTAAACCCCTGGACTGGGATCGGCAAAAAAAGGCCCTGTCTGCAATAAATGAGTACGACGGCTCAACTAGAGAATTTCCAAACTGCTCTGCTTAAACCCATGCAAGCTCCAAAGGGAGACCCTCGAGCCGGATTCACCCTCGCTCGCGTACGTTCAGTCGAAGGCAGCGCCTCACTCGCGCCGCGCAGACGACAGCGGGACTGATGGACGACAGCGCCCGCCACGCTCACAAGGGGAAGTCAGAATTCACACGAGAACCTCTCCGGCCAGGGAGAACTTCCACTACAAACTCTAACTTCTACTCTGCTGGCAACACTGGAGAGCAAATTCCTAAAGCTTTACTTTCATGGGGGAAAATGTGCAGTCGTTACGCAACCATCTTGACAAGAGCGAGAAGGGGCGAGCTGCTTGGGCCAGCAGATTTCTCTTGGAATTGCACAAGGCCACTGCGCGACCCAAGGAGGTACGCGGGGAAAAAAGGAGCTTAGCTGCTGCTTCCCTGTGAAAACATCTAATACCCGAGGAGCCCAGTCTCCCAGCAACGTACTGCTATTTCCTTATTTCCTCCTAACGCGATTCCTCCTTCAAACACAAACGAGAACACAGGCTCTAGAAACCCTAAATCGGCCTCCACAGCATTCGCAAAACCTTTGCAAGACACCTACCAAGAAAAGGGACACCCATCCCTTTCAGTGCCACGGCCATTCCTCTTCCCGCCCCGGCCAGCGGCAACCACGTTTCCTCCCAGGGGCAATTTCTGTACCTGCCCAAAGGTACCGCCACCCCGTTGACCGGCGTTTGTTTGGCTCCCACGGCTTCGTCTTGGCTCCTGCCGTGGCAGCCCCAAAGCTCTGGCACAGCAGATGTTCGGGAGGAAGGGATACTGGGCAGGAGACGGGAGGCCGCCAGAATGAGGAGGTAGAAACTCCCCAATTAAGCTAACAGCAATGCAGCTGAGAAGCAGGTACCGATTACCTCGGCTCTTTTAGACTACTCCCCCTCCCCGACAAGGCTCAAGGCAGGACAGGTGCCACGGGCCCATTCATTCACCCTGTCCCTGCAGGAACATCACCGCTGCCAGCTGGCTCTCCTGGCCCCGTTTCTGCGTGTTTGCACTGTGGAGACCCATCACGGAGAAGCCTGGTCTCAAATTTAATCATGCTCTTGCACTCATCTCTTGGCAATCGTGTGTTCTTTGCTACAGCAAGAAAAACATTGGAATGACACATACAATGTCACTGCTTCGGCCTGCTGTCGATACAGTTAATGCCTCTGTGAGGCTTAAGAAAGATTCCCTCTCACCCCACTATGCCTAGCCAAAGTCCATTTCTAGCTTTTAGGCTTTCATTAAATCTCGGCACCAAATGAGCACTGAACTACAACTCTTCCGCAGCACACGGGTGACGAGAACGCAGGCCACATGAGCAGCAGTATGACAGATGCCTGGGGAATTAGCAACCCGCAACCATCAGCCTTTCTTCTGGCCAAGAGAAATAAGAAGCAGGACAGGTGAAGTGCCAACAAACACTGAAAAAGAAAAGGAAAACGATTAAGAAAAGGTGACCGTGGGAGGCCCTCACATGGCTCATTATGAGACAAGCAGCGCCGGTATCGAACGGCTTCCATTCGACGTGACGACGATGAATCCTGGCATGCCGGCAGGCAGCCTGCTCGGAGAGTATCACACAGGGCGCCCTGACGGGAGGAAGAGACCTGTGGTCATCCCGTAGCCACGTGCCCCGCCGCTGCACGTTGGAGGTAGGGAAGAGCAGGACAGAGCAGCTGCCAAGACTCTTCCACCCACCAGGGTGAGCACGCTTCGCCTTTGAGGAGAGAGAAACCCAGACGAGTCGTCACGGCCTCTTGAGCCTCCCGCGTTCAGCACCCAAAGCCTGCCAAATGGAGCCTGATTCCTTCCAGAGCAGCAAAGCCTAATTATCGGTAAAGTCTACCAGCTGGACTTTCACCCTGGTTTTAAGTGCCACAGCGCCCACCTGCAAGAATTTCAGTGCAAACTGTGTTCTGCTGATGACTCCAACTCCCCCAAAGGCAAGCCACAGAAACTCAGCCGGTTCTCTCATGGACAGGAACGTCCCCTCCAAGTAAAAGTCAGATGCCTCCCGCTCTCCAGGAAAGGCCCAGCTCCTTAAAAACCTGGGGTGGTGGGGGGGATCATTCTAATTCTAGCCTTTCTGCAATTGTGCTTGTGACGGCAGAAGAAGGGCTACGTTCTGCCAAGGACGAAAGCATCATGGGTTTGGGTTACCAGGCAATAAAGCAACTCCCGGTAGCCCCTTAAATGGGATGCCGTTATGCACAACTGGTCAGACTTGTTCCTAGCTTTGCCCATTACCTCACTATTATTTAAAATGCTCAGGAACTCAAAAATAAGTGGAGAACCAGCCTGGAAGACGCGAAGGCAGCAGAGCAGGAAGATCACTGGGCTTGGGAGGTAGCCGAGTTCTCCCAGGACTGTGAATCCTTCTCTCCGTTTCAAGAGACAAAAAACATTGGGAGGCAAAAATTAACACTCATCTCCCGATGAAACGCTCGGTACGTGCAGTTGCAACAGGTCGAGCTCACGGAATAAGGGAAGGCTTAACGTTTACAGTAACCTGTTGCATGCAGCAGCATCGGAGGGGCGGTTCAACCGCGGCAGGCATGCTCCGAAGCCTGCTGCTGGGTCTCCGGTCACGCTGTAGCGAGCGGAAGGGAAGGAACGGGAACAGCGGAGAGAGCTTTCAGCACTGCACAGCTGCCACAGCGGTCCCTCTCCCCCCTCCTCATCCCCAACAGCTCCTGAAGCCCGAGACGCGCCATCCAAAGAGCACGGGAACATAAGGTGCGTGCACGAAGTCCCCTCTGTTAACGTACGCCTATCGACCCCGATGACAAAATGCAGCGTTCAAAACAACTCCAGTGTCTGAAGAGAGCTGGAATTCTAACGAAGTCACCCGGACGATTTCTAAATGGAACTGTGTGGAGAACAATTCATTCAGTAGGTCACTCGGGAGATTTTTAGAACAGGAACAAGAAAGGGTTTCTCGTGAAAGATGAAAGAAGAGAGAAAGGGAAGGGGGACAGAAGGCGGGCAGCAGAAAAGGAGAGCTGCAGCACGATATCCTGCAGGTGCCCGATTAATCCTCGTCAGAGAAACGGCCCCGGTTCCCGCCCAGCCGTCGGAATAGCTCTCCCTTACAGAGCACAAGGTTCCAACTTTGCATAACCAGGGACTGAATGCAAATTGCTGACTTGGTTAATACATAAATTGTCGACTGTTCCCTTCTATTTCATCGGTTCCAGCAGAGACAATTATGAATACAGGCCTCCTGCCCTTTAGGATGATTAACATTCCCTTTCGTTAGTGTCCCCAACACTGCTGACCCACATTCGACTTCGGAAATTCAGTTATAAGTAAACGGCAACGTTCTGTGTCAGCAACAAGCGCCAGACCATCCGAGCCGGGCACGCACGGCACACGCTCTCCTCCTCTCCGTAAATAAACGCAGCCCTCAGTTTCAAAACGGGTAGAAAAACCCCGGCCCGTTCATACGAGAACAGGCACCAAGCTATTCTCTCCGCTTTTCTTTTTTAGGGAAAAGGGGACGCGAGCCAGGAATGCTCAGGCTGTTATCTTCCGATGTCACGTCAGAGTCCACTTGACCTGGTAAATGTCCGCAGGAGAGGAAAACGGACTCCAGCGCCTCATCAATAGACCACCTTCAAACTTGGGAGCAGCAACGAACGCGAGCCTTTGTTAGTCACTAATCGCACCCCCTTGAAAAGGTCTAGAAAGACGGGGTACAATATATTTTTAAGCTCGCACAGACGTTCGCACTGGAATTCCTTTCGAGACATCAGACGAGCGCGGCTCCCAAGGAGGGGCCGTGACGAGCAAACCAGCTTTTCTCTAAGAGAATGTGACACGGGGTCAAGTTTGCGCAGGGATTTGGTGGCTATATTTGAACGCTGCCCGATTCTTCCATGCAGCGACTACTGGGAGAGATCGCCCCAGGAAGGGGCTGCCGGCACGCTCGGCGAGTGGGCTACGTTTGCGTTTCGCCATCAAAGAATTCCTTCAGATGGCCCAATGGGACCATTTTGCCAGGGCTTGACTTTCTCCGAAGCCGCTGCCGTTAAGTCAAGCTATCAACGGTACGACCGCGACAAAAAGAAGCTCTTGGTAGCATCATTTTGTGTTCCCGCTGGCGTTCAAAAAAGCCTTCCCGCAGAGATTCGCCCTTTCCAACGCGTTTGGCGCCAGTACCTCCCCTCAGACCCCACGAGTCCCAGAGCCTGAGAACAAGCAGCTCCTCTCTCCTTCCCTGCTCCCCTCCCAGCCTCAGGAGTGACGGCCCCGCCAGCGAAGGAAAAAAAAAAATGCTAAAACGAGAGCGCTGGAGGTTTGCAGGCCAAAGACAATCCCTGTGCTCGCACTCCTCTTCACGGGCTGGGATCCGAAAGGAAACCCGACCTCGGAGCCGAGAAAGCTTCCAGGTCAAGTTTCAGCTCCGAGCTATTCCAGCACAGCCTTCCAGGCACCGGCAGAGCCAAACAGATGGCAGTTGTTCCAGCACAGGTATTTTTTCCCCAGTCTCGGAGAGCACTCGGAGTTCTGAGGGATCGCATCTCCTCCTCGCAGCGCACCGAACCCGCCGCTGCAGTACCGCGCACGCTCCGCCGGCTCGGCGGCAGAGGCAACCACCGGACCTGCCATCCCACCAGGAGAGAGCTTCCTAAAGCCAACCAACTTCCCCCGGCGGCTCCACGGCAGCGGGGACGCGCGCAAGCCGGCTGTTTGGCAAAGCACGAGCGCGTCAAGCCTCGCGTCCTCTCCCATCATCCGTAAGCAGCGCCTAAAATCCAGCCTCGGCCCTGTCGACGTCGAACAGGACTTCCAGACAAAATCTGCGCGCGTTTTGCCGTTCTTTGGAAAAATCAGCTATTCCCACGCAAAAGGCGGTCTCCGCTTCGGCGTTTTGCAAGCTTCAGAGTTGGCGCCGCTCAGAAGAAACCTCGACTCAACGAGGGAGGCTGGAAACAGGAACGCAACGTAGCCACGGGAGCGACCTCTGCTCAAGAGGATCGCCCTCCCGCGCTTGAGGCGTCCCGACTGATCGCCCCTGCTTCCACCGGCCGCGTTCAGCCTCACAGCGGGGAAAGCACGGGCCCAGCCCCGCACCAAACAGCGGCGGCTGGAGCGCGGGCTCGGTCGTGGCACCCAGCGCTCGAAGGCAGAGGAGCGGACGTCGGTTTGCACGAGACCGACAAACGTAACCCGATTCTGAAAAGAACCGTCCGGGCGGCGTTAAGTAACCGATTTCTAAACAGCCGCCGGAATTGATTTTACTTCGGTACCTCGGCGGAAGGCCCGGGTGGGTTTCAGCAGACGAAGGCAGCCGAGGATTTGCAGCAACGTTTCGCTGCGAGGCGAGCCCCGAGGGCCGCGGGAG
>WEKW01027461.1:379038-397832 GCA_013389905.1 Sula dactylatra | reverse complement strand
CAGCCCGCGGAGCCACCCCGCCTGCCCGCAGCCCCGCACGAGCCCCGCGCCACCGCCGCAGAGAGCCTCGCGAACGGGGAGGAAGGAAAATTGGCCTTGGTTTTGTACTTCGTTTTTGTCAAAATTAAAAGGTTATTCATCCAGCGTGGCCTGATCAGGTTTCCTCCCGGCCGGCGGTGCCGGAAAAGCTGAAGCCGCCCTCTGTAAAAGCTGCTCGGGTCACCTGGGCCACGTCTGCTCTTCTTCCAGCTCCGACCCTGGGAAAACCAGAGCCGAGGATGGGGCTTTCCCTGCCCAGCACTCCCGGGGAGCAGGGCACGGGCGGGCTGCCAGCAGCCCCTGCACCGCCTCCCCACGCCCGAGGGCCGGGAGGTGCTGGGTGACTCATCTTTCCACAGGGAGAAAGGGCTGGGAAGGCAGAGCAGTGACGGATGGGGGAAAGGAGGGTTTTTAAGACTTTATTTGGAAAGCTACACAAAAGGGCTTTGCTGATTAAAAAACAAACCCCAGCTTTAAAAAAATAAACCAACGAACCCAAAGGCGCATGAACAAGCCAGCCCCGCTCGCAGATGAGCCGCTGCCAGAGCAACTCTCCCTCCCCTTCCCAGCCCAAAGCAGGCATTGCCCCCCGCCTCGTCCCTCCTGGGCGCCGTGCACAAACCGAAGCCCCAGCAAGCGTCGGGGGAGGCAGCTGGGGGAAGCGGCCGCAGCGAGCTCGCGCTGCCACGATCCCCGCTGCCCGAGGCGCTTCTGTGCCCGCCGTGGCTGGGAGAGCCCTGTCCTGCCCCCCCAGCAGGATGGCTGAGAAAGCCCTGCTGCCTTCTGCCTCCTCAATGGCACCGCCGCTCACCTGCCTGCGGGAGATGAGGAGGTGGCGGGGTCAGAGCACAGGGGACAGGGAGCAAATGCTGGCTGGAGATGTGCAAAGTGACTCCCTGCTTCTAAGCTGGGCATAACTGGTGGGTACTGCCCACTGGGGCAGGCGAATGACAGTGCTGTGGGGTCCCTGCTTGCAGAGGCAGCTGCCGGGTGCCCTGCCACGTTTTCCAGGCTCCCTCTCCAGAAACTGGGGACAAGGCAATGCTTCCTCCCCGTGCCGCAAGGCCGCAGGAGCTGTGGTGTGCAGGGGGCTCTGTGCCTACCTCCGCCACGGCCACCACGCACGCAGGAGGCAGCGGCGTGGGGCCTTGCTCCACGCACAAAGGGAAGCCCTGAACACTGCTGCAGCGCAGGCTCCCTTAGGAATGAGTTTAAGGCTTGCTTTGTTATCCAGAGCGAAGGAAAGGGAAAGCTCCCCTTCCACTGCCAGCACTCTCTTCTCCTTGTTTCTGAGCCACTTCCAACGCCACCTTCTGCAGGACATGCAGCAACGGTCCCCGGTGGCTCAGGAAGCCTCTCCTGCCCGTGCTCGGGAAGGACATACTGAGTGGGAGGAATGCAGCCCAAACCCCCGGCCCCAGCTAGCATGTCTGGTGCTCCCTGTCCTCCGAGAGGAGCTCGGCCGTCGCTTCCCGGCCCAGGAACCCTGCCCCAGCGGGGGCCGCCTCGTGGAAGCTGGCAGCTCTGCTGCTGCTGGGAAATTTGGGGTGGGTGGGGGTCCAGGACCCCTCCTCCCCCTCCCCCTCGCCCTCCTGGGCAGGCTCCGGGTGCTCACACTCCACCTCGATGTCCTCAGTGTCCTTCTCCCGGTAGAGTGGTACAGACTCCATCTCCAGGCCGTTCTCCAGGGCTCTGTGCTTCCCTCCCTGCTGGTACCATTTGCAGGCGGCGGAGCCGTTGCAGGTCAGGTCGAGCCCCACATTGTTCCTGGTCAGGCAAACCTCCAGCGTGTAGTAGAAAGTCCAGAACACAGCAAAGCATCCCAACAGGAGGAGGGTCTGTGGAGGAGGGAACCCCTTAAGAAACAAAGCCCTCAACCACCGCAGAGCCCTGCTGTCGCCTAGCGGCGAGGGCACAGCACCCGGAGGATCAGCAATGCAGGTTCCCGCTCCTGCGGTCCCTCCTGCAGAGGACGGGTCTCCACCCGCAGCCTCCTCAGCCCGCGGGCAGGCTCACCTTGAGGGTGTTGGCTGTGATGGTGTAGTGCTGCTCCTCGGGGATCTCCAGCCCCGGAGGGCAGGGCAGGGAGAAGTCGCTGCTCAGGTACTGCCCGCTCATGGCTTCCTCCAGCAGCCTGGGGGAGAGAGGCAGCCCGTGAGGGTCCCGCAGGCAGGGCTGCTCCCCAGAGGATCCCAAACACCCACAAAGGCTCTGGAGTGCCTCTTCCACCACTGAGGGTTGCCCTCCTGGGTCAGGCCCAGCCAACAGCCCACGGCTCCCCTGCGCAGCCCCAGTGTCCCGTGGCAGGGGCTAGCGGCCTGGCTGCAGCCTCACCCTGCCGTGCACTCACAGCAACACTGCTCCAGCCAAGCAGCACCCACTTCTGATAAAGTCCCTTAGCTCTCCATCTCCTGTCTCCCCACCCAGACCGGGTTGTGGTGTCCCACCTCTGCCGTTCCTTCATCTCTGCTGGGGACCAGGAGGACCCGTACAGGGTCAGCTGCCACTGCTTCAAGGTGCCCAGCCTCAGGCTCTCATCTCCTGGGGAAGAAACAGGTTGGAGCAGTGGGGCACTCCCCCACCCAGCTGGGTGGCCCTGCACGGAGCCAACCTGTGGCCACCCAGGTGCTGAGCTGGCGGCTCCCCAGGATACGGCACCCCAGGAGTTGCTGCCACCGCCCCGTGAAGGGCCCCTGGAGGGCAGGACTCACCGATGTCCCTGATGACCAGCCTGTATGTGCCCTGCGCTTCCTCGCCCCAGCACCGGACCGTGGAGAAGGTCCAGTCAGCAAAGCCATTGGGGTCCCTGCCAAAGGGCGAGGAAAAACAACCCGTGAGAGGGTAACAGCCCAAGCCACGAGGCTGGACGTGGGCCCTGGCCCTCCGGCTCAGGGCCAGCTGGGCTGGGTGTCCTGCCCTGCCGCGGGAGCCTCCGCACCCCTGCCCTCTTCAGTGCTTACGAGTCCATGCTCCTGGTGGTCCCTATCAGCGACATCATGCCGCTGGGGCAGAAGAGCCTGATCTCCAGGTTGCCACGGCGGGGGTGGGTTATGGTGACGGTGACCGCCACGTGCTCCAGGGTTCTCATGCCGGAGAGCTCCAGGTCGGCAGTGGTGACTGGGAAAGGGAAAGCAGGCTTTGCTGAGGCTGGTGGCCAGGATGGAGTCCCCGCTTCCAGCTGGCCCTGAGGGGCTGCTGTGCCTCTTAGCAGGACACACACGCTCGTCGCTGCCCCCTCCCAGCCGCCCCCGTGCACCTGTGCCCCGGGAGCAAGAGCACCCCAGGCAGGGAGGCTCTGCCACGGCTCAGTGGCCTGGCATCCACACTCTGTGAGGAGCCTCCTTGTCTGCCCGAGCTGAGCCACCCGCACACCTCCCCGGCTAGCACGGGTGAAGGCGTCCTGGCACGCTTCCCCCCGGGCACCCCACGTCATGCTCGGGCTGCTTGACATGGGCCGGGAGAAGTCAGGTCCTTCCAGGTCAGAGGTGCAGGAGGCACCTGGTACTGGCTGTCCTCTGCCCGCAGCTGTGCCCTTTGTCCCCTCCTTGAGCTCAGCCAGGACCAGGCAGGACGGAAAGGATGGTGAGACAGGGGTGAGGAGGAGGTGGTGAGGAAGGAGGGGTGAAAGGAACAGCAGCGTTAGCAGCGGGAAAGCTGACTCCTGGGCATCTCCCAGCACATCCGAGAGCAGGAAGATGATACAAACCCACACTTTCCTCCGCTCGAAAGGAGGGGGCCCAGGCACGCCTCCCTGCCCTCGCATTTACCAGCAGCCTCTCGCCTGCAGCCGAACCCTCATTGCACAAGAGGGGCCCAGCTGCTGCCTACACGACTTGTGCCACTGCCCCACAGGCTCCCCGACATCCAGCTCTTCCCTCGGCCCTGACTCACGGCTTGCGGGTTCAGGAGACCACCCAGTGCGCTTTGGCCACTGCAGTGAAATAATACCCTGTCCTGCATCAAATCCTTCCTGCCCTGGATTTGTGCCAGCTTTTGGCAGCCCCGGAGGCTGCTCTGAACTCACAGTTATGCAGGAGCCAGGTTTGGAAGAGGACCGGGATGAGAAGCCCGGTGTCCGTCTCAAACCCTTCGCAGCTCCAGGGACGCTCACAGCCGCGGAGCTGCTAATTATAGCACAGGAAACCCTGGCATGCTTCAGAGCGGATTCCAGCCTGTGGCTCAGCCTCCTCCCGGCAGCCCTGGCCGAGAAGCAGGTGGGTGCTCCCCAACATCTCCTCAGCGGGGAGGCGGGCGCACCCCAGAACCAGGCAGCCGGCCAGCCCGCTCCCTGGGGCCATGTGGGGAAAGGGTTAACTCCGAGTCAGCCTGTACCTGGGGGACAGTAGTGCCCCGGGCCACACATTCCTCTGCAAGTGCTTCTCCAAAGTGCCTCTTTTCTGCCTCTCCCCAACTCTGCTGGCTGCCCAGCTCTCAGCTCACAACTCCTTTTAGGGCAGAAGGAGCTGCTTGACCCCCAACCCTCTCCTCAGAGGCAGAGCAGGGCTAACCCTGCTGCCAGCCCAAGGAGCAGGGTGTCACCCCTCTGTCCCTCTGGGGCCCTGCGGTGCTGGTACCTGCAAGGGAGCAGTACCAGTGTACTGCAGAGCCGACCGGAGCAGCCGGGCAGGGACATCGGGACAGGAGAGGGGGAGAACCCGTGCCCAGCATCTCCTCAGCCTGCAGCAAGGAGGGGAGGGCTGGGACCACCTGCAAGGGGGGTGCTGGCCTGCCGAGCTCCAGACTCTTTCCAGGGGGACCTCTATCCTGGGGAACAGCCTCCAGGTGCTGCCAACCCACAGCACCTCTGCCAGGAGCTGCAGCTGGGGCAGCAAGGGGTGCAGGGCCGGGCCCCTGGGACAGCATCTTTGGTGGGACAGGGAGGGGGCCGGTGGCCCAGCCTCGGCGCGAGAAGCTGCGCCCAGCCGGAGAGCCAGGCCCTGCTGGAGGGCCGGGAAGGGCTTGGGGCCCTGCTCTCCTTCCCACTGGTAGCAGCCGGAGCAGCGCCTTGTTTATGTGGACAAAGGCTGGCCAAGTCAGGAGCTGGAGCATTACCTAAAATGGTCAAAGCCAGAGGAGCAGGTCTGGCTGCTGCCCAGCCTGGCCATGCTCTCGCTAATGCCTGTCTGGCTCCCCAAAGGCATCAATCTAGGGGATGGAGCTATCGGGGAGGGGACCATATCCACAGACACACATCCCCTGGGGAAGGGCAGTGGAAAGAGAGAGGAAAAAGCCCGGGCAGTCCGACACTTAACCCCTTTGTGGCCTCACGCAGCCCAGGGCTCGCCCTGCCAGGCTGTCAGCATGCCCAGCTCGGACCAGGCTGGATCCCTGGCCTCGGTGCATACGAGCACATGCTCTCACGTGGCACACCTGCTCTTACCGTTCCATGTGACCTCCAGCTCCTGCGGGAGTAATGGGATGCTCCTGCCCTCCTTCAGCACAGGGCTCACGTACGAGGCGAGGTACGGGACGGACTCCCAGATCTGCCCGGAGAAAGGCGAGAGGATTCAGCATGAGGTTGCACCCTCCCTGCGCATCTGTCTCGCAGTCTTCCACCGCTCTTGCAAGCTGCTCCTGTCCGTAGCACACGTGGACGTGGGCCGAGCTTGGGGGCCTCTCCCAACGCTGCTCTGGGGCACACAAACCCAGGCAGCACGCAGGGCTGCGGCGAGCACTGCAGGGCTGGAGAGGAGTGCCCGCACGCCCAGGAGCGGAAGGAAAGTGACTGCCTGCGGGCTAGAGGGCCTGATCGAGACTCGGGACTCCCCAGCTCTGTGTTTGTCTCTGCCACCACCTGAGTGGCTTTGAGCCATACCGTTTCAGCCCCAGGTGCAGCAGGGCAGGAAACGTAGTGGAACCCCAGGCCCTGCAGGAAGACAGAGCAGCCTGGAGGTCCCTGTGAGAGAGGGGGCATTGCTGGCATCCGGCAGCGACCCGGCACAGCTGCGCAGTGCTCTATGCACGAGCGAGGACCGAGTGCCAAAGGGACGTGCCCCGGTCTCTGTGCGACTGGAGGCACAGGGAGGAAGAGATGGGGATGGCCCTGCCCGCTCTAGCCACAGCGCTCCCTCGGCAGCCCCAGCAGCTCCTGGGACGCAGAGC
This sequence comes from Sula dactylatra, assembly GCA_013389905.1. Taxonomy (NCBI): domain Eukaryota; kingdom Metazoa; phylum Chordata; class Aves; order Suliformes; family Sulidae; genus Sula; species Sula dactylatra. The sequence continues at coordinate 391,691 of WEKW01027461.1, read as the reverse complement.
CCAGAGCTGCCAGCTGAGAACACCCCGTTTCCTCGGGGCACAACACCCTCCCTGGAGCCCACCACATGGGGAGGAAGGTGCTGGGGCCGCTGACGAAAATCTCCAAGCCATGAATCAGAGCTGTCGTCTCCCACCAGCGAAGGCTCTCGCCCATGGCTATATATAGTGCTGAGAGAGCAGCAGCTCGGGGGCAGGTTTCAGGCATTGCCAAAAGCCTCATTACTTCATACCAAAAGCAGCCTTCCAGCAAGAGCCGGCAGGATGACGGCCAAAGTGCTGGCCCTGAATGGCAAGTGTCGCCCCACGGCGTTGCCGGCACAGGACCGTCACCGCTGCCACCGGGCTGGGTCTGCTCTACCTGCCTCCAGGGTGCGCTTGGGAGAGAGAGGGGAATTACCTTGGCAGCGTTAACCAGCCTCCAGGCGTTCAGCAAGCCGAAGCCATGCTGATGGCTGTGGCTGAAGCCGGCCTGGTTGATGTCCCACTTCGCGTGACGATCCTCGTACTGAAAAGAAACACAGGGCACTCTTGTTACCTTGGGATAACCTGGAGCAAAGGGCCTGAAGGGAAGGAGGCTCAGAAATATGCGCAGCAGCAGGGAAGCAAACCCACATGGCCTTATTAGAAAGAAACAGGTTGACCTTTGTTTGAAACAAGTCCCAGGACAAACAGGCTTCCCAGCTCCTCAGAAAGGAAATCAAGCAGAATGAAAGGGCACAAATACCTCTGCTCTGAAACATCCCAGCTGCTCCCTGCTCCCTGCCGCCCAAGCCACCGCAGGCTGTGGGATGGCAGAGGCCTTGGGGAGAAGGAACCAAGTCCTTTAAATCAACAAGAGCTAGGCCAGGGCAGATCCAGGTCCCATCACTTATCGGGTTGTAGTACTCTGGCAATGCTGGCTTGCAGTTGTGGAAAGCACTGCCCTGTGCCAAAGCGTGTAGAGCATTAGCTGGACAGGGACTCCTGCTCCCTGGAGGGGTGCCTAAGAAGCCCTGTCCCTCAGCCGAATCAGGAAGCTCCAGTCAGTTCCTGCTCCTGCTCTCTGCAGCGAAGCTGTGCTGGAGTCGAGGCCGAGCAAAAGGAAGGGCTGTGTTTGCTGCTGAGCTCTCCGTTATGTCTATTGCCAAGAGCCCGACTCTCTGGGGAGCCCGAGGAAAGGCCAGAGCAGGGCAGAGCGCCCTGCTTTCCCGCTGCACAGACTGGGGCGTAGCATTGCTGAGATGCGTGCTGGCCCTTCGGCTCCTGGTTTCCTCGGGCAAGGCACGGGTGAGCCCCTGGAAGACCTGTACGCTGGCAGATGGAGGCATTCCTGGAGCAAATACCCCATTTATTATCATGACAGAGGAAAATGCCTCAGCCACATTCTTGGGAGGAACAAGGCATGAGGGGAAAATGAAATCCCTTTGCTGGGAGCCAGACAACTGAGAGATTTATCGAGGGGCGGGCAGACATGACCAAAGATGCGCACAGCAGGACCTCGGCCACCCTGCAGCATCCCTGAAGGGCAGCAGGAGGGAGGGAGGGCCACTCACCTTGGTGGTGGTGAAGACAATGATGTGCTGGACGTCTCGCCAGGTGAGACACGGTCGCACCTGCAGCATCAGCGCGATCATCCCGGCCGCAAGAGGAGCGGCAGCTGACGTCCCCGTGTGGCCCTCTGTACAGCCCGTGCCCTTCTGCAAGTCCCAGTCTGTTGTCACCTGCCGAGAAAGAGGAGAGATGCCTCCCGTCAGGCCATCATTTGCCACGCCGGCGTGGCTGGGATACATACTGGAGCGACCAAGCCCGCAGTCCCCACCCCAAGCCGGGCCCTCGCCACGCCAGCTCCACCAGCAGCCCGTGTTCAGCCTGTGACACAACTGCTGGCAAAAGCCCTGGGAACACAGGATCGCGTGTTCCCCGCGCTGCGCAAAGGGCGCGAGAGACGGGGGCTCTGGGGCTCCCCGCCATCGTCCCGGACACAGCTACGAAATGAGCAATGCCTGAGCGCAAGAGGCAGAAGAAAGGCCAGCAGCCGCGCTCCTGGCAGAGAGCAAAGCAGATGGCGGAGAGCTTGCCAACGAGGGCAGCCCGGGCACCCTGCGTGGAGGCCGGGGTCGTTATCTACCACATGAGCACCCCAGCGGTGCGCGGGGCGGTGCACAACCTGGTGGGTTTTCTGGACAGCCCTGCAGCGCTGATTTACCGCTTGCGCATTTCTGTCAGCAACGCTCACGTAATTTCTATTTCTCTACCACAAGTCTGATGAGGAGGAAAAGATCCCCCATGGGCTGGCTGGATGCATGAAGGGGAAGCTTGGAAAACTGGGAGTGAGGGGGGAGAAAAGACAGTCAGCAGCTCTCCTCCCCAGCAGCCTGGGTCCCCCTGGCCAGCCCTCTCCTCCAGTGCCAAGGGCCCCCAGGGGCACCTGATTTTTATTTGCCGAGGACAGTGGAAACCTTCTTTGCTGCAGGACACCTTTGGCTTGTCCGAGCTGTCCGTCCTGGGGAGGGAGGAGCTAACGCAGCCCCTGCTGCACTGCTGCTACGGCAATTACAAGGGTGCTTTGTGCAGCCCGCAGTGCCTTTCCCCATTCTGCCAAGCAGCCAGCCCAGCCAGGCGTGTCTGTCTAATCGTGGTCTACCCCAGGTGAACAGATGGGAAAGCCTTTGAGCAGGGAGAGGGGTGTGAGGTTTGGCAGAGAGCAGCAATCAGAGCGTGACAGCCCAAGCAGGGGAGGGCACTGCTACATGCAATGCTGGGCCGAACAGCCGGGCTTCTCTGCACCGTGCCTGGCATGCAGCAACCTTTAAAGGGGACCAGAGACACTCAGACAGCGCCTTCACACCCCTTCCTAAGAGAGTTGCTATGTCAGAAGGACAAGGAGGGTCTGCAGCCAAGCACCCGTGGTCCCTCGCCCAGGGACACTTCCTGCCTCTCTGCAGCCACAGGGAAAGGTGAGCTGGGGCAGTGGGGCAGCACCCAGCCCGAACACAGCACGCCAGGGCCAGCATCCAGAGCCTGACCCCTTCGTAGAAGGCTTTCAGACAAAACGAGAAAGGTCTCTGGACGTCCAAGGATTCCCCCTCCAGAGGAAAAACACAGGGAGGTGGTCCTAAACCCCCTGCCTGCCTGAACCACAGCTAATCTGTCCGTCTCCCAGCCATCTCTTCTGCACGGGCAGCTTCCCCCCAGACAGGAGGGAGGAATTTGCAGCACATGAGCTTTCTTTCTGTGGTTGCTGAGATCAGGCTGGGAGACGGGAGGGGCAGCCAGAGATCCCATCATCCTCCATCAGCCAAGACCAGAACAACAAGAGCAGGGCAGCAGCAGCGGGAGAGGGTCAGGGATTAGCTGCTGAAAAGGCTGGAAACATTTCCCAGGCAGTTCCTCGCTAGGATGTGGATACCCAGCAAAAACCAGTACAAGGTGGGAAGGCCAACACCACAGCTCCCCAGTCGAGAGAGACGTCCCTATGTTGGGAGCTGGGATGCAAACTGTCCCGTGCAGGCCTGAGCAGTGGCTCAGGTAGCTTCTCCCCGGGACAAGGGCAGGAAAGCACCTTCGCAGCCACTGTTTGCACAGTGGTTAGCTAAGGATAAAGAACAGCAGCTTGACACCGCTCTGGACCACAGATGGTTGCTCTGGCCTGTGGGAGCAATACCCGAGGCACAGCAGGGTCCCAGGCAGGCACTGGTCCCCTTGCGCCAGCTCGCAGTCAGCTCGGCTACAGAGGCTGGACCAGCCCTTGCAGGAAGCTTCCAATCTCAGCTAACAGCCCTGGGGCCTTCGGAGGTGACATCCCTTAGCTCTGCTCCCCACGTATGAAAACCAGCCCCAGTTCAGGGAGAGGCACACACACCCCAAACCTGAACACCGCCAATGTTCTCCAGGGTACTCTGGACACACACAGAGAGCCTTACTGCCTTAGGACCAAAATACCAATCCAAACGAGTTGCTGCTGCTGCTGCTTAAGACAGCCGCTACTTCTAGGGACCTCAAGCTCACCGTAAAGAGTCCTGGGAGACCCTCACTTCAGGGACAATGCACCCCAGCTGAGAAGCGATGAATGCAGATCGCTTCCTCTGGTGCCCAACAGAGAGAGGAACTGGGCGTGAACTAAGCAACTTCAGGGGAAACTCAAGGCAGTTACGGTTTGGGACCTTCCTCATCTTCACTGCTGACCACAGCATCACTCCAGCACAACCGGGCCTCTGCAGAGGGACTGCGCAGAGCACACAGCCTCAGAAGAGGCACTGGGAGGTTCCCAAATTACGCCACCTCACCACGAACCAAATGCGTCTGTCTCCCCGTGCTCCCCATGGGGAGACAGCCCGCACTGCCAAAAGCTGTAGGTTTTGTTGCCTTCTGTGCTTGGCTCCGTAACATTCTGCCAGCTGTTAACAACTTCAGCCTGCATTCGGATGCCGCACGTCCTACAAAGAACGCCCTGAGCAGCATAAGCTTTCAGTAGGAAATGCAGCTAGTGCCAGAAGCTGTATTGAATTCTTCCCATTAAGGAAACCACACGAAGTTTATAGTCTGGTAAAAGAAAAAAACCCCAGCAGATGGCTGCTGAGAAGTTAACTCTGCCACCACTGAAGCACAGTTAAAGGGCATTCAGGAGCAGATTATCCTCCAGAAAAAGGGACATCTAAGTTTTAACATGGCACAGGCTCGCTGAAGGAGCGATCGCAGTACTGGAAAGAGACAGAAGGGCTCTCTGGCACGTGCCATGCCTAGGCTATGCGTGGCATCTCGTCCTGGCTCCCCAGTGGAATACCAGCTCCCGCGTTAGTGTCCCCTAGGGCCAGGATTCGAAATGAAGGGGCGTTTGAGACCTTCAAAGCGCTCTCACCAGCAGCAGGCTTGGGGGAAGCTGGACATAAACCCAGAACTCTCTAGCTCCCGATGAAGTGCAGCAGAGCCCTTGCTGGGCTGCTGTTTCCTTTCTTTCTAGCATCAGTAGCTTCCAAACAGCTTGGGACAACCGAGTTTATTTCTGAAAGGAGAAATTAGCGCCGTTCTGGGTTTTACTTTCCCTGCTGCATGAGCTGAGCCATCACTCCAAGCAGATTGTGCCATGCTCTAGTTAGGCAGGGATTCCTGCCCTGGCTCTGGACTGCAGGAGCTTGCTGAGTCCCAGCCAGGTGGCTGAGGAGTCCAGGTTCTCCCTGTTCCCCCGGTTTACCCAGCACGCGGGGAAGCCTGTTTGACAAGCCTGGATTCAGCTCCTCTCCAGCAGGCACAGAGCCCCAGCCGCACGTCCCTGCTCGCAGAAGCACCCTAGGCGCCATCCCTCGTCCGTCAGGTCCCCAGAGACCCCCGAGCACAGGCTGCCGATGCTGGTCTGCTGCTGGGGCTTCGCTGCCTCATCGGCTTTGCCAGGAAAGGGCCTTCAGGAATTGCCCGTCCTGACGGGAGATCCTCCTAGTGCCTGCCGAGACAGGGACAACCCAAAAACAAACCCAGTCAGGCCTGGGAGCCAGTGACGTTTACCCCAAGCTGCCCCACGGTGGCTTGGGCTCTGCAGTCCCCGCTGGCAGCGCAGGACAGGAACGGGTCACAGCCATACAGGCTGGTTAGCCCGAGAGCCCCCTGAGTGCACCAGCAGCAAGGGAGGAACACGCTGGGTCAGGCCTGAGGCTGGTGAAAACAGGCCCGGCTGCTTGGCTCGGGCAAAAAGGACATTTTGTTGACAAGAAGTCATTTTTTGGCAAAAAAAGGAAAAGCTGATAAAAATATTCTGAAAAATTCAGATGGGAGAAGCATGCATGCCAGAACAGAGAAGGAGCTGGGGCCAAGTAGTTTAAAGAGCCCGATGCCGCTCCCAGCCTTCCATGCTCGTCCGTGCTCTCACATCCCTTCGGAGCAGAAGTGAGGGGGGGCTGGCTGTGCAGGGTGTGCCGCAGCCCCTGCAGAGCTAAGCCGCAGCTGCCCCTGCCCCTTTCTCTTCAGAAAAGCCCACGGTGGCACGGGAGTCTCGCTCCAGGCTCCCTCCTCGCTGCGCAAAGGGGGCACGCACACAGCTGGGATAAAGCTTATCTTCTGCCGGCTGTCGCTGGGGCTGAGCCGTGGGAGTTCCCCAGACAACACTCCCAGGGACACAGCGCAGAGGAATTTCTCAGGGGTCACCCAAGCAGCCCCCATCCCAGAAGATGCCTGCCTGCAGCTCCCAGCAGGGCAGAGCAGGGAGATAAGGGAGCACAGTCCCTATCCCTTTTGATCCAACACCCTGCCTGTGCTTGAGGCAATGAACACGACACACGTGGGATCTGCGTTTGGGGACAGGAACCTCAGTGCGCTGGCAAACACCCCTGCAGAGAGAGGGTCACCGCACTGCGAGTTACAGGCTGACAGACAGCGATGACATGGGGAACGACTAGAAACAGGAACCTCCCTCTCGGAGCACTATTTATGTAGGACCTCGATAAAAAGTGTGTTCATTCCCTGCCTCACAAAGGAACCCGACTACCAGCCTAAGGCAGATGCGTGGCAATCAGAAGGGACAGAGCTTTGTCCCTTCTCCGCACTGGGCCGTTCCAGCCCTGTGGCCAGCAGAGCACAGGGGACGACATGTGCCTTGCACAGTACTCACGATGCTCCTCATCATCTTGTCCCCTCCGCTGAAGGTCACGGCTAGCATGGAGGCACATTCCTCGGCATAGAACGGCATAGAGCCCGTCTCGTCCACCGCGCCTGGGAAAAAATGACAGGCATCGACCGTATGGGCTTAGTATTATGCAGATCTTCTACCCCTCACGTAGCTTCTGCCCTCGAGAAAATGGACTAAATGTTTCTTTTCCAACACACACGATAGGAACGCTGCATTTCAGGTCACTCCCTCAGCACAGCAGTGTGTCTGTCACAGCCCCAGCGATGGAGGCCTGAAGGCAGGCAGCAATTTCTTTGGCCTCCTCTTGCTCTGTAGGTCAAAAAAACCATGCAGACTTGAGGGCTGAAGCCCAGCACCCCTACACACTGCCACGTTCATTCCCAGAGGACAGACACTCTCCCACAGATTCCTGCTAATCAGCCAGCTTCCAGCTGGGCAGCTTTTGCACTTTTGGGCCGATCTCATTTTTCCACGCTGGGAAGAAATGACAGAGGAGACACACGCACTCACCTATCGTGACAGTGTAGATGGAGTTGGCATAACCATCGTAGTTGCAGTTGTCGCTGTGCTGCCCACCGTTGCCACTGGCCACGACAAAAATGCTCCCGAAGCCCCTGCGACCCGCTATCACGCCGTGCTGCAGGGCAGCCTGCGGAGAAGAAACCGCTGCTGGTCAGGGCACGGTCCCACGCCCTTCCCCGCTGACACCGGAGGGTTTCTGCCAGCAGCCACGGCTGGCATGCCTGGCTGCAAGCCGTGGGGAGCAGGGCTCTCCCGGACCTCGCGGCACACCTCGCTGCTAAGCCAGGCGCGGACGGACGCCTGCCTCCCCCGAGCTGCCTGCGCTGGGGGAGCATTCGCCCTGCGGACTGCCTGCAGGCACAGGACGTGCTGGGAAGCTCAGTCCTGGCATCTCCATCCAGCAACCAAAGTCCACGCTCCGAGATTTCAATAACCAGCCCTGCCAAGTACTCGGGGCGATAGCGGGGCCAGCCACAACCCGCCCGGGCCGTAGTTCACCAGCTAGCAGAGGCAGGGAGGTGTGTCTGTTACAGCCCCGACCAGACACCGAGATTCCAGAGCGCGTGCATTACGAAGGCACTGATATGGCCAACGTCTGGGCTGAGGAATGGTGGATCTATAGCTTGCCGTGATTTTAAAGCGGATTCTGCGTTAAAAACAAAAACAGAAAGAGGAAAAGCAACATTCCAGGCAATGGCAGCACAAAGATGGGCAGCATTTGAACTCCAGAGGAAACACAGCAGCACTAGCCCTCCCAAATTCAGCAGGGCTCGCTCCGCAGCTGGCTCTTCTGGAGCATCAAGGCTTTCCTGCCAACAGAGACTACCGGCGCGTGGCTGCCACCCTCTTGCAAGGCCCCAGCTTCCACACGCACTCGGGCTTTGGCTTCGCTGAGGAACACAACTACGCTGGCCCTGCTTGGGAAGCGCATTTCCAGGCCGACATTTTGCACAGATGTCGTTCCACCTAGATAAAGGGTATGTGTCTGACAGTCGAGCAAGAAAGCAATCCCATTAGAAACCAACCCTCCTCTTCTGCCCTCCCTTTGGCAGATGAAGGCACATACTGCATCGGCCAGAAAGCCCTCTAGACGCTCTGCCGTGGCAAAGCAAGCTTCCCTTGTGCTCTGTGTCCCAGAGCTTGTTACAGCTGTCTCTGCGTGCAGGAAGAGAATAAATTAACTTGCAGAACTGGAAACCGTTTGTCATCGTGAACTGATAACTCGGTTGTCAGCATTGCTGCAAACAGCACAGTAACTGCTATCTTGCGGTTAGGGAAGTACAGCAAAAGGTTGCCAAGCAAAAGAGAAATTAAGCAGAACCACATCCCGGGAGCAACGCAGTGCTGGCTTTGGGGCCCCCTCGGCGACCCCTCGCTGCGGCACCTGGGCAGCGGGAGCCAGGTGTGGGCAGCTGGCTGTGTTTTGCAGCTGTTCTGCAGCACGGGTGCTGCGAGGAGGCCATAACAGCCCAGGAAGGAGCTTCAGCTCTGACACTTTCCTGCGCTGCGGTCCCGCTGAGAGCGAACGCAGCCATCGCCCCAGCCTCTTATTCACTCCTAGCATTTGAAGGCACGCTCCCTGCCTTGAGAACCACCCTTAGCAGTAGGAACACTCGGTTCCCTGAGCAGATAGCATCCCTTGGGTTGCAAAAGTTGTCAGAATAATACCACGGGTTGTGAAAGAGAGTTTTCCTGCTGGAACCGGCCTCTCCTTGCAAAGTTCATCTAATGCTGTCTGAACGCTGCCCTCCCGCAGCAACGTCACCTCTCCCCACTGCGCAGTAACATGCAACGCCTCTGCTGGCAGCAATGGAAGCAAACAAACGTGTGCTGCGCCACAGCAAGTCCCTCCTCGCTTGCCCAGGCAGGCAAGAAACCACAAGCCCCAAGGGCTAGCCCAGGGGGGGCCCATGCTGCTGGGACCGCTTTTTACCTTTCCCAGTTGATGTGGGCCATCCACGGTTTTCCCATCATCATCTGGACCCCAGCTGCAAAGAGAGACACCATGAAGTGACAGCCCCAGGAGTCGCAGACAGCAACTCTTCCTCCCATTACAGCGAGCTACAAACAGTCACCAATTACTCCCAGCACCCCGACTGGGACTGGAGGGTGCTGTACTTTCCCATCCTTCAGGCTGGCCCCTTGCTGCTGGGATATCACTGTCGTGTTTGCACTGTGCCCCCAGGTCAGATTCCAGTGGACAAAACATTTGATTTTTATTTAACAACCAGCTTCTCGCACATTCCAGTCCCATCACACGGCTGGCTCAGCCGGGGCTCCCTGGCCGCAGCGGGGGGCACAGTGCCCCCTCCAGCTCAGCCGGCCGGCAGGACGTGCTGCTGCAGCAGCGCTCAGAACGCAGCCTTGCAACCGTAGGTGCCGTGCACGGCCCGGGCCAGCTCTCCAGTGACAGGAATACTGACGTTACTCTTAACAGCAGTAACAAAAAGCCCCACCGTACATGCCCAGCTGCAAACCCCCTCGAGGTTCAGCTACGTGGAGCCCCCGAGATGGCCTGACCGTGGGGCAGAGGCGGGCACCAAGCCCAGGGGGACAGGCAGGGTGCTCCCTCTGTTGGGCCCACCACCTTGCAGCCTGGCTGCCAGGCACGCTCCCAGGACCCATAGAAGCAGGACCGATTTCGGTGCCTCAAGGCTACTGGAGCCACGGGAGGAGAAGAGCTGGCGTGAGCATTCAGCCACGAGCTGCGACCCCCTCCCCGGAGCCCACGGCTCTCCACTGGCTGTCGGCGTGGCCCGGCACAGAGTCCCCTTGGGGCTCACCTGCAGCTGTAGATGTCATTGATCTGATAGTGCTTGTTGAAGGCGATGGCCTCCATGCTGTCGGTGAGGGGCCCATCCAGCACTCGGATCCCTGCAGGACAAAGGACAAGGAAACATGACTGAAGCGGATCAAAGTAAGCTGTATAAACAGTGCAAACAAATTCCTTGGCAGGTTCACACTGGGGACACGCTCGCTCTCCCAGCCTGACTGAACCAGATCTGGAGCTGTAGCCCTGCCGATCACTCCCCAGGGGCTAGGTGTGCATGAGGGGTTGTAGGTGCACCCTCACGCGCAGCTCCACGTCTTCGGCTGGACACGGCTTTCCTGCCAAGCAAGCCCTCCAGTCCCACTACCAGAACCAAGCTGGTGACGGTGACGGCACAACCGAGTGCCAGCCAGGCTTGCTCCCGTGCCCCCCAACCCACAGCGCTGCTCCCCAGGGGCTTCTTCACATCCCACCCTCTGTTATCCTGCTGATTTTCAGGGCTAGTCCCTGCTGTGAGAAATTGCTTCCCCTTCCAAGCTGCCAAACAGCCAGGCATCGCTTTGGGATGGATGGCACGCTTGCCTGCTGAGGGAAGGGCTCAGGACACCCCAGCTCTCGCGCTTGGACCAGAAGGGCGAGGCCACCTTCCCAGCAAAACCAACGAAGGCTCAGTACTGAGTTTTCAGTGGCACAAACCCTTGATAATTACGGTTTTGCATCACAGTTTAGGCTGGCAAAGGACGTTACAAATGGAAACCAGGCACGCATCTCAATTAAGCCTATTTATAAACAGCACGACCGCCCACCCATCTCAGCTCTTGCCCGACGCAGCACGCGCGCGGCTTTTCACTGCCGCATCCAAGCCTCCCCCGTGGAGGAGCGGAGCAGCTCAGCTAGGGACATGCTGGCTCTCCCCGCGCCGGCTCCAGCGCCTCCACGCTGCCAGGGCAAGCCTGCCTGTCCTCCTGCAGAGCTCGAGGCTGCCCCGCTGCGCTCGCCCTGCGAGGCCCAGCACAGCTCTGGAGAGCTGAAGCCTGAAGAAGTGCCAGGTCCCGCCTGAGCGACCCAGGGTTAAACCCTCCCTATTCGCCGTGCTGCAGTTAGACTATGAGCTCATCTTTCCTTCTGCCAGCTGGGTTTTGCTGGCAGCATCTGCCTACAGCCTCCTGGGCCAGCCGGAGCCCAGGGACCCTGCTTTGCCACCACCAGGGTGGCTGCTCGGGGAGCACCCTGCTGGAGCGAGGTCGGGAGGGAGCCGAGCGCAGGGCAGGGGTGCAGAGCCGCCTGCGGTGCTCTCAGGTGAGCTGGGACCCCCAGCACCCCTGCTGCTGGCACCCNCCCCGCCCCTCGTCGCAGCCAGGGAACACGGCACCATCTGCCGGGTACGGAGGGAATCACGTCCCCAGCTGCAGCACAGCGGGACCGTCCTCTGCTCTGCCAGGGGCGCATTCTGCCCGGCACAGAGATCTCGCCTTCCTCCATGAAGGAGCATGAGGAGCCGCTTTGGCCAAGCCACCCTGGCCCCGCAGCATCAGAGGTGAGGCGAGCCAGGCAGGAGTGCAGCACGTCAGGGTGCTGAGGAGTGCACCTACCTGCGATGCGGCTCCCATAGGCGACGCCCACCGTGCAGAAGCTGTTGTTCGGCACGGCAGCGATCTCCCCGGCGCAGCGGGTCCCGTGGTGGTTGCCGTTCTCCTCATCAGGGTGAGGCATAGGGTCGGGGTCGTTGGAGTTCAAGTCGTAGCTGCCTTCTGGGCTCTGAAAACAGACCCACAGTCACAACTCAGGGCTCTGCTCTCCTCTTTTTGGGAAAAGCAGGACTTTGGAGCACGCTGTGCGGGCTGAAAGACAGCCTGGAAGTCACAGGAACTTAGAGGCCGCTTCCACACAGGGCAGCGGCTCAATGCTGTTACCTGGTAAACCCACAGCTTAGGTGCAAACTCTCCCGAGGAGAGGTTTGCCCCGGCACTTCGTGCCCTGGCCGAGCTTGGGGTGACAGCACGGGTCAGGCTTTGCCGACAGCCGAGCTCACGCCACGCCGCCTTGCCCAGCCTCTGGCTTGCCCCGGCGCCCTCCCGCCGCAGAGCTGGCACTCACGTAATTTGGCTGTATGTCTTTGATGGTGTGTTCCACACCGTCGTCCACCACCACCACCGTCACGCCGCGCCCCGTCACGTTCCGCTCCCAGACGCCCGTGACGTTGATGTCCTTCCCGGGGCTCTTGCGGTTGTTCTAAGCACCAGAAAGGACAGCGAAGGGAGAGGAAAAGTGGAGGAGCGGGTCAGCCGCGAGGAAAGGCCCTCCCAGGCCTTTTGGGCACGCTGGCTACGACACGCGGGGCTGGGGCCAGGCTGGAGTGCAGGACGGAGTCACAGGATGGTCACGGCAGGTTTGCTTGACGTGGGGAGCAAGCAACACTCGCTCGAGCCACGAAGCGGAGCGCCGCAGGGCCGACATCACGCTCCAGCCTGCTAACAGCACGGCACGCTCCGGCCGAAAGCCCTCTGCCCACCCCAGCGCCACGGGCACGCGGCCGGCTGCGGGAGCTGCCTCCTCCCGTCACCGCGGCGGGCAGGGCGAGCCCTCGGTGCGCTTCCTCCTCGCCGCCAGGACGGAAAGCAAGTGTTCTGCCTGCCACGCGACAGCTCGCTTGCGGCCACACAGAGAGCCTGAGCCTGCTAGCACAACGGGAGCCGGAAAACCACTCACCAGATGCCACTGCTGGGGGTATTTGGGATCGTTAAAGTGCAGGCTGCGTTTGGAGCG
>WEKW01027461.1:360292-377711 GCA_013389905.1 Sula dactylatra | reverse complement strand
GAGGAGCCCGACCCCGACCCGGAGGCGGCCCACGCCAGGCCCTCGCAGAACATCGCCGTGCAGGTGGGTCCCCGTGGCCCTTCGTGGCCCAAAGTCCCCCCAGAAGGGTGCTTCTGACCCCCGCCGCTTTCGGGGAGGGCGAGCCAGGGCGCGGAGGTGGTGCTGAGGGGAACGGCTTGAGGTTGGATGGCGAAGCACACCCCTGCCTGCTGCCTCGCAGCGGCTGCCCTATACAGGGTGTTGTGCTTTCACCGGTTTTTAAGTAAAAATTGGAATTAAGGTAAAAATTGGTATTGGAACAGGCTGCTCAGAGGGTGGTGGAGTCACCGTCCCTGGAGGTGTTCGAAAACCATGCAGACGTGGCACCTGGGGACATGGTTTAGGAGGCGTGGTGGTGTTGGGTTGACGGTTGGACTTGATGACCTTAGAGGTCTTTTCCAACCTAAATGATTCTATGAACGAAAGGGGGGCGGGTTGAGCGTGGCTGGCCTGGATCTGGCGCGGGTCATGCCATCGATGGCGTGGGTCTGGCTGCTCGGCGAGGCTGCAGGGGCAAGGGGGTGCTGACGGCAACCGATCTCCCTTTGCAGACCGACTTTAAGACGGCCGACATAGACGTCAACACGGATCAGGATATTGAGAAGAACTTGGTGGGTATCGGAGCCCTGCCGTTGGGTCCGGGCTCTGCTGCTGGCGCGCCCATGCTGCCGTTCCCCAGGCAGAGGAGCTGGAGCACAGCTCTTCCCACAGCGTGGTTTTTGTCGTTTACGTACCGGCCTTGGAGTTCTTAGGCCGCCCTCTTTATGGAGGAAACGCGGTGCTAGCTGCTGCTGCAGGCAGTGCCTCCCTTCATCCTTTCTGATATAGAAAGCCCAGGCTTGGGAAGTGGTAGCTGTTGAGCTGTGGCTCTTGACGGTAGCACCTACTGAGCTCTTAGACCCTGCTGAGCTTTCCTGTCCAGTCCGTGTTGTCCTTAGCATGAGGGAAGGGGAAGGTTCTCCCTACATCTCTGCTCTCCGCTGCAGGACAAAATGATGTCCGAGAGGGCCTTGCTGAAGGAGCGCTACCAGGAGGTGTTGGACAAACAGAGGCAAGTGGAGAATCAGCTGCAGGTACAGCTTAAGCAGCTCCAGCAGCGGAGGGAGGAAGAGATGAAGAACCACCAGGTACCTGGCAAAGTCCCCTTTTCATTTAACCTCCTGTTAGCGCTGCCGCTTACACGATTACGTTGTGCTTTGGCCTCGTTCGGAGGGGCGGAGGGGGGAGCAGAGCAGGCCGTGAGAGGTGGCGGTGACATGCCGTGTGGTAGTTTCTCGTGTGTACGACGCCATTTTACAGCACTAAGGACTGGCCTCCGCCCAAAGCGGGGTGCTGAGCAGCTCGGAACTAATTCCTAACGCAGCACCCTGCGTGCGCGTCCGCTCCTGCCAGCGATCTTGCAGTATCTCTTCAACGAGCACGGCATTTTTTTCTGAATGAAAACTGATGTGAAGTGAGGAGAATTGGCTCCCTGTGGTTATTTAGTTCTCTGTGGCCGTTGCTGACGGATCATGAGGTTAAATGAGCGATTCAGCACTGGCCCTGCGGTAGCTCACCTTAAGACAAAAAGGAACCATCAGTGGCCCATCAGCTGAGTGTAAAAGAGAGCAGAACTCACTGCCCCTTAAAATCTTTCTAACGAGACAGGAGAACCTGTGGTTTAGACCATCTGTCTGTCTCCTGGCTTTCCCCGTAACAACCTCTATATGTCTTGTCTGGATCTGCTCAAAAGAAAGGTTTTGATGACATGTGTAATCTCAATTAATCTGAAATAATAATGGACTTAAAACCAAAGCCATTGCTGGGGAATTTTGCTCTTTATTTGTGTGACACTTGTTTTACTCTAGGAGATCCTGAAAGCAATTCAGGATGTTACAATCAAACGAGAAGAGACAAAGAAGAAGATGGAGAAAGAAAAGAAAGAATTCCTGCAGAAAGAGCAGGATCTGAAAGCAGAAATTGAGAAACTCTGTGAGAAAGGCAGAAGGTATTACTATGGAAAAGCAAGGAGAGTTTGGGTTTTTTCTTTTTAGGAGAAAAGGTATAGCTTAACCCTGGTGCATACGTGATTAAGCAACAGAGGATCACTTTAAACGTTTTGCAAGCAGTGAGTATTTTGGTGAGCGGTGTAGGACAGACCTGTGCGGTTTTGAATGGATCTACTGCAGACAGAGCAGCTTGCCTTTACAGAAGATCTCACTGTGAATTTGGGGGCAGCAGGGTATCGCTCTGCCTGTTCGGCGTGCGCGTGGGTGGCGCTTGGCAGGGGCAACGTGCAGCTCAGCTCTGCGTGCTGCTGCCTTTCGGAATCCAGAGCCTTCCCGCAGGAGGCAGGCCCGCTGTGTTGTGGTGTTACGGGTAGGGTCTCGGTGGCCTTTCCAAGCTCTGCTCCTCAAAACTTCCCCTTTGGTTAGGCTGCTTGACTGTGCCTTACACGGAACGGATTGAAGGACCGACTGCTGCTGTCAGGCTGTGCTGTAAGACGGGCCGCGTGCTCCACAAAGACTCCGAATAGATTTGGGGAGGGTGGGTCTAACGCGAGCAAGATGCAAGTTGTTCACAAAGAGCTGAAGGTTCCTTCGGGCGGTGAATATGCATTTTTACAGAGCTGCTCTGTCATCTCCTAGAGGCCTGATTTTTTTTAATTTTTTATTCTGAGGGCTCGGTGATGTTTTTGGACAAAGCTCCGTTAGCAACGGTTCCAAGTACTCGGCCCCTGTTTCACCCCGAGCGAACGGTTGCAAAGTACGTGTTGTCAGAGCAGCACAGCTCCCTGCGGCAGATTCTGGTTCGATGCCACAGCCTTTGTGCAGTATCATGATACAGCAAAATTTTTGCCCCGGAGGATGCTAGTGGTTGTTTTCAAACGTTTATTGGATGGTGCAGCCTTCAGAGCGCGTCGTTACGCCGGGCGCGCAGCTGCGCCGATAGGGTGTTCGATCTCAGGACCCGCGGCGTGGGCGGCTGGGCGATAACACCTGCGCAGCAGGTGACGCCGTCTGTCCTTTTTCCCTTGCGCAGGTTGCTGAAAGAGCAGGAGGAGAAGGAAAACAAGATTGCTTCTCTGATTGCAGAGCAGTCCGATGAAAAGTAAGGCTCTCATCTGTTGCCAGAGTAACGCTGTTGAATGCTCTTTTCCCTCCAGTCACTTGGCCCTGTAGTGAATCTGATGCTTGTGGTGGGGTCAGCTCGAGAGAGCGGTCCAACAGTCCTGTCTAGTTACGCGCTCTAAAGGTTTTATCTCCTCTTCCAGCAGGCTGGTGCCCTTGGTCTCTGGATTAAATCCTCTTTGATCCTGGTCGCAAGCAGGCTCGTAGATGCTTGTGGCATAAAGATCCTATAAGATTAGAGTTTATGCTCAGCGGATTGACTCGGCTTGTAACTGCTACCTCTGGTGACCCAGAGTTAGGGCAAGCCTATTTCTCTGGCTGTTCCCCACAGCTGCCCAACTGCTCTAAACTCTGGCACTAAACTCCAAACTCAGGTGTTTTGAAGCTGGGCAGAGAAGCTCCAGATCCAGGCATAGATGCTCACATGGCACAGGTGGAAAGGGCCAGCTTTAAATTTCTCCAGGATCAGAATGGCTTAGTTCTGCATGCTGGTTCAGGTCGCTTCCTGGTTCAGACCTGTGCACCTTTTCCTGGAGTTGGACTGAAGTTTGCCAAGGGGAATTCCCCTCTCCTCGTTTCGCCTGGCGCGTTTGTGCGCTGGTTGTTTGTGTGCTTTGGAACAGCTCGCTCTCAGGACGGTGACCTCAGGCAGCCTTGGGAGCTGGGGCCGGTGTCATGGTCTGGAAGCTGTCGATCTTCCACAGTTTCGCCCCATCCGGAGCTACCGGGATCGATGGCTTTTGCCAGAGTTTGTCACTCTCCTGTTCCACACCATTCCGGTGCCTAAGACTAAGCCGAGTCATTCTGTTTCTGGCTGCAGGCAGCTATGGGAGATGGAGCTAGATAAACTGAAGAACCAGCACAATGAAATCAATAGGAACATTCTGGAGGAGACCGAACGGGCCTGGAAGGCAGAGGTTAGTAGGTGACTTCTTACCTGCAAAGCAGCGGTTGAAGAGAGCCTTTTAAAAGTTCCAGCTTGTAGTGAATGATTATGTGACGTTAGGAGCAGCTGAGGATGAGGCTAAGCCCCCCTCTCCGTGGGACGAGAGAAGGGATTAGCAAATACCAGTAAACGTTAGTCAGGACTAGCTGACTTAGCGTGGTGCTTAGTGAAGAGATTACAGTTGCAGTCTGGCAGCAAGAAACAAGGCAGTATAAAAACCGCTCTTCACCTGCGGCGTCTCTCTGCTAGATCCTGTCTCTGGAGAGCCGAAAGGAGCTGCTGGTGTTGAAACTCGAAGAAGCAGAAAAAGAAGCAGAGCTACACCTCACCTACCTCAAGTAAGCCCGTGTAGTCTCAAGCGGCAGGGTAACTCGAGTGTCCCTACGTGGCCATCTCCTCTTCCTCGGCTTACACTGGAGGTTGCCTGAAGTAGTTCACAGTTTCCCGTGACTTTCTTATTAAAATAGCGTGACTCAGTAATGTCGCAAAACAAAGCTATGTGGGGCTGTGCTTGCTCCCTGGTGCCGTGCCGTGCTCTTGACGGAGTGCTGTAGGCACGGCATTGGCTGTGGTGTCCCCTTCTCTGTCCACCAGATCGCTCCACACCCTGCTAGCACCGTGCGCTCTCCTCTTGCAGGGTTTCTCGCCTGGGTGTGAGCCCTTCTTCCCGTCCTGATGGAGAAAAGCAGGAGGGTGTGGGGTGTTAGTCGCTCCCACCTTGCTGCCAGCCACAGCACGGTTGCAAGTGGGAAAGTGTAGTTGTGCTTGCAGGTCTGCGCCGCCCACGCTGGAGACGATGAGGCCAAAGCAAGGGTGGGAGATGAGGCTAAACAGGATACGAATGACCAAGGAAAGCGTCCGAGTAAGTTCCTGCCGAAAGGCTCCCAGCCTAACAGTGTGCAGGTCTTCGCGTTGACTCCTGTGGAACCAAACTGTGTCGGCTTTAGGGCTTGCAGCTGTTCCGGGGCTGAGAATGCTCCAGCCGGGCAGGGGAACCTGCTTGTTCTAGTAGGTGCGCAGTGCCCAAAGCTTCCTCGGGCAGAGGCTTTAATAAATGTGTCCATGTTCTTCCCTCTCTGCTAGGATCAGTTCAACGACCACATTCAGATGGTTAGAAACGGAACAAAGCTGAGCAGCCTCCCACAGATCCCAACCCCAACGCTGCCGCCACCCCCCTCAGAAGTGAGTGCCTCTCCAGCCTAACAGATACGAGCTTTCACTGCAGGGAAGCTGCCGCGAGACTCTGGGGGCAGCCTGCACACTGGCCCATAAGTGGCACTGCCTGTGCTGTGCGCATTGGAGGAGGCGGCGTGGAATTGCGTTCTGTGGAGTCCTGCTCTTGTCCCTGTCAGTCTGGGCTTACCCGCTGTCCCTGGCGAGGAGGGGAACGGTCTCTCTCCCTTGCCGCGAGGAGCAGAGCTGCCAGCACCTGCGGTTCTGCCCACCTCCCGGCTGGCTGGGGAGGAAGGCGCTCGGCTCTGCTTTCAGATGGGCTTATTCTAACCAGCCTTCTCCTCTCCCCCTGTTTTTCTTTCTCAGACAGATTTCATGCTGACGGCATTCCAGCCCAACCCATCCCTTACTCCCAGGCTCCCGTTTCCCATCGGACCAGTTCCCGTTCCCATGGTCATGCCGAGCGCTGATCCTCGGGCGCTCTCCTTTCCTCTCCTGAACCCTGCCATCTCCAGGCCCAACCAGCCTTCCCCGCCGCTGCCTGCTTCCCAGGGAAGAAACAGCCCTGTAGTGGCATCGCTTATTGGCACGCACAGCCCTCACATGACTCCCGCTGCCTCCATCCCTCCTCCGCCAGGCCTGGGAGGAGTTAACGTCACTCCAGAGTTTCACAGGCTGCAGCCGGCCGATAAGCTGGAAAAGCTGCTGGAGAAGTTGTTGACTCGGTTTCCACAGTGCAACAAGTAAGTGTCTCGTGCGGTCCTTCCCAGGGAGCAAAGGCTTGCGTGTGGGACGTGAGCTGGAGTGAGGGGAAGCGGAGCTCCTCCCGGCGTTCGCGGGGTCTGGAGGAAGCCCGAAGGTGAGGAGCAAAGGCTGGGTGCTCTCTGTCAGGTTGGCCGTAGCGCTGGGAATGAGAAACGTTCGGAGCTTTGTCTTAAGGACAGCAGCGATACCCAAGCGCGGCCGAGAGCACCCTGCACGCAGCACTGCCTCAGGCGAGTCCTTCAGCCTCCGCGGTGCTGCATCCTGGCTGCACGGCAGGCGGGCGCTGTCTGTCGCTCCAGCTGGGGTTTCCCGCTCTTTCCCCGGCATTTGGGGGGCAGAAGCTCGCTCAGCATGCGATTCACCTCATTTAGACGGTAGACGGTTGAGAGCGGATGCTCCTTTGCTGCGATGCGGGCTTGCCCCGGTGCTGGGGTGGCTGGCTCACCTGGGGTGGTGTTGCAGGGCCTCGGACGGAGGGTCCCCGTCAGTGGGGGCCGCTCAGCTCGCCGGCAGTGGCCGGGAGCTCTCAGCAGGCTGCTGTCCCTGCAGGGCCCAGCTCACCAACATCCTGCAGCAGATCAAGACTGCTCGGAGGACCATGGCGGGTCTGACCATGGAGGAGCTGAACCAGCTGGTGGCAGCCAAGCTGGCGGAACAGCAGGAGCGGGCAGCGGCCGGGGCTCAGGTGGGAGAGTGGTGGGGGGCTGCTGGGAAGGGGAGCCTGGGTAGCAGCGAGAAGCCGTGCCCGCTGCCTGGCTCCCTGCAGACTGAGCCGCACAGGGCCCGCGGCTGGGACCGCGCAGAGCTCGAGCTTGGGCTGCGCCCCTGCGTTCCCCTTTCTGCTGACTGCGGCACTAACTCCTGGGAGCGGTTTTCCCCGAGGTGACTTGGGTTAACTCGGCCGGCCGTTCCTTCTGGGCTTCTCTGATGTGCCTCGTTTGCCTTGCTGCAGCCTCTCGGTCGGATCAGGGCCCCCATGTTCTCTGCTCCGCTGCCTCAGATCAGCACACCCATGTTCCTGCCCCCAGCCCAGGTGGCTTACCCTGGAACAGCGTCACATGTAAGATGTTTTGGCTTTCCTGGAGCGCTTTGCCATCCCCAGGGAAAGCGGAGGGAGGGAGCCCTTTAGAGAGGCGGCCAAAAGGGTGAGCCAGTGAAGCTGGGACCTTGCTCCTCACGCAGCTACTCGGGCTGGTGAGGTAGAAGGGAAGGCTTAGGGGTGTGGATCCTTTGAGCTCCGCGTCGGGGAAGAGGGGAGCGGCTGTAGGAGAGGTATCGGAGGCTCTAACGTCGTGCAATGGCTGTGTGCAGAGGGAGGAACTGGGCAAACTGTGGCCCCCAGCTGCAGCTGGCAGGACGAGTAGCTGGAACGTGGAATACGTGATCTGAGCTGGGGTGTCTGACTCCCGTGCCTGTCTCCTTTCTGTTCCCTCGCTGCTCGTCCTAGACCCCGGCTGCCTGTAAGCTGTGTCTCATGTGCCAGAAGCTCGTGCAGCCCGGAGACCTTCACCCCATGGCCTGCTCGCACGTGCTGCACAAGGAGGTGAGTGTGCTTCCCTGCGCGCACTGCCCTCGGCTTCCTCGTAGGGGTTCCTAGCGCCGATTCCCTTCCAGGGGCCCTGGGCATGTGTAGCAAGTCCCTGTTGTCCTGAGATCTTGCCGGGAGAAGGGCGTGATCGGTGACCAACTTCTCTGCACCCTGTCACCCCCGCTTTCCGTGCTCTTAGCTGGGCCGCCCTGGGTGGCCATTTGGCAGTGGCTTTAGGAGCAGGCTGTCCTTATTCCTGCCCCCGAGCCCGTGCTCATCGCTAGAAGGGTTAGAGCCTGGCCTTTTGCCTTCCCGGAGCAGGGCAGCCTGGCAGGATCTAGAATACAGGGCGATGGAGAGACCTGCCGCCGCTGCCCCGGTGTCTGGTCACGGTGGGTCTGTGGACAGGAGCTCTTGGGAAGTGGAGGTGACTTTCTCATCCCGCAGTGCTGGCGGTGGGTCACCTGCGTAGGCACACCCCTCATCTCAGTGCTCTGGGGCGGGGCCCCCAGCAAGTGCCGAGGAAATAGAAACCCATGTATTGAGGAGGGGCTGATGCTCCTGCTAGGTTGAAGAGGGCTCCCTCTGCACGGCGACCTTTTGATGGAGGCTGTCTCGAAGGAGCAAAAGAGACCATCCCTTAAAATGAGTGCCCTTGTCAGCTCTGTTGTGGAAAAGTAACGCCACGCTGTTCACAGCGCCTTGAGTTGTGCCAGTGGCTCTTGACTAATTCTCTCTCTTCCAGTGCATCAAATTCTGGGCACAAACCAACACAAATGACACTTGCCCCTTTTGTCCAAGTCCCAAATGACAGCTACTCGAACAAAGCGGTCCTACAGGAGGCATTGCTGTGAATAGACAGGATCAGTTCTGAGATTTCTACAGTTCTATATTTATACGACCATGTATACACATGTACATTTTTATTATATAGGTAATGTGTGTATAGAAAGTCTGTATACATACAAATTCATAAATAAAGTGTGTATATTATGCAGTGATTTGGTGCTGCTCCTGATTTCGTAGCTGGCAGCCCTGCTGCCTTCCCCCGGAATGAGCGCTGAAGTGTAAGCTGCTTGCTGGGACGCTAGTGGCTGCTCTAGCTCCCTCTTCCCGCTCAGCTTCCGGCAGCTCCGTCTCCAGGACCGGTGCTCCCCGCGGCTCCGCGCTCTGCTGCAAACCTTGGCCTTCCCTGTGGCGGGACGCCCTGCGCCCCAGCGGGCCCGTCCCTGCTGCCTCTGTCACCCGCGCTAGTTCCCCTCTTAGCAATGAACGGGTTGCAGACGCAGAGCGTTTTTTTGTGGTTTTTTTTTTTAATGTAATAATAATTTACCGTGTTAACATTCATTGTTCTTACATCGACAATAGGTTACAGAGTACTGGAGTCTACAGCGACAGCCGGCGGGAACCATCCCCGTCCCCCTCCTGCGGGGCAGAGTTCCGCACGCGCCTTCACCTGGCGTTGCCCGCTGTAACTCCGGGTCCTGGGGAGGGAGTGCTCGGGAGCCGACAGTTTCGGCTGCGCTGCAGCTCAGGATAACCAACCTGTCGCAGTTTCTAGTTTCCCCTCTCTCCTAAAGCACGGGCTGACGTGCCAACCCTTTCTCCATGGATTTCGGTGGGATTACGGGGTGCTCAGCACCACTTAAAATCTTGCACTTACTCTGTAGGATTTTTTTCTCCCCTTATTCGCAGCCTGTGGCACAAATCCAGCACTGCTAGAGGCACCTAGGCCTCAGGCTCGGCCGGAGCCAGCGCTGCCTGGGTGCGGCACGCCTGAATTTGGCCACAGCCCGAATCTTTCTACACGCACGCTTGCCAGCGTGTTTTAAGGCAGTGGTCCACAACGGAGTCTCTGGGATCCTGGGGGGGTCCTGGGCAGGCACGAGGGTGCGGAGGTCTGCGCGCACTCTGCAATTGCGTGACGTTGCCCTCTCGCGCCGGAGCGGAACGGCTGGATGCTTGCAGTTTTGTGGCAAGGCATGGGAGCTGGATGCTGCTTGCAAGCGCGATGGGAAAGCGGGGCGGTTCAGGGGTGCGTGTAACAGGCTGTTGTGGCGGTGCCCGGCGCTGGGGCTGGCTCGCCTCTCCCACACTGTGTGCCTTTCCTCCTCCTGCCTCCCTCGCTGCTTTTTCAAAGAAATATTTAACTGCAGGATTTAGTTGACAAGCTTTATGCTTGGTGATGGCTGCAGACCTGCAGTGCTCCGGCTCCTGTCCCCACCTGAACCCGTGGCTCGGCTCTCGTGTGTGCCTCCACGGGGCAGCTGCCAGCTTGGCCCCAGCACTGCAGGTAGCCCCATCTTTTGCTCGTGGAGCAAAGATACCTTTTAATTAGTGTTTAAAACAAAGTGCTTTCCTGTCCAAGCTGGAGGCAGAGAAGCAAGGAAATAGAGCGTTATCAACTGCCTGCAAGCTCCAGGGCATCTGCCCTGGGGAAGGGAGACGGTGAGCCCGCAGCGGCCCCTCTCCCTGGGGCAGGGCGAGCTGCAGCGGGCCGGGAGAAGGGGAGGGTTGTCCTTACACACCGGAAAAGTCCTCCCTTCGCTGTACCAACACGATGAGGACAAAAGCGCCTCCTGCGCTCAGTGTCCTTTTGGCTTGCGAACCACTGCTCTGCGTGCTCCAGCCCTGCCTCCTCCCGCATCCCTCCATCACTGTCACCACCCGCTCTGAAACCGACTCGGCCTCCCTCCGATCCGTAAGGCGCTTCCACCCGAGCACGCCGCTGCGGAGCAAGCCTCGGCCTTGCGTCGTGGCCAAGGCCCTAGGACTGAGCGAAGGGCTAAAAATACTTTAAAAAAAACCAAAACAAAACCAAAAACAAACCCCAGAAACGAAACAGGGCCAAACCCCCTAACGCTGGGTTTGGAACAGTGGCTTTCAGCGCTAGAATTAAAAATATAGATATATGTATATATTGTACAGGTGAGAAGCGACCGCTATTTGTACACCCCTGTGTGGTGTGGGACCTGCTATATACACGCTCTGATTCTGGACAGCTGCACTACCAGTGACTTGCATTATAAAAAAAAAAAAATAAATACAACCATGTGTTTAAAAAATAATAAATGCTGCAAGTCCCCCGCGGCCACCGCCTGTCCCCAAGCGTCCAGGGTGTCTCACACCTCGGGAGCGGGAGCCGGGGCCCAGCCGCGCGGACTCGGGGAGCGAGCGGAGAGGAGCCGCTGTGCTCCACGCCGTGGGGCTTGCCGGCGGTGAGGCAGGGCAGGGGCTGCGGGCGGGGGCCGGCCGAGCCCGGCGCTGGCTCCCCTATGGCTTTCGATCAGGCAGGTGGGCTGGGGAGCGGCCGGCGCCAGGTTCGGGTGCTTGGCTCTCTCCTGGCACACGGTTTCTGTGCGTGCCCGCGTCCCCAAGCCGGGAGGCTGTTCTCCTGGGGCAGGAAGGCAGCAGCCACGGGCTTCTCCATGGCAGGTGCTGCTGATGCTGGAGGGGACGGGAGGCAGTTTCCCCTTCCCCAAAGGGGATGTGGCGAGCAAAAGCGGAGCGGGGAGAGGATGCGTGCCTGCTCCTGCCTGTCCTGGGAAGCAGCCGCGAGGGCAGGGTGGGTGCAGGGAGTCATGCGGCTGGCGGTGGTGGAAGGACAGTTTGGGAGGGTGGGGGAAATGCCACGGGAAACATTAAAGCAAGCGGTGTACGGGGAGGATGTGAGGGAAACCCCTGCCTCCAGCTGCTCCTGTCCGGGCAGCCCCAGGCCGGCCCTGCGTGGCTGTTCCGGAAAAGCCCGGTGCTGGGGACGGGAGGCTCCGGAGGTGTAAACTCTGGAGTCCAGCTCGGGCAGGGAGCCGCACGGGGAAGGCACGGCCACGGCGCGCACGCACACACGCGCAGCTCCCTGCACGGAGAGCCTGGGCCGGCGGGCTGAGAAGGGCAGCTGTAGAGGGATGGAGGGAGACGGGGGACAGGCGGGGGATGGCTCATCGGCGTGACTCCGTCAAGCTTGGCAAGGCTGGGCAGGAGAGCTTGGGCCAGCCTGGCCCATCCTGGTGCCGGAGCAGAGAAGCCGCCGCCAGCCCCTGGGCCAGGGTGGCTGCACTCTCACCCCCCTCCCCAGCTGCCGTGCTCTTTCTGTAGGTCCCGGACGAAGGCAGCCCAGGCCTGGGGCCCCCACGGCTGCTCCCAGCCTGCTGGCCCCAACGGGCGCCGAGTCCCCCAGAGCCAGGAGGGCCTGGGCTGAGGGTCTGAGCTCCCCACGCTGCTGCCCTGCCTCCACGCTCCAGCCCCCGGAGAAAGGACCTATGTCTCCCTGCCCCGCTGCCTCACCTGCGGCCCCCGGGGCTGCCCCCACACTCCGCCGTCACTTTAGCAAGGATATGTCATCGGCAAAGTCGTCGTGGTCCCGCCGCAGGCAGTGGAAGCAGCGCCACTGGAACACCATGAGGCAGAGGGGCAGCATGAAGAGGGCGCAGATGGCTGCCATGACGTAGGCGATGGTCATCAGGGTGGACTCGTCCGTCTGCGGGATGTTGTAGCCGCAGTCCTCCATGTTGGAGTGCAGGTAGGGCCCCTCCACTGCGGCCGTCCGAAACTCATCGTGCACTGTGGGTGGGAGAAGGCAGGGCTCTGGCCACCGCGCTACCGCTGCACGTCCACGTCCCCTCCGCCTCTCCCTCCCTGCGGGCCCAGACCTCACCGTGGCAGGCACTGACAGCGAAGCCGATGCGCTTGCGGGCACGGTCGAAGACCACGTAGAAGCCCTCCATGATAACGGCGCCCATGACAGTGCCTGTGGAGGACTGGGAGATGGCAAACTTGTAGCAGTCGTCCTGAGAGGTGGCCACGTCCTCCACCGGGCGCAGGTATTGCTGTGGGAAGAGGGGTGCCGTCAGGAACGGGGATGGGGCAGAGCTCCCGGGGGCGGGCAGCTGTGCCCACCCGGCGCAGTCCTGCCCGCGTGGCCAGCTCCGGCCCGCCCTCCAGCTTGGCGCCCGGCAGGGTCCGGCCGGGCCGACGCTCACCTGGGGAAGGATGGTGATCCGGAAGGACTGGTTGGTGGCCTCCCCCATCAGGTAGAGGGACAGGACCGGGAAGATGTGCCAGGGGGTGGTGCCGACCTGCCAGCAAACCAGCTGCTCCCCCAGCCAGAAGCCATCCGGGAACTTCTCCGTCTGCCAGAGGGAAAGGGGAGGTGAGCGGGGCCGCGGCGGGCAGGCAGCAGCGATGCTCAGGCTGGTGACAGGCAGCCGCGCTGCCCGCAGTCCTGTGCTGGCGCTGGGGACGTGCCCACGGCGGGAGGGATGGGTTTCACTGACCGAAGAAGCTGTTTTGATGGATTTCACCGCAGCCTCAAACACCTTCTTTGGCAGCCTGAGGTTGGTGGTCCCGCTGTCCACAATACTCTTGTCGTAGTTGTACTGGGGGCGGAAGAGGAGGAGTGACCCAGGCGCGAGTCCCCAGCCCCACTCACCTCCTGATACCCCGCAGACCGACGGCGGATGTCTCCAGCGGCAGCGACTGGGCAGCGCCCCGTAGGGCAGGTTCCCCCGGTGCCCCCTCACCTCTTTGCAGTCCATGTTCAGGTCCTGCCCGTTGACCTCCAGCTTGACGATGATGACCTCGTAGTACCACTCCTTCCGGATGGGCGTGTACCAGATGTCACCCACATACAGCGAGCGGTCGATGCCACCGATGATCTGCAGCAGAGACAGAAAAGGTGCTGCCACCACAGGCCGCCATCTCCGGCCGGGGCCGGTGGCCCGCCGGCAGCCCCGCCGGCCTCCCCACTGGCTGCAGAGCGCTCACCATGCTGCCCCCCACCGATGCCAGGGCCTCCGTCTCGTTGGGCGAGAAGCCTGCCCCGCAGAGCTGGAGGGAGAAGATGTTGGGCACCCGGGTCTGCTTCACCAGGGAGTCAAAGAAGGGCTCCAGGCTGTCGTCGGGCTGGTGGGAGGGGAAAGCAGAGGTAGGACAGGGATGTGTCAGTGCTATCCCTTCTCCAGGGGCTCTCCGTGCCCAGGGGAGCTCCCCTCGCCAGGACCGCTGTGCCCCTGGGGATCCCGACTCTGCGTGCTGTTGGAGCGGGGCTCAAGGTCACCAGCACAGCCGCAAGCTGGGCCCCGAGGGACTGAGCAGAGCCAAGGAAAGAGGCAATCAGATCCCACTGGCACAGGGTGCCCGCGTCTGCTGGCAGGGCCGGGCAGAGCTGAGGCCCAGCCGGCTGTGAGCCAGGACTCACCCGGGCGATCTCGGCGTACGCCAGCCCCAGGATCCCTTCCCAGTTGGAGCCGTTGATGAAGAACTTGTCCGACTCTGTGATGGCGGCGATGTTGGCTCTGACGGTGACGTTGGGGCCGTGGGGGATGGTGACGAGGTCAGTGCCCAGCTCCCCTTCCCACTTGCCCTGGGTGTAGGGCACGTACACACCCTTCCGCAGGTCGCGGTAGGTGCTGGACCTGCAACAGCGTCAAAGAACCAGAGTAAGATTAGCGTGGAGGAGGAGCGGGTGCCTGCACGCTGGGTGACGGCAGGAGCGCGTGCATGTGTAGCCGACCATTTGCGAGCCTAGAGGTGCGCCGGCCCTGCAGGTCGGTGTGGCTGGGCGAGGACAGCGTGTTCCTCCCACGCTGGGGAGCCCCGCCGTGGGTCGGGGAAGCAGCAGGACGGCTCCTTGCAGCCTGGGCCAAGGCTGTCAGGAGGCGTGCAGGGGACAAGCCCAGCTGTTGTTTGCCGTGCACAATGGCTAGTGGCCCAGACGCCGTCTTAAATGTTCTGGGAGGGCGGACAGGCGGCCGAGGGGTCCCTCCTTCTCCGGGCCAGAAGGGGCCATGAGGACCCAGCCAGCCTGGGGGCTGGCGGTACCTGGCAGGGTCTGGCCGGACCCCCAGCAAGAACGGACGGCATGCCTCGGTGGGCCGGGGCTGTGTCACGGGCACAAGGAGCGGCAACTGTGCTCTCTGCATCCCCCCAGCATACTCACAGCTGCCGCTGGTAGTATCTCCGGAGGAAGGGGTGAGGCGCAGCTCCCACAGCAAAGTTACTGCTCCCTGTGTCCACCAGGATATTCAGCTGGAGAAGGAAGAGAGACAGGGAGGCTCGTGACTGCGGCGGGACCCTGCCGTACCGCCCGCCCAGCTCTGTCTGGCACCGCAGGTGAGTGATGCTTTCCCCGTCCCCACGCCCGGCACGCAGTGGCTGCTGTACCGTGGGGAGTCACGGCTCTGGGCAGCAAGCCTGGCTCTGCCCCTGCCTGGCAGCTGGGCTCTCTGCCAGCCCCGCTGGCCTCCTCCATGGGCATGAAGGGCCCTTTGCCCCGGCAGCAGCAGAGGGACAGGCAGAGGCAGGGAAGGGAGACTGTCCTGGTGCCTGTTGCCCTCCCCAGGAGGCAGGAGGGATGCCTTGCAGCGGCGCAGAGCCCCAGGCTTGAGCAGGGGCCCTCTTTTGCCGTACCCAGTGCCCAGGGACAGCTGAGAGACGCCGTGTGAGAGGACACAGTGATGGAGCAGGAGTCAGTGACATCAGGGTGTTGCACGAAAAGCAAACATTGTCCGGCACCGTGCAAACAGAGGGTGAGCTCTCCTCTCAGTGCTGCCCGGCCTCGGCCCCTGCGCCCAGAGTCTGAATCCGCAGGCAGGATTCGGCGAGAACCTGGCAGGGCGTCGTGGGGCCGGAGAGAGCAGCAGCAAGATGGGGTGGCTGGGCTCCCCTTGCCAGGAAAACTAATTTGCTTGCAAAGCTCGTTGGAGGGACTGACGGTATGCAAGCCGCTGCGGATTGCTGGGTCCACTAATCGGCCATCCATATGCTGAGCTGTGCTCCCGATTCTTTTCTGCCCGCGCCCTGGATTACCAGCTCACAGGCGGGGTTTGGCAAACGTCCCGCCAGTGGGGCCAGGAGCGGGCTAGCCGGATCCTGCCCCCAGCTGAACCCTGCCCGCAGCCCCTCGGGGTGAGCTCTGACCTCCAGCCTCAGGGGCCGCTTCACCAGCATCACCCCAGCCAGTGGTGTGCCAGGGCTTTGACCCTTAATCCGTGGAGTCGGAGGGGAGAGGAAGGAGGCTAATGCACTTGTGCTAATCGCAAAAGCGCTGGGCTACAGCTGCCAGGGTTTTCTCCACGGCCCGCTGAGAGGGGCTGGCTGTGGGCGGCATGTCCCAGGTGCCCCTTCCCCAAACCCTGCCACCCTGCCCACGGTCCTGTGCTGCACTGGGTGACAGGTCTCCCCCGACCCCAGGCCAGCTTCTTGCCAAGGGGAACATCTCAGGCCACGGGCAAAGATCAGAGCAGCCCTTTGCCCCTCCAGCATCCTCCCTCGGGCAACGGCCAAGAGCTGCCGGGCCAGCTGGGCGCCCGCTGTGCAGTCCCGACCTTCCCCTGGCCACCTGGCACCTGCAGCCTCTGCCGCTGCGCCCGGGCCGTTCCCGGGGCACTTCTGTGATCGGTCATTAGGGGCCATCTGCTCCACACAGCTCATATCTGCTGATTCTCAGGATACCCAGGGAGATGGGTTTCCCTGGAGAAAGACCTGCTAAACCGGTGCTGCGGGGAGAGGACGCAGACGGCAGGGAGAGTTCTTGCTCTCGCCCACCCGAGAGCAGTGGTTGTGCCGGGGAGGTGAGGCAAGCCACCGCTACCCGGGCCCTGCATGCAACCCCTCGACGGCCAGACAGCCCCAACCCTGGCCATTCCCCACCAGGCTGGCGGGTATTACGTGCCTGAGTGCCGGCAGGAGCAGCAGCGGGGACCCACGCCCCGCTGGCTGCATCCTGCTGATGGGGGTCACGCAGAGGACCCCATGGAGAGGACCCGCATCCTTGAGACTCGGCCCAGCCCTCGATTCAGGCCAGGACACGACACGTGAGCCGGCGAGGCCAGGACACGTGTGGCAGGGATGCTGCCTGAAACCTGTCCTGGAAGCGACGGCCCCCCCGGGCACCTCAGCAGAAGCCGCAGCTCTGCGCGGCGCCTGCTCTAGCGCTGCGTGCTGCTCCCAGGGCAGCGAGCCTCGACCGGCTGGCAGAGGCACCAAGCCTTCGCCATCTGTCCCGAAGCACCGGCTCCCGGCGTGCGGCTCCCGCCCTCTTCCCCGTGTATCTATGAATCGGCCGGTCCTGGGGAGCCTGGCGCAAGCGTGCAGCGAAACCAACACGCCAAGGGACGTGGAGCGTGAGCGCAATGAACTGCTGCCGGTGACTTCGCAGTGCAGCACGGCTCAGAAGCAAAATTAAAGTGCAACAGAATAAAGAAACTTCCTTGCCAGCACCAAGAAGGTGAAATGAAAGGTGAGGAGGGAGATGGGCCGGCGGGGGAGAGCACGCGTGACTTTGAGAGGGATGCACGCCCCCCCCCCCGACAAACACGCTCCCCGATTTCCTGCACAGCCCTACTCTTTCATGTGAACCTTTTAATTCCATTACAACGCCTGGAGGGATTTTGCTCCAGCGCACGCACGCACACCACGTTCACGTTTGGAAGGAGTCCAAGGCTGGAAGATGCTGCCCAAAAGGGTGACTGGTTCAGAAACGCACCAGTGCCTGGAAACAGGTGGTTTGCACAGAAATGATCTGGCAGCTGCGACACGTGGCAGGTCCCAGGCAAAAGATGATGAAATCACATCTAAAACTAGATTTTAGAAATAACCTCCTCCCTTTTTCCCAAAACGTGCCTTGCCAGAGCAGAGAATGAATCCCAGGCACACAGGGGCAACACGAAACCGCTCCAAGACACCCGATTTCTGCGGCGGAGGTGTTTTTCCCCGTCCACAGCTCACGTCTCGCTCGTGTGATTCTCTCCCACCACGTGTGCAGAGCCGTGCCGGGCAGCCACGACTGAGCCAGCCCGTGGGGAAAAGCCAGCCTTCATTTCAGAGTCCGCGTGGGTGTTTTGGCAGCACCAGCCCACG
>WEKW01027461.1:310880-358644 GCA_013389905.1 Sula dactylatra | reverse complement strand
CCCAGGCCCGGCCTCCCTGCGCACGGGGATGCGCTCCCCCGGAGCCGGCGGAGCCGAGGCGGGAGCGGTGCGGGGGTCCGCCGGCTCCGGGCTGTGCGTGTGCTCCGTGGCCACGAAACGGGGCGGGGGGGAAGGAAGCGGTTTTTTGGGGGTTCATCCCGTGAATCAAAGGAATTTCTCCTCCCCGCAAGCCTTGCTTCTCGCGTGGCTGCGGGCTGGGCCACCTCCGGCTGCACTAACGCTTCATGGACGTGCAAAGTCCCCTTTACTGACGTGCATCAAGCATGGTATATAATAGATCATGCTTTATTGATGACATGCATCAAGCATGCCTCGTGCATCAGCGCTCTACCGACGTGCACGAAGCCTGTGCAGGTGTGGAGGAGCAGCGTTTCTAACTGAAGAGCGAGGGTGCGACTGCCCCCGACGCTGAGGCCGGGCGTGAGGGAAGGGGCTGAAATGGTGCTGTGGTGGAGGAAGGCGAGAGCAGGCGCCCGCATCCAAAAGCTTGGATCGGGTGCATTTGGGAGGGGGAGCGGCGCGCGTTCTGTGACGTTGTTTTGGTGTGGTGTGTCCTGAGGATACCTCTGGGTGGAAACTGCCAGGATTAGTTGCGGCTTCTGAGAGGCTGGCTTTATGTAAGAGTTTTAAATGCGGAGCGGGCTGAGGACAGTGGAAGGTGAAGAGGGTGGCGAAGGCTCAGTTACAGGCAGCGGTGTGGTGATCCCGCTCCCCATGGTTGTCATCGGTGCGTTGGTGCTGCCCAGCCCATTTCTGTCGTGGCTTGGACACCAGGCAGGCACTGGAACCCTCCGAATCTCGTGAGGACAGCAGAGGCGTGCTTTATGCATTGAGTATTTTGGGGGTTTGGGGGTAAAAGCTAGTCTGACCTTGTCGTCCTGCTGTGCGTTTGAGCAGTGGGAGTGGAAGGGACAGCCGTGTCCTCGCTCCTGCCGTGGGTTCGCAGCCTCCTCTGTCCTTGAGCGGGCAGCGGTGCGGCTGCGGGGAGCCTGCTCAGCCGCCTGGGCTGGCTCCCCGCATGGCTGTGCGAGCGTAACACTGGCCAAATGTGGCCATGCGGAGCCACGGCTGGGGACGTTTGGGGTGCGGAAATTAACTTCCAGCTGCCTAAACCTGTGGAGAATGGGTTGTACGGGCCCAGCTGCGGCAGGACAAAATCACTGCCTATGGTCCTCAGGTTAAATAGCGAAGCAATCCTCCAGAGGTGGGACACATTAAATTAGGAACCTTTTATAGCTTCCAAAAGGTCCTCTGGGAAGGCGAGAGAGGCCAAGGCAAGCTGCCTGGTCCCCGGGCAGTGCTGATTCAGTCCAGGAACTGCCCTCGGAAAGCTGTGCTGTGCTCTGGGGAAACTGTTTTCTCTCTTTCTTTTTTCCCTTTCTCATTTCAGCTTATTTTCTGCCTGTTTAAAAAGTCTCCGAAGCAAGTGCCCAACTTCTCTGTGGAAGCTTGAAAGCCTGGGGGGGCCTGATTATAACTCCTGTGCTGCTTCAGCTCTGCTCCCTGTTTTCACAGCCCCTATGAAGCGTGGCTTTGATTCGGTTTTGCTGCGTGGAGCGAAAGAGCGCCGCAAACAGAGCAGAGAGCTCTGCCCTGTTGCACGTTTTCCTTCCTTTGAGGTGGCTTGGGCTGTGGCTGTTGTGACCAGGGCAAATTCTTCCCCCTTGGCCTCAGGGCAGGTGTTGAACTGTAAAGTGGAGGTTCTCCAGGCTGTGCCCTGCGTGGTGTATCCGAGCAGTGCAGGGTGGCTCAGTCTCCTCAGTACCAAATGATTAAATAGTAAAGCAAAACTGAGTTCCAGCAGCCCCTACCTTTTGTAGGGGAGGAGGGGAAACGTGCTTGTATACAACATAATATTTCTTCCCCTCCCTTTCTGCTGTTAATTCACTCTGAGCTGCAGCTCGCTGCCCAGCACCCTTAGGCTGTGTCCTCCTGCCTTGACCGGAATCCATCGGTTCCGGCTGCCTTCACTCTTTGCCCTTCCCGTCTGCACCCACGCTTGGCAGCCCCAGCGCGCCTCATTCCCTTCCACAGGCCCGGTGCCGAGTTTTCTGCGGGGCTCTGCCACGCGCTGTGTAATGAGGAAGTTTTATTTCCATCTGAGCATGTTCGAACATTGTGATTTTGTATTGCTTCCTTGTGCCAGGTGTGCACGAGGTGGATGCCACCAGGTGGAGGAAGCCATGGCAGGAGCTATGGTGCGCATTGGGGACCAGCTCATCCTGGAAGAAGATTACGATGAGACGTACATTCCCAGCGAGCAAGGTAACGAACGCCTGTCCTCCCAGGAGCTGCTGAGAAGGGTGGCTTTATGGTGTAGTCCCTGGTGTAGACGGTTCCTCTTCTGTTTTGTTAGAAATCCAGGATTTTGCACGGGAGATCGGGATTGATCCTGAGAAGGAGCCAGAGCTGATCTGGCTGGCCAGGGAAGGCATCGTGGCCCCGCTGCCACCCGAGTGGAAGCCCTGGTGAGAGCTCTGTCAGCAGCTGTCCCGTTAGATTCCTGGCCTCCCCGGCCCTTCCCCTGCTGGGCACTGCCCACGTAGGCAGCAGAGCAGGGTACCGGCCGGTGATGGGGGGTAGTGCCGCAACAGGCACGCTTCCTGCGGCTGGGGAAGCACTGTGTTCACTTTTCATGCTGTGTTTGCCACGCAGCCAGGATATCACTGGTGATATCTACTACTTCAACTTTGCTAACGGCCAGTCCACGTGGGACCACCCCTGTGATGATCACTACAGGGAGCTTGTCGTTCAGGAGCGAGAGAAGCTGCTGGCGCGTGGCAGCTCGAAAAAGAAAGAGAAGAAGAAGAAGAAAGAAAAGAAAGAGAAGAAAGACAAGAAGGAGAAGCAGTCTCTGAAGCGACCTGCCGTGAGTAGTGCTGCTTGCAGTGCTTCTGGGGAGGAGCGAGAGGGCTGGGTGGAGGGTGAGCGAGTGGCTGCGAATTAGAGGGTGATCCCGTGCTGTTGCTGTTGTGGGATTGGAACAGCAGTCCCCTGGCAAGGGATCCTGTTCAGCAAGGTTGTGAGTTTGATGAAAATCCAGCAGAAGCGGGGTCACAAATCCACACAAGTCGGGAAGTTTTGGTATAGAAGGACGCACCTGGAGTGGGGGTGCCGCAGCCCTGTGATGCTGTTGCTGAGAAGTATATGGCACTAGCCGAGGGTGCTGGTGCTGTTCTTAGCAGCAGATATTTGGAGTGCTGGAAAGATTTCCTGCCTTGGAGAGGACAACAAATGGTGTTTATGCAGCATCCACGCATGTGTTGCTATGATATACAGGCAGCGAGCACAGCTTTAGATGCGTGAGGTTAGTCTGCTTTGCTCTCGGTATCTGCGAGCGTAACCAAATTCCCTTTATGTCCCAGCGATAGCAAATCATCGCTGCCTTCCATTGCCCAGTAACGAGATAAATCTCCAAGGGGAAAGATGGTGCCTTGTGCTGTTGGTCAAGGCACAGACCTCTTTGACTCAGAAAGCCTCAAGCCTTCAGTCTGAGCGTTTTCTTTTATGTGTATACATGTAATTTCAAGTGCTCAAAAACTTACACGCCTACTTATATAGAAATGGTGGTTTAAATGAGTATGTATCTTTACTTTAGATAGGTAAGAGTATAGATAGTGATATGTGATACGTTTTAGTTATTTGCTAATATTTATCTACTTAGGAAATGCACCCAGGGATTCTTCCTTCAACATCCTTTTGTCAGATGCCCTCTGCCATTCTGCCCTCGGGGCAGGAGAGTCCCGAGCCAGATCCAGATAGCCAGATTAGAGGTGAAGGCTGCCCTGTCGCAGGCAAAGGGAGGCCATCAGACATAAGTGACTCAAGGAGACTGCTTGCAGGCATGTGGCCAAACAAACTGCATCCCCTGCTTGCCTCAAAGTTCAGCAGACCGTGCCAGACCTTACCTGATGTGGAGAAAGTTTTAGAAAAGGGCCCCTCTTTTAGCTGCTTTGATGTAGACATCCGCCAGGACCAAGATACGCCTTTAGAAATGCGAGAAAACCTTTGTCTTGACTCTTCTGACTCACAGTCTGACAATTTCGAGGTTAGGCCACCAGTGCAACCTTTGTGTGCGTCAAACAAATCCTATTCACGAGGCTTTAAGAATGTCAAAACTCTATTAGGGGCCCTTGAAGACGAAATCCTACTCTTTAAGGATGAAGAGCTGGAAGAAAAGTGGGAGATGAAAGATGTGATGGCTAAGTGTGTCCATAAGCCTGGTCATCACTTCTCAGTCAGAGAGAAATGTACAGGACTGGATGGGAATGTGGAAAGAAGTCCAGGCGTATTGCGAGGCAGAGAAAAAGAAAGCTTTTACTGCAGGAAGAGTGAAATGACTCGTTTTGATGCCAGTCCCACGGATGACTGGAGTTTGCAGGAGACGGTTGATGTTCCAGATGCTCAAGAAGAGCTGAGATCCTACAGCAAGGAGTCTGAGAGTAGAAGTAAGAGAAAAGTTCGAGATGAGCCTTTGGGTCAAGCCATCAGTCTATACGAGAGCAATGAGACCATCAGCAGACCTGAGAGAAAGGCTTTAAAGCTGATGGAAGCAGGAGCAGATATAGAAGTAGGGAGTAGCAGCGGTATGCTAGAGAGCCACTCCACAGTCCCTCAACACATCACAGGTATACTACCCTGCTTCCAAGGGGTAGATGCAAAGACAGGAATCAATGTGGATCTTCATTTCGCAGGGGATCCTACATCAAACCATGTTTTTTCATCTGCTAAAGATCGCTGGGGAAATGACAGAGGAAGCGGTTCGATATCAGAGTCTGGTAGGAGCGATTCAGCCAGTTCTCGTGACGACAATGCACCCCAGGTACTGGGAGCGAGCCGTTGCTTCTCTCCACGCCACGAGGCCGGGGGACAGAAGGATGTGCGCTCCTTTGCAGAAGAGCCTTTGCTGCCTCATCCCCTCCTGGGGTCATCCCTGGCTCAGACGCTAAGTCCTGCCCGGAAGTCAGAGAGGGAGCGTAGCTCCGAGGGGATGGAGTTGTGCCGCAGGCTGCAGGAATGTGAGGAAGGCCCCAGCCCAGAACCTGGGCGCAGCAGTCTCCTGGTGGAATTTTGTGGGAAATGCACTGCCCAGGAGTCTAATGGTGCTGGAGTACGAAGAGAAGTGAAGAGGGGAAATGGAAGGACAGATCAAGCTCCCAGAGCGGGGGGAGAGAAAGTCGCAGCAGACTTGCAGGTTGAGTGCCAGGGGAGCAACAGTCTCTGTCAGCACGTGAAAGCGGAGGTGACCCAAAGCAGAGAAACTGCGGGGAGTTACACCAAAATAGAGGCTGGTGAAGGAGCAGGCGGGAAGGAGGTAGGACTCAGTCCTTTGTGATGGCCCTTTCATTGTAAATGTTTCTGGAGAACTGAGTGTGAAATTTTGCTTCTAAGCTAATTATCAGGAGAAAACAGGCAAAAACATCATGTTGGAGGTCACATCAGCAGATTTGGCACTAGTTTTAGAGGTTTTTCTAAAGCTCGGGAGGTCGCTTGGAAAAGCCTTGGTTTGTGGCCTTCCTTGCACGGCAAACGCTGCATAACTCGCACCTTGTTTTAGTTTTGCAAGGGCACAAAGTGCTTTCGGAACTCAAACAGGTGATGGTGGTAAATCAAGTGGGATGGCAACATCAAATACAAAATCATCTTAATTGTGGCCCTAAGAGATTTTGTAGTGAGCACACTACAAAGTCAGTCTTTTCCCTGGAGACCCCACAATCTAAACTGAGGGGCAACAGCTTGTTGAGGTGTTTTTAGCTTAATTTCGCTTGCTGAATCTCAAGTCCCGGAGTGAATGAGTTGGCTAAGGTAATATAAGAAACTGTAAGTCACAGCCAGCTCTCCTTCATCCATGGCCAGTACCTTGAGAAATGGGCTCTGTTCCCTCTATACATGAAAGAAAAGTGGGGAAAAGTTTGAACTGGCTTTCTCAAAAGAGGAGGAGTACTCGCAGTGGTTACAGGCCATTGTTTTGCGGGTGGGTGCGGTGCCGACTCGGCTGAGCACAGTTTAGTCCTTGGGCGGCTGCTGCTGTGGTCTCAGGACACTAAGATGGCTTACAGGTGTGATGGGGCCCATCCATAAATGTAGTTTTCTCCTTCTTCCTCTGCGAATAGCTGGACCTTTTTGCTCCATTTCGCCCAAACTTTTTCCCTCTGTTGCCTATAGCAGGATCTTGCCCTTCACTGGGAAGAACATTCCAGGTTGTTTTGTCTTTGCCCATAATAATTGCCTCAATTTAATAAGAACTTGCCAAACCTCCTGTTCTGAAGACAAAAATGAATGGAAAGGTCACTGTGTGTAATGTTAATGAATTGCTTTGCTCTACTGTTGCTGGTACCCAGCTGTGGCTCCACCAAATCGCTTGCTCAGGTTTCTAATTACCAGCATGTGGTAGTGCCCAGTTAGCTGATAAGAGCTATGACTGTAAATATCGGATAACCTGCAGATTTTAATTAGCCCAAAGGAAGGGAGTTTATCTTTGTTGAAGGGCAGCTAACATCCTCTGCTCCATACACGTAGCTAATGGCCATCTGTAGGAAATGACTAGTTAAGCCCTGAGTGCGTGGTTTATTCTGTTACTGCTGCTGTGGCAATGATTTGGTGGAAGAAGGATCGGAGTATATTCATCTCCCTCTCCCCATCCCTCAGCGTGCGAGTGAATTAACTCTGTTTTCGGTCTGTAATCTTGTATAGACACAGAGTAGAGGAACCGTGATTTCTGAATACACACATGCTCCGCTGAATCGTGCTGTACTAGTGTGCTACAAAGAAAATCCTGGCGCGCGTGTGCTTCTGGCTTAACCTGTGCAGTGTTATTGCAGGGTGAGAGTACCTGGGTGCGCAGTTCCACAAAGTCAAACAGAATGATCGTGTTTTTGGGTGAAGATAGCTTAAGATGGCAAGCATGCATTGCTCAGAGGTGAGGATGTTGGATGGCTCCCAGGAGTCTTGCTGTGCTTTGAAAGGGAGAGGTGTATTCAGGAGCTTCTTATGGAAGTGCTGCAGCGGAGCTGCTTTCCGCTGCCCATAGCTTTTCCACTGGTGTAGGGTGAGGAAGCAGCCTGGATTTCAGTCTGAAAAGAGGTGGTAATTGCAGCTTGTGGAGAGTAGGAGGCTTCTTGCCATGGGAGTGGTTCCTACTTCACTCGTTTCACGCTGCGCAGAGTAGCAGGGCAAACAGAGGTGAGGCTGCCCAGTTTGCCTCCAGTGCGTGATGCTGGGTAAGAGCCTCTCCTAGAGGTGCTGTGTGTGGGTGAGTGCAGATGCGTGAGCTAGTGTGGCTGTTGTTGTGTTCTCGCTTCGGTTTTGGGGTAATGCCCATTGATTTTCTGAATCACCTCACTGCCGTAAAGTAAATCACCGTATTCAGATGGGTCTTTTGAAGACAAAATGTTTGAGTAAATCAAACCGCTATTCCTTACGTGTCTCGTGCTGGTGATTGCTGGGTGTGGGGTCTCACAAACAGTTTTCCAGTGGTGGTGGGTTCAGTATCAGCAGCCAGTGTTCGCACAGGGGAGTGCTTGAGAAAGCACTGTATGAAGTAAGGAGCATAAGGTGTGCACCCATCCTCTCCTGTCAGTGAGTCCCTTCTGCATGCTCCAGTCCGCAGGCACCCTGCTAGCACCCGTCCAGGCGCCCCTGGGGAACCTCGCCCCGCTGCGCGGCCTCACGGCATCTCCGGCCGGCATCCTTCGCGGGTCGCCCAAGTCAGACGTGGGGAGCTCGGTGGACTCCAGCCTTGTGGCCAAAGGGGGAACACAGGTAAGGCTCCGTCTCCTCTGGGAACGTGCCCTGGAAAGCACACTCCGCAAAAGGTCACAGGCATGGTGATGGTTAGAAGCTTAAATGACAGTATTTGTGATCTCTTGTCAGTTTTGGAACACTTGTCTGTTAAAAGAAACAACTTCCCTACTCTCTTTCATGTCTTTTTGGGACATGGTTTAGGAGGCATGGTGCTGTTGGGTTGACGGTTGGGTTTGATGATCTTGGAGGTCTTTTCCAACCTTGATGATTCTATGATTCCATATTTCTTTGCTTTTGCTATATCTAGGGAGCCCAGTGCTAAATTTGTGGTGAGGTTTCTTCTGCTATGTTTAGCAGAAAGAATTGCTTCAATTACTGTTGGGGAGGGAAAAAGTCTGTTAAGTTCATTTTAGTAAAACTTCGATTTGTGTCCAAACAGAGCATGACATACAGTACAGATAATGTCATCTAATAAATAATATTTTCACTCAACTGTGTGCTGAAAACAAAAAAATTAAAAGAACAACTTCCCTGCTGCTGGCCAGTGTCTCAGTGGGATTGTATCTCCCCGTTCTCTTCGGCTGTCTTCTCACTTCCCTCTCTTTTTGACCTCACAGCCTGCAGAGACCTGTAAGCCCACCAGCCAGACCAAGAAGTTGCTGGGCTTGGTCTGCGAAGAGAAGAGTTCCTTGAACACAGTGTCTCTAGATAAAGGGAGAAACGAAGAGGAAGAAAGCGAGAATGAGGTAGTTTGTGCGCCTTGGCTCTTAACGCGTGTCGGTAACCATAGCGCACAAAGCTTCCAGGAGTGAAAAACTGATGCTCCCCTGGGACTAGCTGATTGACCGTGGCTGTTCCAGTTGACTCTGGGCCTTAATTTGTGCTGCACTTCCTCTGTGTGTTTGGTCGCCAAAAAGCATCTAATCCTGGTCTCTCCTTGTACTCCCTGTAAATTGGCATCTGCCACGATGTATTTTCAAAATTAACTGGCTGTAGGCACGTTGCCCTGGCATATTGCTATGGCTCTGCTGCCTTACCGCACCAAGTAGAGCCCCCAGCTCCTCCTGTGCGGCCTGTGGGATTGCAGAGGTCAGAACTCAGTGTTGGCCACCTCCTTTTCTAATACCTTTAGAGTCTCCACGGGACAGCAAGACTGTTCAAAAACCTGCACATGGATGTCAGCGCCCTGGGAGGCAGCTTTGACTCTGAGGTAAGAACGCGGGTGATGTGGGACGAGCAGGAGAGGAGCTGCGGCACTGCCCAGCCAGCGCCCGGGCTGGGGGGTGAGAGCGCGGGAAGGGTGCCCGAGG
Source organism: Sula dactylatra (assembly GCA_013389905.1). Lineage (NCBI taxonomy): Eukaryota > Metazoa > Chordata > Aves > Suliformes > Sulidae > Sula > Sula dactylatra. The sequence continues at coordinate 349,570 of WEKW01027461.1, read as the reverse complement.
GATGAGTTTTGCGTGTCATTTATGAGCAGGAACAGCCTAGAGCAGGGCTGGGGGGAGCGTGTGAGAAGCCAGATGCGGTCTGCAGGGGACAGCGGTGTGGGTATGGAAGGCAGGTTTGTGTCTGAAGGAGAATGCTTGCGGTTTGGTAGGTGGGATTTCAGGAGACAGCCTCTTTGCGCAGCGCGGCGCTTTGTTTCTGGACGAAGAAAGAGAGAAAATTAGAGCTGTATGGTTGAGATGGCCAAGCTGGAAATCAGCTCTTCCAAGGAACAGCAGAAAGGAGAGGCTCTCAGATTGGAGAGGTGCCACTGCACTTGCTGTGGGAGGAAGGCTTGTTGAGGAAGAGGCACAGCTTGCTTCCTCATCGCTTTTTAGCACACGTAGAAAGAGAAGGCTTGTTCTCAGCTGAAGTTGCAATGGTGGCACTGGGGAGAGGAGAGGGGAACGTAGTCTGGAAATGCCATTCTTGCACTGTCACTCAGTTCCACAAGAATCTTAGAAGCTTCCATGTGGACCACGCGTGTCCGCTTCTCTGCGGCAACCTAAAACCTGCTTTCTTCTTGCGCCGCTGATAAATTCCACGGCTCGGACACAGAGCGTCAGCAGCGAGTTCGGCACGCGCGTGGCCTTGTGCAGACATTTTGCTTTCCCTGTGGGTGCGCGCGCTCTGCCTGCGCTTTCTTAGCAGCGATCAGGCCTAAGATGACAAGGGCACAATGGGAAGCGCGTTGCAAGCAGCTCGGGTGATTCGGTCCGACTGTTTGCGCTGACATTAATCCTTTCTCACCGCTTTGAAAATTCTGTTCCAGTATCTGAAAGGCAAATTAATTTCTTTTAAAGTGTTTTACAATATTTGCCTTATCCTTTTCACAGCATACGAAAATTAAGCTGTAAAGTACTTTGCCGGAGAACTCATTCACAGTGCTGGGCAGAAACTGCAAAGGCTTATGCTAAAGTGGATGCGAAAAAGAAAGGCCTGACTCTCTCATCTCCAGACAACAAGCAGCCTGTCGGAGCCCAATTCGTCACTGAAATGTTAATGTGTCCAGGAACAAAGAGCTGTCTTGGCATTTCAGTGCTGGGGCAGGGCTTCAGGAATCTATTCTGAAATGGCAATTGCCGCCCAACAGCCAGGCTCTGTTAACCCAGATGGGTGATATCTTAGTCCTGATAAGATATTAGTGCCCCACTGGAAAATACAATTCACTTGTGGTTCCATGAGATGGCAGTAGAAAAGCGTTCCTATGAGCAAGCCTCAGCCTGCAGCCCAAGCCATTCTCCAGCTTCCTTACAAAACAGAGAGGAGGAAAGGATTTGTGGAGCAAGCCCTGGGGGGGGGGCGGATCTAAGCAGTAATGGGGTGAAGTGATGAAAAAAACTGGCTTTGTGTAGCCTGTGGATCAGGGTTGAATACCTATATTCAAAGAAAATTAGCATGTAGTCTTAGCAGCTTGCCGAGACACAAGGATGTTGGGTGAGAGCGAAGGCTGCATCGAAGACAGCACGAGTGTCTGGGGGAGAGGGAGGAGAGATGGAAGGAAATGCTACCCCCGTCAGTGGGCTTTTCTGGAGTCAGGTAACTGGGGAGAAGGCACTGAAAACGAAACCCAAGTCAGATGCTGGAAAACTTGAGTTGTGAGGTTTACGTGTAGTACCCTTGGAAAGAAGGCCTTTTCTGGGCCGCTTGGTTTGCTTGGCTGCTTGTGGGGCTAGCTCTCACCTGAACCCAGCGTTCTTGCCTTCTGAATTCCTGTGACGGAATAGTCACTGCGGACGTGTGAGACTCTGCTCTAAAATACAAAAGGGCTTGGGGATACCGCTGGAAGGGGCAAGAGCAGGAGAAGAGGTCTGGAAGCATCTCTGGGTGCCTGGGGAAGAGGGTCCCATGGCAGCAGCAGTGATTCCCTGATGCAGTGCTTGCAGCTTGGGAGGTTTAGTACTCTACCTTCTGTACAGGTCAATCTCTGGGTAAACACTGGGAGTCAAGGGGGTCCTTTGTGCGGTGGGAAATTACTTCTTTCCCAGATGGAGATGTGTGAAAGGGAGCCGTCTCTGTAAATAAACATTGCACAACACAGCTTGTGCGTTACTGCACAGATGTACGTGCAGAAGCAGTGCTGCTGGTTCCCAGGAAACGGAGGCATCCATAACGTAGCACGCAGGGATGACTAGTGGAAGGGGAGCAATGGCTGCTGTGTTCATAGCCTTGCTCTCTCCCGTGCTGGGCGAGCATGGCTGAGAGCTGCTGTAGTGAGCCACGGCTCGTGGGGAGTCCTGAGCTGGGAAGAGCCTGGTGGAACAGCGAGTACGGCGAGCTGGCCGGCAGGAAAAGGCGCAGCACTAAAGCATGCAGAGCATAAACACTTTGATTTTTTGGGAATCTGGGCCTGTGAGCTCCTGAGCATAGGTTGGAGAGCTTTCTGCTCCGGGGGTTCATGCAGTGGGTGACACGCAGGGTGGAGACCTGTCACAGGTGGGCGACCCAACCAGCTCGGAAAGGTGGTGTGAGGACTTTTGCTAGTGGATGTGTTACCCCACCCACTAGGAGAACAGCAAAGCAGAGGAGGAAGACTGTGGCAGCCGCTTAGCTGATGTCGCTGAAGCTGATCTCCAGCACCAAAGGAGTCCTGCAGAGGAAGCTGGCAGCCTGAGAGAGGTGACGAGTGGCTCTGACATCATGGTCCTGCTTGCATGATGTCGCTGAAGCTTTGCATGCAGTAGGCAGCTTCTAGTGTTGTGGTGTGGATCTGATAGTTGCTTGGTTTGTTTCTTTTGCTGGTTCAAGTATTACGTGCGTGGAGAGAGGTGTAAACTTAAAAACCAAGGGCAAACGCTGCCCACGTGAGGTCTGGCAAACCTAGCCCTCACTCGGTACTTCTGTGCCTGAGAACAGCCTGAAATCAGCGAGCAACGGGGGAGCACATCACCTTTCAAAGGCATACTGTATGCCTTTGAGACCTTTTCCTCTTTTTTTTTTTTTTTTCCCTTTTAAAGGTAGAAAAAATGTGAAATTTCTTGTTGTAATATCTCAGTTTCAACCTGTTAAAGTCCAAAGAGGTGGCATAGTCATCCTGTTTCCTGGGATCAGTGGGATTCCATTTTGGCGGCTGCTGTTCCTGCTGGCTGTTCATCTCCGGATCAGATGCCTTTCCAAAAGCTGGACCCATTGGTATTGATGTGCTTTTCTCCAGACTTACGCTGATCGCTGGAAGTAATGATTTGATAGGCAGAAATTTCACATCAGTTAGTGTCACTCAGCTGCAGGTAAAATGTATTACAGCTTGTGAAAAGATCAGCTAAAGCCAATTATAGCCTGACTGGCTTGTCCTAGCTCTGAAATCCATAGAATAATCGATAGTCTGTTTTTGCATGAGGAAAACCTCCCTCCTCCTCCTCCACCTGTGTGTCTGATTGGCATAGTTCCCTCTTCCAGGGGGTTGCATTTGTGGTCATTAAGGTGTAACGTTAACAAAGGTTTTGTCTGTATCTGTCCTTAAAATAGGATTCTGCCAGCTAAGGAAATTTTTCTGGGATATGCTAGTAACCGAGGTAAACTTGCCTGGAGAGAAATCTCTGTGTGTGCACAGTATTATTGGATACGTTGGTATATTCTGTTGTGGTGTGCGTGCTCCTCGAAGGGAAGTATCTGCGTACTGTTTTGAAGCATAACAATCCTGACCAGTGTCCCCCGCATATCTGTTCTTGGGCACGCTCAGATGTCTCGAGAGGGGTCCTCAGGAGAACTCTAGACGAGCCTGTCCAAAAGGGAGCACAACTAGTGACCGGTCTTTCCAGATGCCCTAATCCCAGACAAAAGGAAGCATACTGGGGACTCACTTCTCCACTGCAGTAACACTAAAGAAATGCCACTTGCACGTTTTTTCTGGGTTCTGGAATAAGGGTGTTGTCGAGGCCTTCGCGGAGCCTTGTGTGGCTGGCTCGTGATTCAGTGGCGTGTTTGTGAACCTCTGCTAACCAGGCACCAAACCGGAAAGGGGCCGTGAGCTTTCATTTATTACTCAGCGGATTGCAGGTGAGGCTCTGAACTGCAGTTTTTTGGAACGTACCCAGCGATTTGATTTCTTTGTCCTCTCCTCTAGTCTGATGGATGGCGCTCTCAGCCCCGAGAAGCCTCTCAGACAAATGATGTGCTAGGAGTCGTTCTTTCGGTTTGCTGCAGCTCCGGGTTTAAAGCTGACAGCATTCCAGTTGCACTTTGATAAAAATACGTCGTTAAAATATGCGGTCTGTGTATGGTACACGCTGTACACAGGATGCAGCTAATGTTTGACAAGACACCACAGCATTAATAAAACAGCGAGAAAGTAGGACGTGCTAGCAGTTTTGTTTGCATACTGATGAGGGAACCTTTTCCTGCTTCCTCCCGGCTATCGCACTTCGTCTTGTGAGTTTTGTGGGCCTCCCCGCTGCTGGGAGAGGCAGTCCAACCTTTGGGTGACTAAGCGTTAATTTGGCATCGTTTCTTCCCAAGGCCAGTGGGTTCTGCCATTTCTCAGTCTAGTGTGTTAGCTAGTCGCGGTCTGGTTCTGAGCTCAGAGCAGTGGCTTTAAATCAGTGCCTGCCCTCAAGTTTGTTCCGCTGGAAGGTGGGATGATTGCATCCCGCATGCTCTCCTCCAATTATAATTTCAGGCAGAAGTTACATGTCCAGTATTAGTCTCTTGCAAATTTCCATCTCTGAACAGATGTGATGTGGAAGCACAAATGGGCATACTGCAGAGCACGTCGGGTGCTCCCGGGGGCTGTTGGCTCCTGCAGCAGCCACTGCTAACTCTTATCCGCTGAGACCCTGTGAACGGAAAAGCAACAGATTAAAAAAAGTCTGAGCGCAAGAAATGAGCGTGTTTTATCTTAATGAAGTTCCTTGTCTTTGAAAGGAACTGTATGAAAAGAAATCAAACTGGTCTTGAAGTCACCCAAAGCTTTGCGATTTTGCTTCTTGCTGTGGGAGAACACATGCTATTTCTGACCCCTGCATCCTCCCAGAGACGGGGTAGAGAATGTTGTAGCTATAATTGTGTTTGACTTGCTGCCTAGAATGAGTCTCTAAAATCAAGACATGCTGAAGAAGGGCGAGAGCCTTCCTTGGATTCTGATGCTGCGTGCCCTCCGACTCCAGTTCAAGCCCTTCCTGGAGATGCTGACAGTAGCCTGTGTGGCCAGAACGAGGAGGAATCTGATGGGAAGCTCGCTGGGAATGAACCACTGGGCAAGAAAGATGCTGAGGTGGAAGGTGACATCTCTGCAGCCGATGAGCTGCCACAGTCGCTAGGGGAAGGGAGCGCAGCGGGGACAGGCGTGCCCAGCGGTCCTGGGCAACCTAGAGCTGCATCTCCAGCTGCTGAAACTGCTGAGGCAGATCAGCTGGCAAGCCTGGCTGCCACTGTCGACACCGTGTCTGTTGATGAAAAGATAGTGAAGGAAATGAGGGAAGAAGCAGCAGCTGATCTGAAAACAGACAGCAGGCTGGATGCTGGCAAAGTAAGAGACCTGCCTGCTTGGGTTGGGTTTGGTGTGGAAGCTGCTGTGGCTGTTCCCGTTGCTTTGTGAGGCCCTGATTCAGGAAAGCTCTTTGAGCACTTACTCATTTTCTGTTAAGTCAGCCTAAGTGCTTTCCTAGTCAGCAGGGTGTTCCTGGGGGTGCACAAGTGCTCTGAATTCTTGTATCGGCATCTTTAGTATGGGGCTAGGAAATTGTTCTTTTATGCATACACAAAGTGCTGTCCAAAGCAACCGACAGGCAAAAACCCTGAACTGTGACGCATGTTTCGAGTCTTGGAGGAAAAATAAGTCTCAGCTTTCAGTGCTGCCATCTGTACTGAGCAAGCAGGCTTCATAATGAAGTTCACACCAAGCCCAGCTGTCCGTGCCGCTTTGTTTCTCTCCTTCTGTTGTTTCTCTCAGCTTATGCAGAGATGGGGCAAAAGTGTAAAGCGAGCTGCCAGCTGTGATATCTGCAGCTCTGCGGAAGGATGTGCCAGGGAGGTGCGAGGTCAGAGTGGGGAAGGATGGTACCTCGGGGCTGGCTCCAGAGCTGTAGTTTGAGTCCGTCAAGCGTAGTGCCTTCCAGTCTGCCCACTGGTTTTCTGCAGTGACTGCAGTCAGTGGAACTTTGTGTTTGTCTCTGGCAGGAGAACCACCATTAAGTGTCACAAGGTGCAGATGGGTTAATGGCCTGGCCCCTGCGACTGGGGTGCCACAGACAGGCGCACTAATCGCTCTGGTTCAGTGTCTTCCAGAAAAGGTGGAATATGAGAGCTGAAAAACTCTCTTTTTCCAATCTAGCTTCCTGCCTGCTGATTTAGATAATTTTTCTAGTTCCACTGATGTGTGATGTCTTTAAGAAATGAAAAGCTATGAAACTGAGCCTGGAAAACATGCTCTGTCCTGAAGAGCTTCAAGCTGAAAGCTGTGCTTTTGTAAACAGTTACCTGCTTGCTTTGTGCATCTGGGTAGTTCTGCTGAAGTCAGCGGGGCCACGTGGGTGTTCACATCGAAGTACTGTTTCACGATGGCTGGGAACACAGAAGTCCTCGCTGCAGTTGGGCATGGCAAGGCGTGCTTTTAAAGTCCTTTTAAGACCAAGGTACTGGTCTGTGTGGCTTTACCCATTTGTGTGGCGGGCTGGGGAGTTCTCAGAGCTGCAGAGATCCTTGCAGAAGGAACAGAGGACAGTAGGCAAGTGCCCTTTATCGGGGATATCTGAAGAGCACTTCTCTGCCCTCCCCAGTCCCATTGCCTGCCCTCCTTCCCCAGTCCTTTATCTCTGTGACGTGGTGTTTTGTGCTTGTCTTGTGGGTCACACCCTTAGTGTCTTTCCTGTGATATTCAATCACCTTTTCTTCCCTATGTGAGAGGCCAGATTTGTCTTCCCAGTATCAGTTGTCATCTTGTTGGAAACGCCTAGGTGAAGCTGCAGGGCTAAGACATTTACAGGCTCTAACACATATCTCCTCTCAGCTTTCAAAAGCGTCCGAGACCAGCGACTGTGGGGAGGACTTGCAAGCTTCTAACCGCTCGGACCACGAGCTGATTCAGCCTGAGGTGAGTCACGAAAAGCTCCTTGTCCTTTGAGCGAGGGCTTTGTGTTCCTCTGCGAACGTGCAGCCGGTTAATGCTATGCCCACCTCGTGCAGTCCAGCTGCCTGATTCCTTAACTGCTAAGCAATGACCTTACAGCTGTGGCACAGGCCAGCAACATCACCCTGTGCTTAGCAGGCTCTGGCTGTGGGTGAGGTAATATCCCTGGAAAAGTAGGTCACTTAGAGCTGGTACCATACTCAGACAATTGCAGAAAGAGAAATAATAAGCAGTGTAAAAATTGTGCTTTAAGGGACTCAGCGGCTTTTTCTACGGGGAGCCTGTACGGGCAGGAGACCTGGCTCCCGGAGGTCCCAGAGGGAGAAGATGCAGGAGGGTAGCCTGGAGGTGGCGGGGGGAGATGCCCATCAGCATCTCTTCATCTACGCAGGAAAATGCCATTGCCATCTGCCAGCGGGAGCAGAGGCAGCATGGCCAGCAAATGACCGAGAATCTCATTATTTATCGGTGTTGGTACAAGCCTGTGTGTTGGCAAGTGGCTGCCGCCTCAAACAGTGTCTTTTGTAGCACTTGCTTGTCAGCATGTGCGCGCACGGATGCACGTGCTCTGTGTGTGCAGCTGGGTGCAAGGGCCCCCAGAGGCTGCCAGGAGGGAGAATTATCTTGGGGAGTGAGTAGCTTGTGGGCAACTCAGCGCTGACTTTTAGAAAAAAAATCTCAGGAAATCTGCCGCGGTATCAGGAAGGAGAGCAGTAGAGGCTGGGGAAGAGCCACTGCTGGCTTTAGGTGTACCATGTGTCACCCCTGCCTGCTGCCGTCGGTGCCGTGGAAGCGTGCACTGGTAGTGTGACAGAGCTCACCGCCCTGCAGTCCCACGATGCTCTCCCCCTGCAGCATTGCTGTCCCCTGGCCTCACAGGGAGAGTTTCCTCGGGGACCGTCAGTGAGGAGAGCTTCTGCATGGCACATTCCCAGTGGCCAAGCCCGTAGGGAATCCTGATTTACTGAGCGCTCCTGTCTGCCGTCGTCCCAGCAGGTAGCTCTGCATAAACCACCCTGCCTGCCTGTGCCTCTGCACCTTGGGAAGGAGAGAAAACCCAACTCGCTGCTGGTCAAGCCACTAACAGAGCCATCTGTCTGCAGTACAGATATCCCCTATGCTCGGATGCGGGCCTGAGTCTTCGTGTAGCCATTTCCTGTGTCCTGTAAAGCTTTCTAATTGTTCAAATACCTAGGGCTACAAAAAACGTGCTGTCAGTGGGGGTGGTGAGTGTGGATTCCAAGCTTTATTAGGATTTTGGGCTAATCTGTCGGGATCTGTGGTAAAACCTGCACATGCTCATCAGAGGATCTTCTGCTTTCTTCTTTAGGACTTGGGTTTCCTGAATCGGCTTTCTGAGCAGGTACTGGATGTGGGGGTTCTGTCTCCTGTTTTGGACAGCGCCACGTGCAAGGTAAGCGCTATATATGCGATCAGGGACTGATCTGTGAACAGGCAGGGTGAAAAACTGTGTTGCGGTGCACTAAGCCCAGGATGACGGTACAGGCGTAAGGGCCCTGCAGAGGGCAACAGAGGTGACGTGTTAAGTGCCCTGCCTGTGGCGGGGCCGGGGTTAGAGCAGCACTACTCGTGCGTTTTTTTGCTGTGGAGATGGGATGCAGGTAGCTACACGAAGTACATACTCTTTGAGTGAGGAGTGCATGCGTGCAAGCTCACGTGTGTGCTTTCCCTGCCCCAGTACAAGACAAATGGCTTTCCTGGGGAATGGTGGGAAGCAGAGTCTATTTTACTTTTTTCTTTTGTGAGTATATTTGTCCTTTTCTTTCTCTTAAGCAGATGGAAAGGATTTGTGTAACAGAACACAATAGCATAAATGGGAAGAAAAGGAGGTTAACTCCCTCTGATGGATTTTAGTACAGGGAATTTTATTTTTAAGCATTTGGTTGTCTTACCTCCTTACATGTAAGGGGGAAAATGGGCTCCTTTCAGCGGGTCTGTGGCGCGTGAAGGAGCATCTGTAAGCGTGCGCGTCTGCTCCCCGTATCGTGTTAGCCCGGGATATAGCTATGATCGGGCAATTCTGCCCGAAGAAGATTACTGTGCGTCTTGAGGTTTTATCCTTGTCTTCTCAGCACGCTACTGAGTTGGCTTTCTCAGCCCCGCGTTCCTGTTGAGCCCTCTCAGCTAGCCCTCTCCCGCACCATCTCGGCTCAGCAGTGTGTTGGCTGGAAGAGCGTGCCGCACAGTGAGGCGGAGGGTCGGGCTCCAGCTGGGGTTACTCAGCCTTGCTCTGATTGTAAGTGAGTTGATCAGCTGCACCGGAGGAGACCTCGAGTGGCAAACTCACCACCTGTCCAGCAGAGAGGAGCAATCCAGTTAGTGAGGTTGTGTCTGGAGAACACACCTGTCCTCTTGTGCCTAATAATGAGCGTAATCAGATCTGAAGGGAAAACAAAACATACGCCTGCTGTGTTCTCCCCCTCTCCCTCTTGCTGCAGCGCAATCACTGTGCATACAAACGTCTGGTTGGAGCAGCCACGTTTTGAGTTTATTACAGCCCTGTCTTGAGGAGAGAGGTGGATTTGAAATGGTGCTCCCTGCAGGACTGCAGCTGCTCTTTTGTGTCAGCAGACAGAGGCTAGTCTGAAATGAGACTCTGGCTTGTAGGAATGTCTTTACTTCCACACAGTGAGTTTGCCTTGCTTTGACTATACTGGCAAAATAGTCTGTTTTTAAAAAAAGACCACCTCTGTCGGCTGTGTGAGTAAGTATTGGAGGGTTTTGGTTAGCGTGTTTTGGCAGGAGCTGCGGTAGCTTGCAGAGGCCGTGTGGGCTGCATCCTGCTAGATCTGGCTTCTCTGCTGGCAGTGGGGAGGCTGCTCCTTTCACCCTTCACTTAACAGGCATTTAACGTGCTGGCATCCTGCTTTGCTGGCACTGCTGCTGCGCTGAGGGTGACAGCGGTGAGGAGCTGGAAGCGGGCATGCGATCTCAGCTGACGCTGCCGGAGATCGTGGAGATCCTCCTGCTGAGGTCCCTCGGGAATTGTGCTGTGCAGAGGGAGGAGACGGTTTATTATCTGTCATCCTGCTTTCCCGTGGCCACAAGACTGGCTTTGTGTTGTGTGTGTGTGCAATTTCCTCTGTGGGATGCAGCCTGATATTTAGGCGGGACAGAACGTGAAGCCGCTTGCAGTACTGGGACTGCTGGGGATGCTGAGGCAACAGCAGAGGCAAGGCTCTAATACACAGACAAGGCTTAAAATCAGCCCTTGTTCCCTGCAGGCAGGTGCTGTCCTCACCTTCTCAAATGTGTCCAGAGATTCCTGCAGCCTGTGGTTTCTGGGGAGGACTGCCCTCCTGGGAAGGCGTGTTGGGCAGGAGCGCAGCACTGGCCCCATGCGTGGGCTCAGCGGCATTACCCTGTGACTGGCTATCCCTATTCCCAGGAAGATCTCATTTTCCATTTGTCTGGCGTCTTTCCTTTCACAGGCAACAGTGACAGAGCCCGTTTTGAGCCAGGAAACATTTGCTGAGCTCCTCGGTTCTCAGGAATTGAAGTCATTATTTACACTGGGGCAGGAGGGAGGCTGGGAGGGGGAGCTGCCTGGGAGAGCTCTGACCAGGCTGATGTGATGGAAGGTGACAGCACTTGCAGGGAATCCTTCTGTTGTTTGCTCCACTGAACGCTTGCATAAATTACTGCTGGTTTAATTCTGTGCTATTTTGGCCCTGCTCCACAGTATGCTTCCTGCACAGCAAGGGCTGAGCTCACCTGCTCGTTCTGTGGTCCCCAAGAATTTATGAATGGACTTCTCTTCTGGGGACCAGGATCCTCCGCAGGGAGGATGAGCCCTTACTGCTTTGTCAGCTAGGGCTGACAGCTTGAAGAGGGAAGTTCTCCTCCTCCCCAGGTGAACTGCACAGTGGATGCTTGTGTGCGCCTACTGCGGGGACAGAGGTGCCTGGTAGCTGGTAGGTGGGAGAAGGAGCAGCTGACTGTTTTGTGTTCAAATAGTTGCTGTTCATATTTCAAGTATTTACTATGTCATAAATAAGCCAGCTGAAGTTGCTCAGAGCGCGTTACCAAGGGGGCTGGCTTCCTTAGCAGCACCCAGACTGATGTGTTCTGGAGAGAGCAGTCAGAAAGCCCTGGGTAGGTGCGACTGCGTGCATACTGCTCTTGATGACCTGCCTGAGAACCAGGCTGCGAGGCAGGACCACGGCCTGTTGCGATTCCGGTCACAGCCAATATGCCTATCAATTTGCTTTATGGCCGCAGCACGCTATTTCACTTTCACGTGTGTGACATTCCTGTTTGTTTTAGGAGATTTTTGGGGTTTTGCCCTACTCTTTTCAGGGAGTGTAGTGTTACTTGGATATTCGAGATGATCTTCAGGAAGAAAAAACCCAACCTGTGCCCACAGAGCTGGGCGCTGGCAGGGAGTTCCTCTTCTGCACTGAAAAAGCAACCCCCAGACCGCAGCCGAGCACAACCTGGAGAGCTGAGCTCCCAGGCCTCTCCGTTGTGCTGCTGGTACTGTTTCTGCAAGGTGTTCCTGTGATGCTCTGAGCCCCTTGGTTGTCTGCAGGAGAGGAGGGTGGCACGTTCGGCTGGGCGTTCTGGAGCAGCCTGGGGGTGCTGTTGGTTCGGTGCTGGCGCACTGGACCAGAGCGGCGCTGCCCTTCGGCAGAACCACTGCAAGGTCCTGAGAGGCTTTGATGGTGAAGGAGCCAGCAAACTCCACACTGTTTGCTTTTACCTGCAGGCCCAGGAGCTGGGAGAAGAGGAAAAAGACCAAAGCAAAGCCAGTATAGAGGAAGAGCAGAGCAAAAGAACAAAAGCTGCTGAGAGGTATGGTACAAACAGAGTAACAAAGGAGGTGTAGACAGCTCTAGCTCCGGATGACTTTCCTGTCTTGTCCGCCCCTGCTCTGCTCTGGTCACTGTAACCTGTACAGGCGTCCCCTGCAGAACACACCGAGGTGCTGCAGCTTCTCACAGGGGCTTTCCCACTAAACCTCTCACTTCTGCCACCTCCTTAGTACTGTCTCAGCAGATTTCAGCTTTGTTTCAGCTTCTGGCTGGGTAGGCAGCAAAACTGCCTGCCTGCCTTTGCCTCGCGACTGCCCCAGATGCAGAGCTGGCTTCTGTTTCCCTTACAGCTATCTGACTGTTCTCTAAGGCTCCGAAAGTCACGCTCTTGCCAGGGTGGTCTGAACCTGTTAACGTTGGGTGGTGTGCTCTGTGGCGTTAAACCATGGAAGACTCGGCCGCTGGCTGTTGCCCCATGACAGACCTTTCTGGTTCTGAGGCAGCCTCCAGTGCCGGTCAGCGCTGGTCCTGCTGGGCTGCCAGCTCTTCACGGGGCAGAGCCTGTAGCTGAAGGCTCCCAGGGCCAGCCGGGTGCCTGTTAACGGTGGCCGGAGAGTTCAGCTGCAATGTGAACGGTTCTCTTCCGCTTCTTTCCATAGAGGTGGCTTAGAGCAAGTCACTGGTTGCAGGCGTAAGCATTAAGCTATTTTCTATCCTGGTATGTGGACAACTTGCTCGAGTGCACCAGCTGTCACCTCATGAGCAATGCTGGTTTCCAAACCCTTAATTACTGCGAGGACTGGACTGTCTAGGGGAGCTGTTTTCAGTCTGTTTGTGGCAACTTGTTTAAAACGGTTGAAACACTGTGCTGAGCAGTGCGCTCCGTGCTCTCTCGAGCCTCTCCTCTCCCTCTTTGAGAGCTGCAGTACATGGCACTTATAGATGATTCGCGTCAAAACTCTTAGCCTCCACACAGAGTTACATATACTCTGGGGCACTGGGAACCAAGAAGCTGTTGCCTGTGCCAGGAAAACTTGTGAACAGGAGATGCTGCGGTCCATCTTAATGACCTGCTGCATGCACTTGGGATTTGCAGCCTTGTTCTTAGAGAAGCTGTTCATGTGAAGGTCCCCGAAAATGTGTTCTGCCTGCAGGAATTGTCTCCTTATCACTTGGTACCTGCTTCCCAGCTGTGCATCCTCTCCTTCTCTCTGCCTGTAAAGCTAGCTTGTGCTTGCCTTGTCTCTCTTCTCTGTACTTCCAAGATGGAGTAGGACTGTAGATGTAAACATGCCTGCCAATATTTCTGTCTGTAACTTGGACAACAGTGAGAGTATTGCTAACAGGGCTGACTTATCTTGGGGAAGTTCTCTAAGGACTTGGAAAGAGAGGGGGATAACCCAGGGAAGGGATTCAGCATTTTGAGACTGACGCCCGCTAAATCCTCAGCTGCCTGTTAGCCTGGCAGGGTTTGAGGTGGTGGCCATGGTTTGGAGCTTCACTGTGCCTTTGGCAGCCCCATGTTGGACAAAGGGGTCCCGTTGGCAGGCATGGCTTGGTGACCATCTACGTCATCTGCGCATCCCATCTTCCCTCTGTCCTGTCTACCTGCAGCAGCCATGAGAGTCTGATCTCTGTTAATCTGGTCTTCTGTTACCTTTGTTTTGCGCTGCAAAGTGAGAGGGATCACAGTGCTTGTGAAACATCAGAAGAAAAGTATTTTGCTCTAGAAAATCCCAGTCAGGAGGAGGCCGGGGCCCAGGAGCTGGAGGAGGGATCGCCGGATAGCCTAATCAATCTGGAGGAGCTTGCTGCCCCGCAGAAAGCGTAAGGGCTTCGGTTAAGTCCCCGGTGATGTAAGCATAGCAGCTTTTGTCCTTTTGTTCCCCTTTGTGGTGTTTGAAGTTAGCGTGTGAAGCCAGCACGCTAGGAGATGCGGTGTGGTGGGCACAGCAGAGCTCGAGCATCTCCATATGCAAATCCAAGCAGCTGTTCCGCTGGCAAGAGTGCCAAGTGAACAGTCTGTACTGGGGAGGGTGAGAACAGCAGCTCAGCCCTTGGGGTCTGTGGCGCGGGACTCCGTGGTATGGAGAAAGAGCCGTTTGCTTTGTACCTGGAAAAGCCTCCTTTTTAGCAGTGTCACTAACAAGGCTGCAAGCATTCACCCTCCTTTGATAAACGCTTTCACACAGACTCCTGAGTTCACCTGCTGAGTGGTGCTGAGATCGGGGGGGGGGGAACAATAAAACCCAACAAATCGCCCTGCTTTTACAGTCGCTGGGAACGTCGGTTGCTTTGAGATAATAAGGTCAGAGCGCAGGATGGTAGAGCTCAGGTTCCCTACAAAAGCCAGTGGTCTATTGCTGTACTAAATTGATGGTCTTTGCAGATATGTACCCGCAGTTCCACTGCGATAGAAGATCTCAGTAGAAGCGATTGTGCTGACTTTGCTTTCTATGTCAAATGAAAGATCAGCAGATGCGACTGGAAAAAATAGGCAGTGCGTCTCTCAGGACAAAGTGATGGAGAAGCAATCTTTGATGCGGAGACCAGCCCAGTATCTCCCTTTTTCTATCAGGAATTGCGTTGAGTTGTGTAACTGTGTGCGTGTTGGCTGGATCTCTTTTTAAGCAAGAACTGGGGCAAAAGGAAGAACGTGGTTGAACAGGTGGAAGTGGCTGAATTGCTTTGCAGAGCAGCCTGATAAATGACTCCTTCGGTAGGCATCTCTGCCGCTGGGCCTAGAGCACGTAGCCTTATGGGGGAGCACTAGTGAAGCAGGATTTTCCCAGAATCCAACTACTCTTTCCTCCGACTTGTTCTTTTTACTAATGGCTGCATGAGAGACTTTTTCCCTTTTGACTCAAGGCTGTATTGCTGGGGCTGTTACTTCCCTGATTCCTGGCAAAACAGAAGTCCTTCCGCCTTACGCTAGCAGTCTCGGAGCATGATGAGACCTTGCTGCTCCAGCTTTCATGAGCAAAGAATAAAAAGTCTTTTCCTAGACTAATCTTCGTTTTCCCCTCCTTCCCCTTCAGCCTTTCTCAGACCTTATAATTTTGCTGCTCTGTCTGAAAAAACTTAATTAGAAACAGATTGGGTTTGAATTTTTGGAGCACTTAGGGCTTTCTGTTGCCTAGAGCTGGCAAAGTCCCAGCGCACTTTAGATTGCAATTGCAGAAAAATACCTGGTCCATCAGAAGCACGCTGCCAATCCCTGGGCTGAAAACAGGTACTGATTGCATCTGCTTTTGTGCCTGGCAGCCCTAGCCAGGGTTTCCTAGCTACTAGATCCCTCACAAAGTGAGACCGTGTTGCCCTTGCAAGGTGAGCTCTAGTGGGCCAAGAGATGCTAGTTATTCAGGACCTGAGTGCTGCTAGGGCTGGGTTTAATAATTTATCAGTCAGAGTTTCTCTGGGAGACAACGAGAGGGCCCACCAGCGGTGCGTGGGGGCATCCCCAAGCTGTTACCTGAGATAACGTGCTACTCAAAAGCTTGAGCGTGTGCTGTGTGTTCCCCAACAGCCTTACAAAGAGAGCTTTCCTGTAGCTAGCTTGTCTTCTGCCTCTGCGCCCTGCAGCCACCTGCGCTGCTGTTCCTCACCTCCCGTGAGCTAAACGGCAAGGGCTCTGCAGCAGCCTGCAAGTGGCTGCAGTCCAGTGGGGATTCTGCACGTCCGTCCCCTTTGTCGACAGTGAAACCGCTGGAGTAGGTGGCTCTGAGGCTTTTGGTTTGGAGTTCATACTGTTTGGGGGCTGCTCTTTCATGTTACTCAGTTTTCTGTCAGCCTTTTGCCAAAGGAGCTTTCTCTTTTTGGTAGGCAACCTGGGAAGGAGATCAAACACGAGCAGTCCTTGAACCAGCCTAGTGAAGAATCCCTGGAGGGAATAGCCAAAGAGCTGGAGCTGGCGCTCGAGCAAGAGAAAATGCATTTATTGCAAGCAAAAAAGGAGAAGATTCAGCAGTTCCAGGAGGAGATGAGGCAGCAGGAGGAGGAGGAAGCTCAGAAGCTTCATCAGCAAAAAGAAAAATCCCTCAGGTGCTTTCCTCTTTTACTCCATCTTCCCGCTATTTCCCCTGTGAGCCCTTCCTAGCTGCAGTTTCATTGCTGGTGGCCACAGGCTCGTGCTGTAATAGGCCACCACCCGGAAAGTGGCGCTGCTTTGTGGAGTTGTGGGCAAAGGAGGCAAGAACAAGGCTTCTGGGGAGGAGTGGTACAGGACTCTGCCTGGCCCAGACAGTCCTGTGCGTGAGGATCTGCACATCTTGAAATGAATAGTGGCCTGCTATCAGTGCTGTAAATGCTTAGAGCAGAAGTGTAGAGAGCACAGTCAGCCGCAGGAAAGCGCTTTCCAATACAGACAAGAGAGTATCTTCCCACGTCCTGCAAGACGAGCTCTGATTCGATACACGTGCAGCTTTCTGAGCTCTGAACCTGTCTCTTCTGGTTAACCTGGGAAAAGCTTCCAGTTCGGTGCGTGGAGCTGTACCACCTGGCAGATGTTCAAATCTGGGGCTACATGGTAGTAACGGGACTGGAAGTCAGAGCGTTGGAGGAGATGAGGTTACCCCAGAGGAGCTATCTGAAACTCTGGTACTGTATGTTTTACAGAGGGACTTCCAGACAAGGCTTTAAGGAATAGGGCATGGGTGTCTGTGTGGAACCCAGCCAGTGCGTGAGGATCTAATAGCAATCCGGGGAGCGGAACAGCGCTGGGAACTGTGTCCTCTCCCCGGGGGGGATTTTTCCCTCAAGGCTTGTATTTTATTTCAGGTGGCCTTGATACCTATGTTCTTAGCACACTGAGCCAGCCAGAAACAGTATCTTGATGTGAAAAGTCACAGGAATGCTGTCTAGGGTGCGAAGGAAGATGCAGAAATTGCACCTGAAGGGAAAAATGTCTATGCAGTAATAAAGCAGTGGTAAAAAGGGTGTTATACAAAAATCCGAAGCTTACAGCTGTACTGTTGCATTCAGGTACCTTGGCTGGGAGCCTGCTTTCATTTAATGGGATTTGATTTCATTTGCCAGGGAAAAAACCCCCAAGTGCCACCTCTGACGATATAGTGCATTTTAGAAACGCGCCGCAGAAGTTTGATGCTCGGGGGCTGTGTCTCCTGTGCCAGCAGCCCGGTTCTGACGGTATGGCAGAGAATTAATGGTCTGGAGCCCTGGAAATGCATCACTCGGGCAGGCACAGCTAGTGGGAGCAGCACCTGATCTATAGGCCTTGGGGAAGTGGTTTGANCCCGTTTGCTCATCTCTCAGGACTCTAAAAGAAGATTTGGCAAAGGTTTCTGAGGAGGAAGAGTTGCGTGTCAGAAAAGAAGAAACCGAGAGACTTGCCGAGCTGCGAGCCAAAATCACCTCGGAGACCGAGGCAGAGAAGGAGAAGATAAGGTGAAAAGTTTTGCTGCCATCCCTGGGGACACAAACTCTACTTCCCTGGTTTGGCAGGGGAGCATCTTGCATGCCACCAGCAACCACTTGAAGTGGAGGTACTAGCCTGCCTGAGCCTCCCATAGCTGGTATCCTGCCTTGGTAGTAAGTACGGGGCCCTAACTGTGACGCTGTACGTGCTGGGGAGCCGTGTGTTGATAGGAGGTAAAGCCGATGGACCTTAACGTAACAGCTCTGCCACCTCAGAGCTGATCCAATTTTGCTAAAGAAGCAGATAGTACATAAGTGTCCTGAGAGAGGTGTTGCTGTAGTGTTGGACCAGGCGCAACTCTGGGGCACGTAAGTGAAAGAAATGGCATCTGCAAGGATCGCTGCGCTCGGCGGTGTAGCTGGGTTTGAGTGCATGTCCCCGTCTAATGGCTATTAAGGCCTGTAAAAACAACTGGAGGAGGCAGAAAAGGCAGACACTGGAAAACTTACATTTTGCTATTTCTTTTTTACTTAGTTGACAGGTACGCCTGCCCCTGCCTGCTTCGCTGTTTGTTCCCAAGGCCTTAGTTGACACACTTCTGAATCTGTGTGCTGTGGTTTTTGGTTTCTTCTGACTTGCGCGTCCTATCCTAGAGCAGTGTCTGCTGTCAGCTCTGGTTCCTAAATGGAGCCCAGAGGTGAGGTACCAAATTCTGACTTGCTCTTGTCTCTGTTCTTGTTGCAAACTTACCAGGGCGGAGCAAGAGGTTGCACTGCAGAAACTACGAGAAGAGTGGGAATCCCTGCAGGTGATGGAGAAGGAGAGACTGGAGAGGAAGCAGCAGCTTGTTTTGGAGAAAATGAAGCTGGAAGTGGAGGAAGCTCAGCAGAAGGAGATGATCGGGCTGGAACAAGAGAAGGAACAATTCCTGAGTGAGCTCAGGGAGAGATTAGACAGGGAAAAGAAGAAGGTGAGATGTTTATTGCCAGCTAGGGTCAGAGCCGTGCCGTTCATGCTGACCTGGCTTGCACTGCAATGCTGAAGTGTTGAGATTAAACAACGCCTGCATGTAATTTAATAATGACTGCCTTACACGTAAAGGAAATATGTTGGGCATGCTGTTAGAGGTGTGATTGAGGCGGGGAGGAGTACTCCTCCAATTCTTATTACAACGTTGATTAAAGAATTATTTAAATGGCCACATTGCATCTGAAGAAAAGACAGACTGCTGTGTGTCTCTGCCAAGCTAAACCAAGCCATTTTATCAGATCAGAATACCTCTTTGGCTGCTGCTATAGTCCTCCAGAGAGCTTGGAGTTCTTGAATGGAGGCAGTCTGTAGGCCTTCCAGCACAGCGTAACTGAGCACTGTTGAGGAGGGAAGGAAAAGGACCCTCCCACTTGGGAGGGAAAGCGCATAGAGAGTAAAGGCACCTTGTGTGTAATCCAGTTTGAAAGGGGCTTACCATTGTGCTTTTTTGATGCTTATGGATAGGTGTTAATTGCAAACGCATCTTGCGCAGCATGTTCCCACAAATAGAGGTTTCCCAGCAGTCTGTCTTGCTCATGTTCTTGTAGGCAGTAGAAGAGCTAGAGAAACAGTTTGCGGCTGAGCTCCAGCAGCTGAAATCTGCAGCAGAAGAGAAGCATCGTAAGGTAAAAGATGGTGTCCTTAGAATGTAAATTGTTTTTTTCCCACACTGCCACCAAAGGTGGCCAGGGAGGGTGGCATTAATTTTTTTCCACTTCCTAAACGTGATTCTGGTCTAGCTCAGCATTTGGACATGCTCCAAGTAGGGGGTGGTGAGACTGCACACACTGGTCTCTGCCAGGGTGCTTGCTGTCTGTAGGAGGGCACTAAATGGATCTTGTCAGAAGGGTGACAAGTCTCTGTGGGTGGCTTTCATGGCAGGTCATTTCCAGCCTGCAAACCCAGATAGCAGAGGCACAGAGGAGCGAGGAGGCTCGGCTGCGTGACGACTTGCAGAGAGCAGAGCAGAAAGTACAGCAAAAAGCGTATCAAGTAACAGAATACGAACGCGAGGCAAGTATTCATCTTGGGTTGCTGAAGGTTCTTCACCCTCTCTCCTTGGATGCGTGGTGAGGTCTGAGAGGCTGCGTCCCCTTGTCCAGGGGTGACAGTGGCACCTTAGGGGAAAGGACACCCCTGCAGCATCTCGCCTGGCCAGGGTGCTTTGTACTACCCGGGCCACAGCCCGATCCCGCTTAGAAGGTGCTCGAACTTCAGTCTTTCTGCTCACGTGAGAGGCTGATCTCTTGGGAGGCCACTGTAGTGCAATGCTGTAGTTTGGGGAAATATCCTTCCATGTTATCCCTGCAGCTCAGCGAGCTTATGAGAGAGAAACGCCAGGAAGTGGAAAAAGACCATGAGAGGAAGATGGAGAGGATGAAAGAGGAGCACGAGGAGGTCCTTGCACGGATCCAGGATCAGTATGAGGAGGAGGTACTGCTGGGGGAGAGCAGTGAATTTGGGAGGTGACTGTCGTGGCTCGCTCGGTTGGACTGTACCTGGGCTGGCACCGCTGCTTGCCAGGCCTGCCTATCTCAGCCACTCCCAGAACTGGAAATCTCCTTTCTGCTTGGAGAACTGGGCATTGTTGCTGTCATCTAAAAAGAATTTTGGCTGGGGTTAGAAGGATAAGCTGTCAAAATTTTCTCTGTGCGGGCAACTTCTACGTGTGTTTGTGGACTTCTGTACGAGAGAAGATTGTACACATTTTTGCAGGTGCCTGTTCTGGAAAGCCTTCTGCCTCCGATTTTTGACTCTACAGTCAGCAGTGTGTGACGAAACCTTAGTTTCATGGGTTGTTTCTTCTTCCTTGACCCATTCCCTTAACAACGTTGTCCCCGTAAGCAAGAGGTTTCGATTTGCTGAGTTTGGGGTTTGCTCAGGAGCTGCTGCGTGATGGGCTGGCTTTCCAGAGGGCACGTGTCCTGTGTGTTCATGTTGGCTTGCTGGAGAATCCTGTGCTTCGCTCGGCCACTTTTCTTGTTTGTGTTTTGCGACGAACAGGAGAGAAAGCAAAGAGCGGAGCTGTTTGAAGGCCTGCGAAGTGAGATGGTGCGCCTCCGACAGCTTCACGAAGCGGAGGTGAAAGCTCTGCGGGCAGAGCTGGATGAGCGGCTTACTGCGTTGCAGCACAGGCACAGGGAGAAGGTGAGGAGAAGGCTTTGCCTAGCAATGTGCTGTGGCTTGGCTGCTTGGGGATGGCCTGGGTGTGGTGGCACCTCAGTGTGCCTGCCACCCCCTACAGCCCAGGGTGACACAAAGTGGCAGGTCACGCTTTCCCAGTTTTCGTTGTTGCTCCTGGTGGCAGAGCTTCGCCTGGTGAGGGAGGAACTTGTGCCGTTCTCTCTTTAACTCAGCATCTCCGTGCAGGAAAGAAAACTCCTGGATTCAGAGACCGAGCTTGAAATGCGCATGAAGAATGTCAAAGCCAGATCAGCGCAGCTCCTTAGCCAGGTGAGTCAGCCCTGTTGGGCTCGCAGAGGTTTCCTAGCCTGTGCTGCTCCTCTGGCTGCTTCCTCAGGGGGGACTCTTCACAAGTGCTCAGCCAGGGCTTTTGCTGCCATCCAAGTTGCGGGTAAAGCTTCCATCACAAGTCAGAGCAGGGCTACGCCTTCCTCGTGGTACGGCCTCGTGGCTGATGTTTGCAGGGAAAGTCAGTGCTTTGGGAGATAGAGGGATCATAAAAGCCTTCCAGGCTCAGCATAACTTCGGATTTTAGTCATTCCCTTTCTGATTTACCCCCTCCTCTCCCTGCTGCCTTGAAAAGGGAATGAGTGTTTCTGGATTTGGGGCAGAAGAGTGGGAGAGGGAAGCACTCCGAATGCTCCTCTCGAGCTGGCAAAAATCACTGGCTGATGCTCTGGCCTGCCAGATCTCTTAGTCCTGGCCTGTGCCGAGGGCTGTAGATAACCTTGTTTCTGTCAGCCCTTCCTTTCCAAGCAGCACTGGAGTGAGGAATTAGAAAGGTGGAGAGATGCTGGAGGCAACCAGAGGCTTCACAAAAGCAAGATCCTGCAGAAATGGCCATGTGCCTTGAATACTCTCGCAGCTGAGCAGGAAGGGGTGTTCTTCCCCCAGGAACGGAAAGAGTTCCAGCTTCTCACTTGAAATCAAAAAAGGCAGGGGATCTTGAGTGGGTGTGTGAGGGGGGGAAATAAAGCAAAACTGGCAACAATCCTCAGGTGTTTTGAAATGGTCTTGAGACTCAAGCCTGACCTCTGTACTTCAAGCGCCGCTCAGCGTCGGCAGTCTCCTCGCACTCACCTACTTTCTCATCTCTATATAGGAGGAGTCTCTGAGAAAGAAAAGGCAGCAGCTGCTGGATGAAGACAGGCGGACTGAGCTAGAAAGAGATGTATGTACGTTTTAGCTCTGGAGAGTTGCTGTGCTGCTTTTCTTTTGGGGACGAGGGGAGCGCGTTAGAACTATGGCTTTAAAAAAAGCAAACTCTTGCTTCTAAATTTTGAGTCTGAAAATCCCTCCCTACCTCAGCCTGGAGTGCCCTCCTGCTGGGAGTGTGAATAGCTCTGAGCTGTTTCCCAAAAATAAGACATAGTCCTGTCCTTCCAGGGTTGGCATGTGGTGTTTTTTGTGTATTTGTAGCTCTGGGACCTCCCGTGAATTGTGCAAGTAGCAAGACTCTTGCACGTTGTATGCCTTTCATTTTGGTTTTGGGGAAATTACTATGAGGGTGTTTTGATTTTCTTCTAGGAAGCTGCTTTAGCTTCTCAACTCCGCCTCGAGGAGCATAGGAAGGAGCATGCCAGCCTCCTTGAATCCATCCGGCAACTGCGCAGGTCTCTTGAAGAGCTGCAAGACCAGAAAGCTGAGCTGGAGGCCCAGGTGGACTTGTTGCAGACCCGAAGCCAGAGGCTGCAGAAACGCATCAGGTGCGTGTATGAGAAATTTCCTCTAATGCAAAAAAGCTACCTTGTGCCCCTAACAGAAGCCTCTCCGACCCAACCTGGACCCCTCCCTCGCCTCTGAGCTTCTTGTGTGTTGGGCCACGTTTCTTCAGAGTCCGAGTGGCGGTTTTACTGCATGTCGAGGGCTTGGAGGTCCTGGGGTCTGCTTCCAGATTGACTAACAACTCGCTGTGTAAATCTGTCCCTTCACCTCTGCTTGTCAGGCTAATTTGTTTGTCCTGTCTTGTGAGGTTAACAAGATGCTTTGAGAGGGGCATTGAAGTGTAGAGAAAAGATTTTCCCAAGACAGCTGAGCTTCTGGGTAAAGGTGTGAAGCAATGCTTCCCTGCCCAGCCAGGGGTTATACTTGACATCACACCACAGACCTGGTACTGGTGGTGTCTTGCACGCCTGTGGCCCTTTCCCTCCTGGAAACTGAAGGTCACTTGGGACACCACTGCAGATAGATTACTCGTCTAATCAGGTGCTGCCACTGTGGCCTTTTCTTGGGGCAGTGAGTTGGAGGCAGCCGTCAGGAACAAACAGGAGACTTTGAAAGATCTGGAGGCAGAAGAAAGTGTGGAGCCTCCGAGAAGGAAAGCTGAGCTCCACGTAGAAGACCTGAGAGAAACTATTCAAGCTGTGAGTAAAGTACACCATAAAGGTGTTTGCCTTGTGAGATCTGAAGCTGTAGTTCCCTTGAAAATCCCAGCTTTTGTTCCTTCTGTGTGAACTCGTTTGAGATGCAGCGATGCATTTTTCTTTGCCAGGGGACGTCAGTGTGTTCGGTAGTATTTGTTGACCTCTGTCTATTATTGCTGGGGGTGGAAAGGAGTGTCGGATACTTGAGTGCCCTTGGAGGCAAAAGCAGGGCTTGAGTCACAGATAGAAATGTCTTTGTTACTTTGTAAAAGTCCCATAAAGAACGTCCCCGGCACTGGTCTTGGATCTGGGCAATATACCACGGTGATGCCATTCTGAATTTTTGCTCCTAATTGGATTCTTATGGGATCCTGGGGTTCTGCTCCCCATACATATTTCTCAGTTCTTGAAATGTTTGAACTTCTCAGCACTCATCCAGAGAGCCTGCTTCCCCACCCTCTCGAAGCCATGAGGACAGCGACTTCCAATTCGATCAGTGAGTATCTGTATGCCAGTCGCTTCTGGAAGATGCTTTTGCTTTGGTTTTACAAGCGAATGTCTTTGCTGGGGCTTACGCACATTGCGCTGACAATCCGTTTTTGGGGAGGGTGCTGCACGAGGCTTGCAGGGTGGCGCAGCCAGCACAAAGCCAGGAGCACGCCTGTCTCTTTCGCGTAGTGTCAGGAGCTACATCTCTGCAGAAGGGATCTCCATCAGGAATGCCAAGGAGTTCCTGGTGCGCCAGACCCGCTCCATGAGGAAGAGGCACACGGCACTGAAAGCCGCGAAGCAGCAGTGGCGCCAAGACATGCAGAAAGCACAGGAGGCGGTGCAGGATCCTGACAGCTCCCAGCTCCTGGAGGGTGTGCGCAAGAACCTGGAAGAGGTGGGCCACTGAGCGCTGCCTGCGTTCAGATGTCGGGCATCGTGGCTGCGCAAATGAATCCACAGCCCTGGGATCGGTTCCTGGCGCTGCAGACGCAGTGACAGGCGGCAGCCGTGGGTGTTCAGTCCTCCCTGAAATCAGATCTCGCATGTTTGTTGGTGTTAGATACACAGCATTTGTCCCTGCTTGTGTCTTCCTCATCGTAACACAAGGGTTAGAGTCCTTCCCCTCTCAGGCCTTAGATTTTTCAGGAAGGTGAAGAGAGCTGTTGGGGAATACAGCACAAATGCAGTGTCCGAGGAACGGGCTTAATGAGAACCTAACGTAGGCTTTGGATCACATGTTACCGTGCATCAGATGAGCGGCTGAGAGCGCCTGCGTGTGCACGCATAGCCCACAGCTAACAGAGCATTGCATGGTAGAATAGTTTCAGTTCAGTTCCGCTGAGCGTGCTTTGGACTAGGAAGGCTCTATGAAGTGCAGCTGAAGGCTGCAGTGCAGCCAGTGCTCAGTAGCTTGCTAGATTGCAGAAGCTTGATCGTTAGTTGGAGCTCTTGGGACCTTGAAAATGGAGAAAGCATTTGGTAGGGAAAGAGGGATTCCTGTGTCCTGCAAATCCCATAATACACTTTTTCCTCATAGCTAAGGAGGTGACAGGTATCCATCCCATCAGTAGGTACAAATTTGTGGTTGTAGGTCTACAGTGAGTCTACAGTGATTTCGCCCTTGCTCGGAAAAGGGCTCTTGAGTATTTACCAGCTCTGCTGATATGCCAGCCAAAGACAGGGAAAGTCACAGTTTCCCCTCACTGATGATAGAGAGCACTTACATTTGCAGAACCAAAGCTGTTGACTCTGTTGGATGCAGGGTTTGGAAGTGCAATCTTTTCCTTGGGGTGAACTTGCTTTGAGGCAGGTGCTCTGCCCTCCGCGCACTCTGCTTCCCATGCTCTTGAGGACCTGGGAGCAGTTTTACTCCAGCAGCACGATTTCCTGTGCTGAGTAGAAGTGAGATAACGAAAGTCACCACGACCACTAACGTAGATGATTTCCGGTCATTGTCATTTAATTTTCCTCCTTGGCTTGGCTGGTGATCCACTGCAGGAAGCAAAGCAGTTGGACAAGATGAAGTCGGCTATGCGGAAAGGACAGGTGCTGCTGAAGAAGAAAGAAGAGAAACTAAGCCAGCTGGAGTCCTCGCTGCTGGAAGAGGTAACCACCGGCATCACTGTTGCTTGGGCCTGCCCAGCTGCGCTCCCACCCTGCCCAGAGCTCTTGGCCTCCTCCCCGAGGCTGGAGTCTCTGCAGGGCTTTTGGTCCTGTGAGGGCTGCGTAGCTGGTGGCCAAAGACTGGTGTTTGCCCGCGGGGCTGGATTTTAGAAACATATTCTGAGAGCAGCATGGCGTGTCTGTCTGAGAACGGTGGGGGAGAGAGGGCTAGTCACAAAGTCGGAGAGAATGACGAGCGTAATTGAACTGTGGGCCCCGTGATTCACTAGGTCTGCAGCCAACAGGACAGGTGTGGGCTGGGGTTTGGGTTGGAGACTTTCTTCCGCGGTGGCAGCTCGCTGAGTGCAAGTGGCTCGTGAGAAGCTTGTTTCTCACAAGGTCAGAAACAAATTCGCTGTCAACACCAATACGCTGAAGTATCCTGCAATATAAACTTAAACATCACATCAGAATGTTAGATGTCTTATTAACTGTCTGTATCTTGGTCAAGATGGCAAATACTGCGCCTTCCCTCTGCTGATGACATCTGGACTCACTGTGAAGCATGTGGCTGCAGAGCAAATACAGAAAGCAGCCTGAAAAAGCTGCATGATTTGAGCCTAGAGAAAACAAGGGCAGGTCACCTCATGTGAGCAAGGATCGAGTTTGCTTTCCTGACCAAGGCCAGCCTTGGAATCTGTTCAGCTCTGCCTGGGACCATGTGGCCTTAGGCAGAAGCAGCAGCAGATGCGAGAGGATGAGACCTTTGAAGGTTGAGCACTTGTCCTTGGTGCAAAGAGAGAACCCAGCCCATGCAAGAGCCTTGAGGCTTAATTAAAGCACAAAACCCTTTGACTTCTGCCTAGAAGGGCCCATTCACATGGCTGTTAGATCTGGCCTCTAGTGCCCGCATGTGCTTCTTCCAGAGACCGTGCAGCGAACAGTCTCCTGACTTTCCGATTTTGCTGCCAGGGACTGAAGATGAGTCTGCCTTCACTTGGCCTATGCCTGTCTGTGCAGTCCGGCCTGTGTAGACTAGCTGTAGGCAGTGTTCCAGTGGCTTTTATGTTTCAGGGACAGAACGGCGGGTTTTGTTGGCATTGTTTTCCTTCTTTTGACCAGCTTTCAGATGAAGATACGCTGAAGAGTGCGGCATGCAAGAAGATGGTGACTTTTGATCTCAGCAACTCTGAGGACACGAACAGCACATCCAGTGTACATCTACCTCTGCCTAAAGGTAAGTGCCTGACTGGCTTGATATGCTGCGGCCAGCGTATAATGCTTTAGACCTAGTTCAGGCTTTCCCTCTCGCCCCTCTAATGTACCTTCTGTTGTCCCACTTGTGCTCATTATCATCTAAGGCAGGCCTGCTCTCCGTGACCAGGACTGCTCTGTATATAATGTTTTATTAGGAAAACTTATTCCCTGCCTGTAGTGGCAGATGAGAGGGATAGAATCTGTGTGTGAACTTGCCTTTTAAATCTCTACCTTGGTTTTTAGAGTGGATTATGAAATGTGGCTTCAGCCCTTCCCTCTGCTGTTGCAGAACTGCATTGCTCTTCTGCAGGTGTCTGGGCTTCCTCTTCCTCGCATCTCTGGCAGGAGAGGCTGCCGCAATTCCTTCTGTCTGCTGCTTGTGCTTTTGTGTTGGCCTTCAGCTGCCTGTAACTGGAGTTCCGCGGGTGGGAAGAAGGGCTCCCTGTAAACAGCCAGGAAGGCAGGAGGACTGTGTTGCTTGCAGAAAGGCTGGCAAGGCTGAAGCTTAAAGAAAATTTGGAAGAGTTCCCTATGGCAACAGACTGACAATCCGTCCAGTCTGGGTTCGTCTCTCTGACCCTGATCAGTAAAACATCTGCAGGCACACATGAAACTTAAGGGTTTTGTCTCGCCGTAAGATGAGCACCCTTGTATCAGCACAGTCCTATTGGTCCTAGCATGAGCGCTTTGCTTTTCACGGGCGTGTGAGGTGTAACCGATGCATTCTGCCTCCCGCTCAGTTTGTGTGCGGTGAGACCACTGAAGTAAAGCACGATTGCCTGTGCCAGGGTCTCGTCTGAGAGTCAGGGTGCGGTACTGGGGTTTCAGCACGGGGGGGGGTGCAGCTCTTGAAAGGGCTTGCCATGTGCAAGGGCATCGCCGTTATGCTGACGACCGCATGGCACAGGGTACAGCAGAACTCTGAGATGGAGCAGGGAGGTGAAACGCATGCACTAATGCACATCCAGGCTTGTCCTGCAGGTCCCGTTCTTGCTCTATTGGAGGATCTTGTCCTTGCTATCTTGTTTCTCCTCCACTTTGTGCCCAAGCAGCCTCCAAGGCACAAATCCTCCTTGGCAGCCTGTATCTCCTCTGGCTGCAAGCAAAGCCAGGTTTTGCCTCGGTATCCCACCTCTCGCACGCTGATCGCACTCAGCTCGGAGCGCAACACACGGTGGAAAGCGAGTCTCCTGCCAGGGAGGCAGTGTCTCCCTTGCCTTCCCAGTGATCCCTTTCTTCCCCTCTCTTCTGCCAGTTGATTTGAGAACCAATTCATGGCCTGCCCCGCAGCTGGACAAGATCCAGTACTTGACAGAGTCTCTGCAGCGTATCAGTAGTGAACTGAACGGGGTCCTCGGCATCTTGGGCTCTCTGAACAACCGCCAGTCTCCGCTCTTCACCTCGACACCCTGCGACGGTGTCCCTCTTTCTACGTACGCCTCCTTGGCAGGACTTCAGGCAGGTGGCTCCCTGGTGCCCTCCGCCGGGGTGTCTCTGGTAGACCAGCAGGCCTGGAGCACTGGGCTGAGCTCTAGTCGCTCTTTCACAGCTGGGCAGTCAGTGGACAGCATCCTGGCAGAGAAATGGCACAAGTATTTCCCAGGTAAGTAAGTTTCCTATTAGTCCATCCGCTTGCTTGCCTATGACTTTTGATGTTGCGACTCTGCAGGTTCTAACCAGCTCACCCTTCCGATGCTGGTGAGGCCAGAGCCACTGGTGCTGTTGACAGGAAGGGTGCTAATGAGATAAGGAATGAGAACCTCGCTGCAGGAAGTGCAGCATATGGCTGATCTTGTCACCCTGCTTGTGGAGCAGTTCAGCCTTTAATGCGCACCCAAGAAGCTGTTGTTACTAAAGACAGGAGCGAAAGAGGAGGCAGCCCTGCTTCACTGGAAGCCTCACGTGAATTGCAGATAGGGTTCACCACCTCGGTTTCCTTAACACTGCTCTGTCCTCAGCAGGTGGCTCAGCTTGTAAGGACACCGTGTCCGTAGTATAAGAAAGCAAATGCACCTAGATGTAAAGGCTGTTGATTTTTTGGGGCCTGTATTTAATGTCTGTTTTCCAGGTGGGTTCCCGTTGCTCAGTGGTAGTTCCAAGCCTCCGGACAGCAAGCTGGGATACGTACCTGCAGAGTAAGGGTCTTTTTCCTTGAGTTGTTGTTTCGTGCGCCGCTTTTATTTCTCTGGAGTGATTTATAGGTCACACTTAATATGTACCTATGATTTCGTTATCGACTTGTTATATGAAGTAGACAAGGTAGATATAGTATAGGCATGCACTGCCATGTGCTTGGCACTGCCTTGTAGCTTCTGCAGTGAAGCTGCCGTCAGAGCTGTGCTGATAACCCTCATTCCAGGACCAGGGTCCAAGGGTGCCGGCGCTGGGCCATGCTGTGCCGGGGAATGCTGGGTGGGTGGAATGGAGGCTGCCACCCAAACCTTTTGGCGCCATACAGACAAAAAGGAGGACAGCAGCCTGACAGCGGGGGCCGCTGTGGCTTATCTCTACGATGTGGTTGGGCAGAGGACTTGGAGCTGAGAGGCGGTTGCTTTTTGTTAACCGTGGCTCTTTCTGTAGTGGCCCGTCACTGTCTTTGTCACTTCTGGGATTGTTTCTGCCTAGATATTTCCCACTTGCGCTGTGTCTTTCTCTCATGCAACAGTGAGCAAATACGGCTGTTCCAGCACTCCCAGTTCCAGAGCTGCGAGTCAGACAAGATGAGTATTCAAGGAATGATTGAGACCAATAAGAAATGGCTGGAAGACTTCAAGAGGGATTCAAAAGTGTATCCTTTGCCTGGGTCTGGTCTTTAATGGTACTCCAGCTTCCTGCGGCGAGTAGGAGGAGACAGCAGGAGGTGAGTGAATCGGGAGCACTAGAACATTGAACAGCAATTTCGAAGCCTTAGCCTCTATTTTAGTGTCCACTTGTGCAAAAGTAAAAAAGATGGTTAGCAGTTAGAGCACGAGTGACCTCTTTGCTCATCTTGGAGCTGTACCTGACCGAGAAAGTCTCTTCCCTTTCCCCAGCTGTGCTGTGACGCTCTCTAGTGCCGCTGCTTGCTGTGGTGCGCAGCAGCTGGAGCTGGCAATGTCAGAATTTTGAAAAGTTAACCAAAGAGTGCAGAACGGAGGAGGCAGCAGGGGCCTGGTCTCGGAGGCCTGCTTTTGGTGCCGTTGTTACGGCCCCAGCCACATCGGTGACCTTGCTACGGGCAGTCCCTGCTGAGCAGCCCGGGATGAGGGAGCCGGGAGACGTGTGGACCTGGCACGTGGGGCGGCCGCGTGGCTGGGCAGGGAGGGCTGGGCTCCCCGGCGGAGCTCTCCCTCCAGCTCGGTTTTGAGGCATGTCATAGCGTACAGTTGGATCAAAGGAGTGAGACCTCTCCACGCTATGAGCGGGGATGGTTCCAGGTTTGTGTTGTAACAGCATTATGCTGGGACTGTCGGTATCTCCTCTGCAGTGTACGCTGGTATTAACAGCAAATCCCTCGGGCCTCCGCTAGCACGTGCTGTCCTGAGCACGGTGCTCCTTTGAATTCCCTAATCCCCCTCTAATTCCATTTGACTTGGATGCAGCAGGCTAAATACAGCTCGTGTGCGCAAGGCTGGCTCCTGCCCCTCGCTACCTGTCCTGTCTGCTGGCTATGCTCACGCGTGCTAATCCCTCCTGTAAGCCAGGCTTTTCCTTCACCCAGCTGCCAGACCTCTCTTCCCAGGTGCGCAGAAGCCCCTTGCCAGCAGCCCCAGCCTACTTCAGCTAGGACTGGATGAAAACAGACAAATTAAAGTGTACCATTTCTAAAAGGTGGGGCTTGGCTCTGGAGAGACAGCGGCCGGGGCCCGTGCGGTCTCCCTAACGATACATTGGGCTTCAGTGATGCCCAGCCGTCTCTGCTGTGTCTTTGTCCTGTGCCCTTGAAATAAAGTCTCTTTACAGGAGAGTGAAGGAAGGAGGAAGTGAACTTCCCAGGTGGATTCTTCTAATCCTGTAATGTGTCCAAATATAATTTATAGACTGTTTAATCCAGTGGTGAATTATCAGGGCTTCAATAAATCAACAGTTCTTTCATTAGTATTCTAGCGGTTGTGAGCCGTGGCTGTGAATCATGGAGAACTTTGAGTAACTGGTCAAAGGGGAGGATGTGAATCCAGCTGAGACCCTGCTAGAGGAAATTTGTCAGGAAACGAGCCCACACTGGTGCCCAGCAAATGCTTAACTGCAGGTGGGCTAAGCTACCTGGCCTCTGGCATGCGTGTGAGCCGGGAGAATGGCAGCGAAATGGCTGTAGAGTCTGGGGACAGAAGTGGGAAGCGGCAGATTCTGACTCTCGGGAAATGTTCCTCTTTTGGGGTGGAACCGTTAGGAACTAAACCAGGAGGGGCTTTTCACAGCAGATCTGGAAAAGCGCTCCCTGCTTCCTCTTTCCGCCACACGGGCCAGAGCTGTGCAGCACAGCTGTGCCACGGGAGCTCTTCTCCTGCGTGACAAATGTGCCGACGGCAACGCAGAGCAGGGATGGCAAGAGAGCGTGGGGCAGTGTCTGCTGGTGCAGGCGCTGTTAAGAAACGTAGCCTAGTGTGAACGTTGAGACAAAGCTCCACCTGCGTCCTTCCATGCCCTGGGGAGGGGGAGCCGGAGCTCGGCAGCTGGGGTCTCCTTCCACGCGGCAGGGCTGGGGAGGCAGACCTGAGCCCTTGGTGCCCAGCCTGGAGCCTGGCCTTGCTGCTCCTGCAGCACGTCTGCTGGGCTCCTGGGAGAGCACGTCTCATGAGACTGTGGAACAGGCTCTGCGTGGCTGGAGAACCCGGCTGAGGTGTTGGGATGCATGGGTCCCAGGCTTCAGCTGCGAGACGGTGCTTTGTGGCTTTGCTCAGCGGGTGGCTGCGGTGGTGTTCCTCCGGAGAGGCTGCATCCGGAGCACGTCAGCACCCCGCTGGGATGCGGGGAGCGGGCAGATGGTACCGCTCTAACCAACGGGGAGAAGTTGGGCGAGGTTTTCGTACTGCGGAGTGGGAAATGTGGTATTTGGTTGTCTTTGTCAGTATTTCCTCCAAGCTGACTTTAAATATTTTATGCTTTAAAAAAATGCTGAACCACTTGCCATTTTGTCTGATGAAGAAGTCTGCGTTTCAGGAGATCCCATCTGTGAGAAATCATCTTCAAAGCCCTTCTCTCTAGAGATGGCTGGTGCAGGGAGGGAGGTAAAGCTGCTGCTTTGCGCCCTTTCGCACTGTTTGTGTTCCTCGGTGTGGCTATCGATGTGTGGCAGAGTAAAGCAGAACCCCCTCCTGCTTTGCTTCCCGGGTGTTGTGTACTGGCACAACAGCGCGAGAGCTCACACTGAGCAGGGCAGGGGAACATTTACGTACAAACGGAAACCTGTTTTTGCTGAACATCATCTTTCAACTCTTAAGCATGTCCGTATGTATTTTTTTGCTGATTTTCTTAGAATATTTTTAATTACTTGGGCAGCCTTTGTCCTAGGATGGCCTGATCCTCTGGTCAGGGCCATGTTCTCCCACCTCCTGCTTGCTACCGAAGCGCAGGGTAGTCCTTCTGCAGGCACTGCCAGTAAAGAACATCTCACTGCTGGTGTCCCCGCTGAGGAAATCCTCGCTAGCTCTTACCAGCTGTGACTGAAGGGGGGAGACCTCAGATACCCGCGGGGAATAGCAGCTACCCCGAGGATTCCTGCTGTAGGAAGGGGTGGATCAAAAGGCAGGTTTTCGCCTACTGTCGGATTGCACCGATCCCTGTCTGAAGGGATTTTGCTTTTAGTTTCCTGGCCGTTGGTGGGACACATGGCAGTCTTCCCCGTTAGGTATTTTAGAAGGGACCCTACAGTTCTGGCTTTCTGTAGCGTGGCGGGGCTGTCAGCCTGGCGGATGCTGTGCCCAAAGCCGCATCGCCGACTCCAGTCTGTGTTCGGAGAAGCATGTATTAGTTTTCTTAGCAATAACTTGGTTTGAAGCATGTTCCTTTTTTCTGTTAAAACCTGTGGTAGCCGCTGTATCTGGGTTTGTACGCAAATTAGATCAACGCGAGCCTGTTTTGTATGATGGTGATGTCTGTAGCTCTGGTGTTTTATTCTTGTTGAGATGTTCTGTTGTAGCCCTAGAGATCCAGCTTGTACTTTCCTTTCACATCTTCCCCTCACTTGTCTCTGGGCCCTTTCATGTTTTGTCTTGTCAAGGTCAGTTCTGGCAATTTCCAGGACCACTTCAGCTCACTGTGGCTTTATTACCATTATTCTGTTGAGTATCTGGCCAGGGTAGCAAATGCAGGGGCAGATAAAAAGCTAAAAAACAAAACTACAAAAGCAATTCTTCATGGGGCTTTCAGCCAGCAGGACCGCTTTTCGTGGGCTCGTATCCTGCCCTTTTCATAAAACTGTCATCTGGTCTCGTTACAATGGCTGTCTTGCTCTGGAGCTTGATGTCAAGGTTGCACGATGGGCTGTAGGCAGGAACAGTCCGAGGCCGGCTCAGCTGGGCGCCCAGGAAACGGGGAGAACTGTGGCGCGCTGGCGGGGAGCAGGGCTTCGCTCCAGAGCTGCTCTCCGGCAACCGGGGAGGTGTTAAAATTGGCTAACTCTGCAGATTGGCTGTTGCTACTGATTTCTCCACTTACTTCAGAGCAGCCGTGAATTTTCCCCCAAGCGGTGTTTTAGGCGCTGCGCTGCAGCAGTGTGCTCGCTGGAGTCCTGCCGGCGGGATTGCCGAGCAACGCTCTTGCCAGAAGCCAGGCAGGATTGGTGACGTGCTGTTCTCTTCCCACGGCTTGTTCCTTTCCCCTTCTCACCTCCTCCCAGCAGCCCTGGGACTCCCGTAGCAGCCCTTCCAGGCTGTGCCTGTTTGCTCTGTAGGGCTTTTTTCCCTTTAAGGTAGTCGCTCATGAAAGGCTCGGCTTGTCCTATGTCTCCGAGCACTGCCGCGAAGGCTACCTCTGTCCGAACGGGGCATTCGCCGCATGTGTCCTGGCTGGGGATGCTCTGGTGCCGAGAGACTGCAGATGTGTAACACGGCCAGTGACAGGAGTGGTGGGGAGAGGGGAGGTTCGACACCTACCCTAATTTTTCCAGCTCTGATTCTTCGCAGTGCATTGCTCGCTGGAAATCCTAGGCTCAGATGGATGGGGATGTGGGGATGCTGGGTGATCATAATGTGATTTGAGCTACTGAGGTCAGCCAAACGTGGCCGGCGGATGTGTGAGGTACGCGGACATGTGCAGGGGCTGGGATGCTACTGCGTGCAGTCGTGCCCTGCCTGTGGAGGGAGGGCTGGCAAGGAAGGAGCGCGAACTGCTGCTGTACGTGCTGGGGAGAGGAAAGCTGTTGGAGCCGGAGGACTGACAAGGCACAAGAAGAACCATATGCAGCTTAGCTGGTCATGCAGAAATGGAGGCTGATAGAGGCACGTCCTTAAAAACAAAGCACAAACCACTGCCAAACCGTGAATCGCTCCAGTTCTTGCTGTGCATGACCGGCCCTTGGGTGTCTTTCCTGCTGGAGAGCTGCAGTAAGGACTACTGGAGGAGGTCTCTGATGGCAACGCACGTTGTCCAGGTAGTCGCTTTTTGGGGACGGGTCCCCTGCCCCACTCCTGAGGCAGCCACTGTGCACAGGGCAGCTCTGAGAAAGCCAAAGGCCCATCTAAGGGATGTGGAGGCTTATGCTGTAACCCTAGTGAGAAGCAGTCCTGAGCAGAGGAGGTCTGCCCTGGCTCGTGGGTCTGAGGTGTGGGGTGTGTGCATGCGTGTCTGTGCGCACTGGCCTGCGTATGTACATAGAGAAGAGGATTTGCTTTTCCTGGAATGCCAGTACTGTACGTGTTGGAGAAACTCGGCGATTAGAAGAGCAAAAGGACAGTGCGTGATTACTCTGCCAAGATGAACGTGAGCCGTAAGCTCATTAAGGGGCTTGGAGCCTGCCTGCCGGAGAAGGGGCATTGTAGTCCCTGGCTCTTCGGAGACCGCTGTGCGTCGCTCCCAGAGCCTTGACTTCCCGGCGCGGAGGGAGCCCCTCGCAGACCCCAGCCATGCTGGCGACCCTGATGACAGCACTGTTTTTTGTGGTGAGAGCGTTTGGGCAGGTGAGTCTGAGCTGGCCTGGCAGCAGGCAGGATTTAATGTTTTCATTTCTAGAAGCATGTGGGTTATCTTATTAGAGAAGGTGGTGAGCAGTAGGGATGTGGGCTTGGCCATTCCTGTGGGCTGGGGACACCCCGGGGTCCTGCTCCAGCACAGCTGTGGCTGTGCCACGAACCCCTGCGGTGGTGTGCAGGCCGGCGGGTCTGCTCGTCCTCGGCAGATTGCCCGAGGCGGTGGCTTGGGAGCACGTGTGAGTCTTTGTCACCGTAGCATTAGCAGGTTTATCAGCAGCTTTGCAGAGGGCAGTTTCCTGCTGTGCCCACGTACGCAGGAAGCAAGCGCAGGTGCTTGGGCTTCCCAGTCTGGCGAGCGAGCGCTGCAAACGTGCATGTCAAGTCTCGGAGCAATTTGGGTTGGGGGGGGAAGGAAAACCCTCTCCCGTCCAGGGCTGATACCTGTTGGGGAGAGGAAAGAAAGTGGTAAATGTTTGCTAGGCTGGCCATGGGCTGTGGCCCCAGCCTGGCTGGTGATGCATACGGAGGAGCTGCTCTTTCTGTTGCTCCTCCGCTTCTTTCCTGTCCTCTTACCTGCTGCAAATCCTTCACACGCCCAGCTCGGGACCAGCCTGTTCCATGAAGAGCCCCTGCCGTACCTCGTGTACCAGCCCCTGCCCTGGCAGATCCAGTGTGTGACACAGAGCCGCCGCACCAGCCGGGACAGCGAGGTGAGGGCTGCTTTCTCTGCAGGCGGTCAGCCGTGGCAGCTGGCGGGGGGAGAGGGCCGTGCCCGGTGCGGCAGGAGCAGCACACATCTGGTAACCAACCAGGCTGCTGGGAGCAGAAGGCTTCGGCAAGGGGGAGAGATGATGACTTTTCCCTTGAAAGACAGAAAAAAGGGTAATGCCAGGAAGCAGGATAAGCTGAAAAATATAGGAAACGTATTTGTAGACCAAATGAAGCTTATTGTTAGGAACGACAGTATCCCCTAGCAGGCCTGTTGTTCCAGGTGCTGCAGCACTGTGTCAAGGGCTCGAGTCGAGGAAATAAACTCAGCAAGTCTGGTTCCACACTGATTTGAGGTGTAGATCTAGTGAGGCTAGCGTGTGCCAGTGTACATCCTAAGATGCTACCCGCACATCTCACAGATCAGATTTTTGATACAAATCTCTTTTCTGCTTCTCCTGGGAGGACTTCTCACAAATGCAAATTAATTAATCAGCACTCGGTAGCGCTCTTTAAGGGAACAACAGTAAGTATTTTCAAGTTTCCCAAAGGGAATGGATAGTGGAAGGCTCAGTGAAGCTAGCCCTGTCCCTTTAGAGCTTCCCAGCTGGCCTGAAAGGACCTCTTCTCGTCGCCTGTGCCTGAGACATAACGAACGCTGTTGTATTTTTTTTTTTTTTTTTTCTCTACCTTTCTAGAAAGGCAGGAGCTCTCGGCACAACAGCATTTACTCAATTTCTGGAGAGAAAGGTGAGTGTGGAGCAGGCAGGGAG
This sequence comes from Sula dactylatra, assembly GCA_013389905.1. Taxonomy (NCBI): domain Eukaryota; kingdom Metazoa; phylum Chordata; class Aves; order Suliformes; family Sulidae; genus Sula; species Sula dactylatra. The sequence continues at coordinate 313,805 of WEKW01027461.1, read as the reverse complement.
TCAGCCCTGCCCGAGTAGTGGGGGAAACTCACGGTTGTGACTGTGGGACACAACAGAAGAGCAGGGATTGCAGTACCTGGACCCTTCTTGGCCTCTGTCTTCTTAATGTCAGAGACAGATTTTTCTTCTGGAAGATGTATTTTGGAAGTCAGCTCTGCGGGAGGGAGGCCCTCTCGGATCGCTTTCGCTCCAGCCCTTCTTGCCACCCCCGGGAGGGCACGTGAATAGGGATAGGATGGTGAGATGTTTGCTAAAACCTGTAGTATACGACCCCAGTGTTGCACAGCTGAATATCCAGCAGGGTGGGGTGGGGTGGGGTGGGGGGGGGGGGTGCAAATCCCTGCCTCCCTCTTCCCATGAAACCTGCCCCAGTGAGTCACACGGGTCCCTGTCTCCCCAAAGCAGCACCCCTTCTCCTTGGCCTGGCAAAACGACCCTGAGTTTGGCCCCCTTTCCTCCCCTTTGCTCGTGTCCGTAAGACCGTGCCCCCTCTGCTGAAGTCAAGTGCTCAGCAAAGAGGATTTGAGCACTTCTATTCTCGGTGCAGCTCGGGTGGCAATCGGATAAAGGCACGTGAAGCGATGCTCTGGCAGCGCGGCGCTGGGCTGGGTGCTGCCGGCTGCCCGCCGTGGCAGGGCGGGCAGGGTGCCGAGCTGTGACGTTCCCTCTCGATGGAGCCGTAGCTCTGGCCAGCCTGGTCGCTGGTTGGGGGGGTTTCACTGCCCTGTGAGGAGGTGAAGGTCCCCTGGGCTGACGGTGGCACTTGCGTTGGTGCGGCGGCAGGGTGCTATTGATGGGCCCGGCCAGGGCTGAGCGCCCTCAGCAGGGGTATGTCTTGCAGAGCTGGCAGCCGTCTGCATGGCCAGGAGCTCATTCCTGCAAACATAGAGCAGTACACAGAATCACAGAACAGTTTGGGTTGCAAGGGACCTTAAAGATCACCTAGTTCCAGCCCCCCTGCCATGGGCAGGGGCACCTTCCGCTAGCCCAGGTTGCTCAAAGCCCCTTCCAACCTGGCCTTGAACACTTCCAGGGAGGGGGCATCCACAGCTTCTCCGGGCAACCTGTTCCAGTGCCTCGCCACCCTCACAGTGAAGAATTTCTTCCTTACATCTAATCTAAATCTACCCTTTTTCAAAAGTTTAAAGCCGTTACCCCTTGTCCTGTCACTACATGCCCTTGTAAAAAGTCCCTTTCCAGCCTTCTTGTAGGCCCCCTTTGAGTACTGAAAGGCCGCAATAAGGTCTCCCCGCAGCCTTCTCTTCTCCACGTTCTCCAGGCTGAACAACCCCAACTCTCAGCCCATCTTCACAGGTGAGGGGCTCCAGCCCTCGGATCGTCTTCGTGGCCCTCCTCTGGACTCGCTCCAGCAGGTCCCTGTCCTTCTTGTGTTGATGCGGCCCAGGACACAGGTGGCCGCCTGGGCTGCGAGTGCACGTTGCTGGGTCATGTTGAGCTTCTCCTCAACCAACACCCCCATGTCCTTCTCCTCAGGGCTGCTCTCGGGCCATTCTCCGCCCAACCTGTCTTTGTGCTTGGGATTGCCCCGACCCATGTGCAGGGCCTTGCCCTTGGCCTTTTTGGGCCCCTGTGAACCTCATGACGTTCACCTCTCAAGTGTTGGGGGTACCTGCCCCGGTGGCTCCCCAGCCTCTGGTGGTTGATTTTTGCAGCGGGCAGGATTTATGGCTGAGGTCTCTTAGGCAGGGCAGGAGGGAGCCGATTCCCAGTGTGGCCCCTTTTTATGTATATCTTTTTACTTTGCAATTTCTTTCAGGATGTGAATAAAAATGGGTTCAGGTGACAGTGGTGAGTTTATACAGCAGCATCTGGCACCAGGATTTCTGATCGCTGCTCGGGGGGTGCTTAGCAGTGATGCACTTGCTTAAAGGAGCACTGCTGAGTGGCTTTGATTCAGTTCCTGTTGAATTTCACAATACTTCCCTAATGCCACATTAAGCGGGGGGCAGGGGGGAGGGCTCCCATTTGTCAGCGTGAGAGCTTTATTGCTGTACAGTGCCGGGCTTTTTTTTCTAATCTTATTTGTGTGTGTGAAAGTAAGTGAGTTTCATACTTGGTGATTAAATGTGGGGAAGCGGAGGTCTTTGGGGAGTAAAGCTGTGTAAACAGAGGGCTTAGTGCTGCCAGGGAGGCTGGGCTTGTCTCTGCCTCCCGCTCCCTGCTCCAGCTCCCTCTGCCATGGAGATGCACCCCATGAGCCGGTGCAGTCGAGGTTTCATGCTGCAGACTCTCCAGCCCCTTTCACCTCCGTAACGGAGGGAAGCTCTCCCGCCTGTGGGTGTGCTGCGGGGAGCCTGGGGTGTGCAGAGGCCAGCCTGACCCTGTGCCGGGGGCGATGCCGGAGTCCTGCCCTGCTCAGTGGACCCTCCTCAGGGCCACGAGTACCGCCTGTGCTCACTGCGATGCTCGATTGTCATCCTAGGCAGTGTGACCTCTGATGCCAGTGGCGAGAGCAAGGTCTACAGCGATCCTTCTGAGAAGGCGGCCGTCACCATCCAGACCCACTTCAGGAGATACCAGCAGCAGAAGCAGGAGAAGAAGTAGACGCAGCAGCCACCCATGCCCTGCGCCATCCCTCCTTTTGTTCTGTACCCCAGAGAGAGTTGTGGCTGTGAACCTGCTCCCCGATACGTAGCTCCTGGTGCATGCGGCACTGTAGGTACTCTGCTATTGGTGTTGCTCACTGCTCGGAGCGAGAGCTCTTTCCTGGTCAGTCCTTCCCCAGACGGCATTGCCTCGTGGGCCAGGGTACAACAGGCTTGGGACCTCGGCACCCAGGGAGTGACGCAGCACCGACAAGCCTTTCCTGGGTGGCGGCACCCACGGCTGCGTGGTGGCTGGCCTTTGGGCCACAGCAACGTTAGGACCCAGCAGCTCTGTCGGTGGGAGCAGGCCCCCCCCCCC
>WEKW01027461.1:273352-283544 GCA_013389905.1 Sula dactylatra | reverse complement strand
GCAGCCCGGGGCGCTGCAGGAGGGTGTCCCTGCCCCACGGCGCCCGCCGCAGAGCCCGGCCCAGCAGCTCGGGTCTGGAGGGGAGCCCCAGCGATCAGCCTCTGCCTTCCCGCAGGGTGAAGCATCGCCCCGACGGTGCCCCGGCGCTGCCGGCTGCGGAGCGGGCGTAGCTGGTGTCAGCACCACGCTCCCCGAGTCGCTGCAGTCACCCGAGCAGAGCTGAGCGAGAGCCCCGGGACAGCACCAAACCCACACACGATTAATTAAAACGTTCAAAGATGTCTGCGGAAATAACGAGCTGTCAGGGCACCTTGGAGGAGGCCGGGTGCTCGGATCGTGCTGCCGGGGAAGCGCAGAGAAGAGGCCCCAGCAGCATCCCCGAGCAGCTGCAGAAGCCCTGAGGAGCAGGGAGGCTTGAAGCGGGGACCTGGGGTCCCCAGGCTAAGCAGCAGCAGCTAAACCTGGGCAGGAGCTCCCCTCAACGCAAGACGGGGAACGCGGCCGGGGGCGATGCCTCGCGAGCAGGGCTGGGGGCTGCCCGCACATCCCCGCTCCCTGCGGGAGCGGCGCCGGAGGGGAGCTGTAAAGCTTTTACTACCGCTTGCTCAGAAAGACCTGCATAACTCACTCATGGCACTTAATGTGGTCGCCGGGCACTTGTGGCAATAAAAGCTTTACGGTGCTCCTCGCCACCCCACACTCCTCGCTCTACGCAGTTATATTTATTCACTCTGCTCCGCAGAGCTAGCTCTGGCCATCTTCTAGGGCCTTTGCAATTCTCTTCCACAGGCCTTCTATCCGATGGCCAGAGCAAATAAGGAATCCAGCAAGCGGGGCCGGGTGTAAATCTCCGGCAGCTGCGCTGCAGGCGGAATGAAGATGTCTGGCCGTGGCAGAGCAGCGTGCCGCCGGCCCGCACCGCGCTTCCACCCGCTCGCCTTCCTCAGCCTGTCACCGGTCACTAATCAAGGCAGTAAATTCAGATTCGGAAGGGTTCACTAGCAGTTGCTTCCCAGAATACACAGATCCTCAGCTGACCTTCAGCATCCTGCACCCGCCGATGGCACCTCCCAGTGACTGACACAAAGCGAATCCCGTTATTTGACTTGAGGCACACACATCCCTGCAGACGCTCTCTCCACACCAGCCCTGCCTGCCCCATCCACCCCAGGACACCACCAGCTTTTACTCAACTCCGGCCTCTTTCTAAGCCCTGGGGCTCCTGCGGAGATGGGGATGAAAGCGGGGCTGGTCATGCCCTGCACCACAGACCCGAGAAGTCCTCCCCACACCGCCCTTAGACAGGCTGTCCGCAGCCTACTCTCCCCTTTGCAAAGCCTTGGAGAGGAGCGTTAGCTAATCAGGTGGCAGCATCTATAATCAGCTAACCTGACTCCTAATAAAAAAAATGGTGGATGGGAGGGGAGGGGGATCAGAGTAGAATCCAGTCCATAAATACCCTGCTGGGTGAGACAGAGAAAAGACAATTGGCCAGCTCCGTCCCCAGCGCGGCTGTGTTTGTCTAAATGATTTACTGCAAACACTGAGCTGCGACGGGCAGAGACGACCCGACAACTCTGAGGACGGGAGATACAGGAGCAACGCGCACTTACGGCACAATCTCAGCGAGTCACTGGGAGGGAATGCATCCGCCTCAATTCATTAGGACTGATAGCTCCCTCAATGGGGCTGAATAATTGATGGCCTGGAGAAGCTTTTAAGATGTTCTGTGTGCTTGAAAGACTGAGAGTACTCTTTTTTTAAAAGCTAACACACACAGAAAAACATCGGTGAGGGTGATCCGAGCAAAGGTTAGATGTTTTAATACGTTATGTTTACACCGCAAATCTTTGCTCCGCCGCTTGTAACGGGAAATGGATACAGTGTGGCTCGGGGCAGCTGCAGGCGCGCAGGCAGGGCCAGGTAGCCGCTCCGGCAGGAGCTGAGCCAGCCCCCGAGGGCTGCAGTGGCGGGAGCTGAGCTCCCATCGGCGCAGCGTTTGCGGAGCGCGGCCACCGCCTGGCCGCCGAGTCCCCTGTGAGACCCTTCCCCGCCTCCGTCCCGCAGCAGAGACGTCCCCAACGTAACCTGCACGGCCTCTCCAACTGATCCGGGGAAAGCCCCTCCACCTGCTTACCTTTCACCGTGACGTGGACGCTCTGGCTGATGGAGAGCTGGGGCTGGATCAGCACGCTGCACAGATACTCCCCTTCATCCATGCCTTTCTGGACGTCCATCAGTTTGAGAGTCCCGTTCTCAAAGACCACTTGGCGGTGGTTATCGGGCAGCAGCAAAGAGTCCTTGTACCACTTGATGGAGTAATACGGGTACCCGATCACCCTGCAGTTGATGAAAGTGTCCCTACCCGCTACCGCTGTTATGTTCTTCATCGCTCGGATGCTTGGGGGACCTACATATTCGGGAGGAAGGAAGAGGCAGGCTAGGTTAATTCCGAAGGGCAGTCTGGGTGCGTGCAGATCTGCTGCTATTTCAGAGCGAGCTTCACAGACAAAGGAGGTAACCAGAACTGTTGGGACCCAGCCCGGTTTTGGGTGAGGAGCAGGCGCGGGCTCCTCTCTGAGCGCGTGTGGGGAAAGCCGCTCATCGGCTGCGACCTCCAGCTAGAGCTACTCGCGCACGCCTACAACAGCGCAGCTACGAACGGGGGCTGCGGGCCTCCATCGCGGCCACGCTTCAGCCAAGCCCACCCCAGTTTTGCAGGTGCAACTTTGGTGCCGAGGAAGCTGAGCCCGCAGACACCACTGCTGCTCATCGGAGGAGGTCGGATGGTGTCTGGAAGTGCTGCATGTTCCGCAACGGGAACCGTGGCCGCCCAGCACACCCCCAGCCACGGCTCCTGCGGCCACAGCAACCGTAGTAGAGAGGGGGAGCGCTCCCCCACGGCCACAGCCGCGCTCTGCCGCTCTCCGAAGGACTGACTGCCTTGTGCCAACCGTCCTCGACAACACCTGCTAGGGGAACCTGACTTCCACCGGCAAACGTCTTTCACCTCCCCTAAAACACACCTTTCTGAGCCTCCCGCCGGCAACCCGAGTATCGCTGAAAAGCCAGACAGTCGCCGGTTTCTGGCTGGCTCTCGTGCCGGCTTAAGGACTGCGAGAATGCTGCAGGTGAGTATGTCAGCAAGAGGTTCCATGCATCAATAATTACATTGTTCTCCCGGCCACCGCGTAAAATAGCAAACTAATCTAAAGATTAACCCTGTCTTGACTCCTCGTCCTAAGGGCATAGCAGGATAACAGCTTGACAGACACTCAGGATAAGCTGGTGGATGGCGTTTCTCATACCGGCACACCTTCGGAAAAGGAGCAGGAAAACAGAAATTAGCATCTCGCTCTCTGACCGTCTCTTGGGCCTGTCTGAGGGACTTGCTCCATTCCAGGGCAAAAAAAGCCTGAATCTTATCTAGCGACAGCCCGTCAAGAGCTGAGGGAGAGGAAAAAGGGAGTCAAGAGAACGTCCTCATTGTAAATGCTGCTCTGGCTTCTCGTGGCTGAGGGATGAACTTGCTCCAAATTTAGCAGTAAACGGCAGCAAAATTCAGACTCTCCTGGGATCCCAGCCAAAAAGCCACTAGATCCATTTCAAACCTGAGACAGACAAACACAGCCCTTCAACCCTGTTTCTCACTAGACAAATAAATGCTACCTTGTCTCTCTCCCGCTCCCACCTGTAAGCCTGGAAGCTTTAATTGGTGATTATTAATGGGGCAGGGGTTTATACCATACCCCGTGCCTGAAAGCGCTCCCTGTAACGCACCAAGCAACACGCTCCAGCCGCAATAACATGGTGATTAACGCGGCCATGGCTTTTAGCAGACAAAGAAAATACAGACATGACAAATCAAAGCTCATTTTCCACGATTTCACGTGCTGCCTCGTCATCGTTTGTCACGTAGATCCCTGCGCTGGCGGGCGCGCTCGCTGCCAGGGAGCCAGGCTCCCGCCGGGACCAGGGGGCAGTTGGGAGAGCACGGGGGGCCCGGGATGCTTCTGCGCTTGCCGCCGCCTTCTCCCTGCGTGGGCTCCCTCGGGGAGCTGTTTGCCGACCCTGCGCAGACCCCGAGGCAGGGGCTCGGCGGGCCAAGAGTGGATCCCGATGGGGAGAGCGCTGCCCTTTTGCCCCTGCAAAGCCAAGCTCCAGCTCTCCAAGGCTACGTGACTGCTTTGCACTTCGTTAAACTCCCTGCTTTAAATGGCGGGGAGGCTCAACCCTGCGGGCAGGCGTGTGAGCGAGCGGGGCAGGAGCCGGGAGCTCGGGGAGTGGGGTCGGGGCAGCCAGGGAGACCCGCGCGGCTGGGAAGAGGAGGGACAGGCGAGAAGGAGCCGTCGGCCAGGGAACAGAACAAAACCAAAAGCCCAGTAAAAGTCCTATTCTGATATTTAAAAGTAGACAGGCACCTCTTACGTTTATTCGCGCTTGGTATTCGGCGCTGCCCACCGAGTTCCGCGCGGTGCACCGGTACACGCCGCCATCCTTGATCTGCGGGCTCGTCACGTTCATGTGGCTGACCGTGGTGCCGTCCGACATGGTGTACTGGTTGGTGCGGTGCCCGCTGTCCCGCGGGATGGGCTCGTCGTCTAGCGCCCAGGTGACGGTCGGCGGGGGGGCCCCCTTGGCGGCACACATCAGGGAGAACTGCTCCCCGGGGTTGACCACCTTCTCGCTGAAGGAGGAGACGATGCGGGGGGTCCCATCTGGGGGGCACCCAGCGGGAGGGGGGTCAGGGAGCGGCAGCCACAGGCAGCAGCAGTCACCCGCTGGCGGGACGGCTTCGAGCTCCCGCCAGGGGTGGGAGCCCTGGCTCAGCCGGGAGAGGAGCCCAAGTCGGCAACATGTGCACGGCCGCGCCTGCATCCCTGCGGCAGGGAGATGCTGAGAGGGGGCGAGGCGGCACGCCGGTTGGCACAGAGGTAGGCTCAAGGGGACACCTGGCTTGGCAGAGCCCATCCCTTGCTCAACCATCCATTGATCTGATCGGGGAGGGGACACCCGGTGAAAGGCAGCGCCTCGGCCCGGGGGCTGGGGACGGGCAAGTCAACCCTTATTTTGGTCCTTCCCCATCCCGGCCGTGCTGCATCCCTGAGCTGCCTGCAGACGGCACGCGCAGCCCAGGAAGCGGGCTGGAGCAGTCTGGCCCCAGGAGCCCCCACCCCAACGGGTCTCGCTGCCCTCCAGCCACGCACAAAGCATCCCGGCGCACCCCGGGGACGCAGCGGCTTGGAGAGGGGCAGAGGAAAGCCCCCGCCCCGAAAGAGCCGGCTCACCCTCCAGCGTGATGATGGAGAAGTCCTGTGCCGTCTGGGACTTGCGGGTGGCAAAGCACTGGTAGGCGCCGGAGTGGCTCTTCTGCGCGGCCGTGATGAGGAGGGTCTCGTTGCTGATCCCCCGGATGGAGATGTAGTCATCCACCACCACGAGGTCCGTGTTGCGGTACCAGCGGATGACGTACTCGGGGGACCCGCTGAGGGCACAAGAGAGGATGACGGTGCTGCCGATGCCCGTTTTGAGCTTCTTTGGTGTGAGGGTCACACGCAGAGGGTCTGTGTGAGAAAGGGCGAGAGCGGGCGAGGCGTTGGCGGTGCCGGGCAGCACGGCGGGAGGCGCCTCGTCAGTACTGCGCTCTCTCTGCCTTTCCTGCCCTGGGAGCGCCAGCCCGACTACGTGTAAAATGTCACCGCACAATAGGGTGGGTGCCCCCGCACCGTCCTCCCTGCTGACAGCCCCTGCGTTTAACGTCAGCCCCGGGGCCCCAGCGGGGGTGCCGGCAGAGCGGGTGCCGGCAGCGAGGCGGCAGGACGGCTGGAAGAAGATGCGGCTGGTGTGAAGGGGGACGGCGCCGAGCTGGGGATGTGCCCGGTCGGCTCCCAGCAGGCTGCCGGTGCCCGGCTGGTGGTGTGCTCGCTGCAGCATTGCTCCAGGTAAGGCAGGCATGGTGCATGCCAGCCCCGGCAGCTCTGGTTCCGCTGGGATCCCAGTGACAGGAGGAACCCCCAGGAGCAAAGCATGCGATAAATACTTGGCCTGCCCAGATGGTATTTACTGTTTGGCTGGAGCTTATTTTATGGAAGTCAACAAAACAAAGTGCAGAGGCACCTAACATAAAACTGACGTCGCCATCCAGCAATTCGCATCCCCCGGTATCGCTCCGAGTTTTCCCAAGGCCCCTCTCCCTGCCCCGATCGAAGCAGTAAATCAGGGGACATCTGCAGATGCGCTGCTGCAGCATGATAAACCTCCTGCAAGCCCTCTGAGCGCCGCATCGGACACACCGCGTCGCAAGACGGCGGCTTCCAGCGTGTGACGCGCCACGCTGAAACACAGGGCTTGTAATTTACGTGGCTGTATAAAACCTTTAAGGCTTTATATTTATCAAGGCTTTATATTTAAGAAGGCTTCATCAAGCCGGGTCCCAGGCAGCAGGAGAGAGGTCTCCCCGCCGCCATGCCCCGCTCCTGCCCGCCGGCTCTCACCTATGACCGTGAGGGTCCCCGTGACCTCTGCGGACCCGAAGGTGTTGGTCACCTCGCAGATGTAGGTCCCGCTGTCCTCCACGCGCAGGTCGTTGATGGTCAGGCCCGTGATGCGCTTGGTCCAGCGGCTGTCGGTGGGGAGCGGGCGCCCGTCCTTGATCCACCGGACGGCTGGGTTGGGGTAGCCCGAGGCGATGCAGGGCAGCTCCACCAGCCGGCCCGCCTTCACCTCCCTGGACTGGAAGCTGTCTAGCATCGTGGGGATGGACTCCGCTGGGTCTGGGTTTGGAGAGGAAACAGGCTCACCCGGTGAAGAGGAGGCGGTGAGGCTTCTCCCCGGAGGGACACCAGGAGAGCCCCTGGCACGGTGACACCGGTACCACCGTGCCCCCTCGGCATCAGCCGGGAGAGAGCTGCTCTCCCCGTCCCCGTGAGCCAGCAGCTCTGCTGGGCAGGAGCGCAGGATGCCAGCCGCATCCTCCGCTGGGCACGGGGCCGGGGCAGGCAGGGGGTCGCCTGTCCCACCCGGGACGGCCGGCACAGCCCTCGGTGGCCAGGGCAGTAGGCTTGTGGGGAGGTGGGAGGGAACTGCATCGTGCTAGCTGACGGGACAAATAAACTCAGCACTGGAGGAATTACTCAAGGTGACACCTAATTGGTGCAAAATACACAAATTCTGTGGCACATTTCAAAATTTACAAGCAAAGGGGCCCATCAGGCAGCCGGGAAAGGAGAAAATTAATCACCAAGTCTCAGGCGTGAAATTAAATTCCAGGGGAAAGAAACCTCTCTTTCATTACTCCCAAGCAGAAGTAAAACGCCGTGACGTGTAAATACTGACAGAAACCAGGAGGGGACCGGGCCAGATTCAACACGCACGGAGAGGGGATGAGGCACCCGGCAGCTGCCCGCACTCCTCGCGGGCCACGCGGCAGGATGGCCACGGCTGGGACCGGGACCCTCAGGCCTCCCAGGAGGCTGGGGCCAGGTCAGGCAAGCCCCAGCCTGGCTATCCCAGACTCCTTCCCTAATTCTGTGGGATTAATTCGAGGAGCTCGTGCGGGAGCCACAGCCCACACACCCGAGGACGGAAAAAGCATATGGCAGAGAGCAGGCGTGCTGCAGCTGAGTGGCGGGAGCGGCGACGCGGCTGCGAGTCGGGCGAACTCCCTCCCGAGTGGAGTAATTTGGGCAGTCAGCGGAGCCAGGAGCGCCCCGAGACACCCGGCACTACGGACTGCGCTGCCTGCGCTGCAGTATCGCTTGCATGTTCGTCACATCGCGTCAGGCTGCTCACATCGCGGGCTGTCACATCGCATCGCGTCGCACCCCATCGCCTCTCGCTCGGGGTGCCGCGCAGCGCTGCCGCTCACCCTGGCCAGCGGCGGGGGGGCTGCGTGCTCGGGNCGCAGGCAGGGCCGGACACCCGCACGGGCGCAGGAGCTGCGCCTGCCAGCAGCCGTGCGCTCACCTGAGACCGAGAGCCTGGCTCCGTTGCTCTGCCGCGTCTCCCCGCTGTACTTGTGCTTGGTGATACACCTGTAGGTGGACAAGGCATCTTCCTTCTGCACGTCCGATATGTACAAACCTCCATAAGAAGTAATAAAAAACCTATTTTCTGGAGACACAAAGGGAGGAGAAGAGTGAGCGAGCCAGCCCTGACCCAGCACGTCATCTCCCAGGCTCTGACCGGGGTCAGGCAGAGCCCCTACACTCGCGGCAGGCACCAGAGCTGTGGGCAGGAGCCGGGCAGGCAAAGCGGGTCCTTCGTCCGCCTCCCCACACCCCGACTGCACTGGGGTGCAGCCTCTGGCTTCACCTTCGGGGGCTGAAGTTTCAGGCAGGCAAAGCTGGGCCAAAAAGGGCGAGCAGCAGCGCTTGCCTTAGCGCCCGCGGGTTGCAACAGCAGCAATCCCTCAATGGCAGTACTCATCCTGCGGCAAACACACCCACCCAGGCGCAAAGATGGGCTCGGGGTGTCCCTACACACGCTTGCGCTCCCCGGGGGGTGGATTCAGGGGATTTAGCCGAGGCAGCCTGCCCGCAGCCCTCTCCCCTCCCTGCCCCGGCCGTCCATCGCAACGAGCTCCGGGCTGGCCGTGGAGTCGCAGCGACGTGGTGGCTGCAGAGGGCAAGGAGAGCGCGCGCACGATGCTCCGCCGGCGCGATGCCCCACCACACGCTGCATAGCAACGCAGCAATTAAAAGTGAATCTGTCCCGCTGAGTTAATAATTAGCTTAACTTACTTGGAAGCATATGAAAACAAATAAGGGCTTGAGCTGATATTTGAGTGCTGGGGGAGGATGACGGGAGAGCAGGCAGGGCAGCACAGCCCCGGGCAGCACTGCCGAGCAGCCCCCTCCAGCCAGCGGGTTTTGGGGCTTGGTGCACACCAGTGCACACGGGGAAAGAAGTCTTCGACTCGCTCACGAAGCTGGCCTGGCCCCTATAATTCATCGTGAATCTTAACAGTAATTAACACGAATAGAAAGACCTGCGCTGTGGCACGATTTAGCAGCTACATGGAGAGCAGGGTATGCGGAGGGACTGGAGAGAAGCTGCCCTGCCCACCTGGGGAACCCCTTTACCCTGCCAATGCTAACAGCAAGAGGAGCCTTTGACCCCAGTTTCTGCCGGGCCTTTGGGGTTTATTCCAGCACCAGCCACAACCAAGCCTCAGCTGGGACGGGGTGGTCCATCTGCTTGGCTGCACCGTGTTGTCAACCAAACCACCCCCTGCCAAACACACCAAATGCAGAGAGGCTGAAGATAATTACTAGAGCTGAATGTTCAGAGCTGAAAGCTTTAAACCTAGTCTTTGAATCAGCAATGGCTGCAAATGGCTCCTTCAAGCCCTGCACCATGCTTGGCAAACCAGGATCTAGCTGCTGAGCAGAATCAACTGTGTTTTCTTCCAGCACCTTTTGGAAGCACCTGGATAATCTCAATTTAGGTGGAGGAAAGTGCCATGGTTGAACCCGTAAGAGCAGGAGAAACACAGGTGGAATTCAGGAACTAAAGGCACCCGGCGCAGCCTGGCTCGCTACTCCCGGGGCAGGACTGCAGAAGCCTCTCCCTGCCCTCAGCAGCAGCACTTGAGGCCACAGACTGACAGAAAGCGGGGCTCTCCACCCAGGGAAGCGCAGCACATCCCCGGCACGAGCCAAGGCGATGGCAGCCCTGAGCTCTGCTGGCACTTCCCCGTTCCAGCTGCAGCTTAGCAGCATGTGCATATATGACTCTAATTGCTCGATATGAGAGTATTAGGGACTCTAAGCAGCAAAGAAATAGGAACCTTAATAAAATGCGAACCTGGCTGCGGTTAACAGGAGGCACAGGCGACCGCTGGGCTGGCAGCCCCGTGCAGATTGTCCCTGGAAGCAGCGGGAGCAGGAGCCGGCAGCCCCACGGGGTGCCACGGGCAGCGGGGTGGCTGTCCCCGCGCCTCCCGTGAGCTGCAACCCACACACCCCACGGCATCGCGGGGCCCGCAGCTCCAGCCCTGCTTGCAGGGGTCAGGGGCTCCCCAGCCAAAGCCTCAGGCGCGGTTTTGCCTCCACGCGAGAGCACGGCGACGCCAGCGCAGCAGCACGCCCGCTGCACCAGTACGCAACTGGGAGCGGACGCGCAGCGGCGCGAGTCTCGCGCTCCACGCCGCCGATCGGAGGCGCCGAGGGATTCATACAAACCTCCGCGA
>WEKW01027461.1:214857-266048 GCA_013389905.1 Sula dactylatra | reverse complement strand
AGCCCGAGCCCCCCAGCTCTGCGGGGACGTCCCCGCGCAGGCTGGCGAGGGGCTCGGCCGCGGGCCGTGCCTTCGCACCCTTCCCAACGCCGACCGCCCGTTGGCAGGGGGAAGCAAGGGGAGATAAAGGGGACAGAAAGGAGAGGGAGGGGGGATAAAGGAGTCGAACAAGAAAAACAAGACGACAGAACGCTTGCTCCACAGCCCTCGGCTAAATTACAAACCAGTTTACTGAGGTGGAAAGCTGCAGTGAGCTGAGGAGGAATATGTGGAAACCATCTGCAGATTTAAAAATAATCTATTTTACGATCACCCTCGAACATATTCTTTTGCAGAAACCAAATAGGATTTGTTGTTGTTGTTTTGTGCAAACTGTTAGGGAAAAATTACTAGAAACATGCAGGGGGTTCTGCCTTCTTGAGTACTGAGAGGCTAAATATGCCCTTCCTTATGTTTAGAATAGTAACAGTCATCTTAAAATTAACTTGGTCTGCATCAGAGCTTAAAAACAGTTGCAATTCAGAGCCTGCAGAAAGCAGGACAAACCTGCACCGGGATATCTAGCGCTTCTAGCTGACAGATGTCTTCCTACATACAGTAAATATAGGTCGTCTTTTCCTACCCAGAGAACTGTAGATCTTAATTAACCAGGCCACGAGCATCATATGTAATGATTTTCTGCAGCTTGCTAAGTAACCCTTCCCTTGATTAGGCAGAGGGAAAATAAGACGCATGTGTAAGGGAACCATCTCCTCCTGACCCCACTTCCTCGCTCCAGCCGCAGCAGCCTGTGCAAACCTTGTGCTGCGGCTCCAGTCGTTATTTCACACTATGAAACCTGTCTAACGAGATCAGAAGGGTGCGGAGTCACGCATCGCCCTTACCGCTGAGTGCAGCCAACAGCCTTACCCCGGCCTAGCCCAAAGCTCGGCTTTACCGTCGGCAGCCAGAGGGGGTTATTAAGCTTTGCAGACTACACCTCGCTCCTCCTTGTAAGCCACTTCTGGATTAAATTATCTCCAGGCTCAGGGAGCCAGAGACAAATGAGCTAATGAAATTCATGCTGCATTATGATAAAGTCGTGCCGAGCCCTCGGCGGACGGGCAGTTGGCGCTGGGATGGGCGAGGGCAGGCGGCTGCACCCGTCGCTCTCAGGGTCCCCTCGAGCACACATCGGCAAAGGCGAGCGCGCCGCCGGCAGCGCCTCGTCCAGCCGGTCTGTGCCGAGGGAGCGGAGCCCGGGCTGGCTGCGTCTCAGCCCCGCTGCTGCAGTCCTCAGGTAAGGAGGAGGGGCAGAGCTGGATGAAGTTGTACAAGACAGCAGCCGTGCACCACTTGAATGAGGGCATCCAGCAAACACCCAGCCTTTGCACCCGTTTGCATGTATAGGGTGCTCCGAATCCGAGAGCTGGTCTTTAAAAACCCCTCGAATTACAGGGATGGGAGAGCAGAGCCCAAGAACATGGCCTGGATTCTCTTATAGACTGTATTTCTACAGCCAGAAATACACTTGGCAGTGCAAGAACAGCATAAACAGATCTATTTGCAAAGGCCAAAATGTTGATGCTGGGGATGCTCTGACTACAGAAGAGAGAGCGAGAAGCTTCCTAGAGCCCGCAGGGGGAAAGTCTGGGGGCCAAAAAGCTCCCTCTGCAACACGGAAATCTGCAAGAGAGCTCCAAATTGCTGCTCTGTACCAGGCTTAAACGAATCCTGCTAAAGCCAAGACCTTGTCTTGATCTGACGAGAAAAACCAAGCGCCTCACAAAAGGAACTCCTCTTGCCTAAAACTGAGGTGGAATGACCCCATGCTGCCGTTCGCCGCCACGGCCCCACGTGTCCACGCAGACACACTCGCAGGCCTCTGCGGTGCATCCCCTCCTTCCCTCCCTACTGCGCACCAGGGGAAAAAAAAAATCGGTGCGTGCGACTCGAACAAAGCGCAGGACTTCCTCCCCGCTCATTAGCGCTGGAAAAGCAACTGAAAAAATCCCCAGGACATAACCTCCTCTTCAGCTCTGAGGTCTGAATGGCTTGGAGAGGGTGGCTGGGTTTATTCTTTGCCTTTCACCTTGCTCAAAGAGTTGGTCTGCAGGTTTTCATTAAGAAGGCACAGGTAGGAGCCCGTGCCCACGAAGGCACCCCCAAAACCACTCGCCCTGCGTGCTGGGTCTGCAAAAGCCCACCCTGGCACAGACTGATTCCTGCACACGAGTCCCTCCCGCAGGCACAGCCCCATCACCGCCTGCCTTGGGGGGCTGTCGGCAGCTCGAGGCAGCACGCAGCGACCCTTCCCGGCCAGAGGCACGCTCCTGCTCCCCCCTCCCTCTCACCCATCCCACTGGAGCGGCTGACTCCAGAGGAAAACCGCCTCTCCACGCCTGCCCCGCAGCCAGGAGCGCCCGTGGGGGTCGGCGGTGGGAGGGGAGGGGGGCTGCCGAGTTCGATGGGGGCATCACCTGCCCTCGCCTCCCATCTGCTCCCCAAGCACCACCGCTCACTGCTAACTGCAAGCCCGTGGACTGAAATGCCTGCTGTGGATGAACTAAGCCATCCTTTGGTAGAGGGCAAGAAGAGAAAAACATCTCTGCAGCAACAAAAGCCACCAGTGCTTCCCATGAGCCCTTCTCCGTTCACCCACGTTCCAGTGCCGAAAAGGTTCAGAGAGCAACTGGGGAGCTGCACGCCTTCACAGCGGGAAACAACCCTCACGTTGTGTTAGCGTCGCTCCCCCCAGCAGGGATAGGGCACAAATTCACTGAAGGGGAGCGTCTTTGCCGCACACAGGGGCTGCAGTGCTGGCGGCACAGCTAGGAGGGGGAGCAGCCCGCCTCCTGCATGCCACACGACCCGCCGCATCTTATCAATAATTATTAAGACAAGGCAAACGTATGTTGACCTAGTTAGAGGTCCAAGAACAAAACCAGCCACAGTGGCTTTAACAGCCCAGCAGTTCTGGGTTCAGAGACAGGCCTGTCTGGTTGCTGTGGGAGCCTCGGCATTAACACCTGCACCCCGCAAGGACCAGCAACACCCCAAGCGCCGTGGATCGGAAGAGACAGCAGCACGCAAAACATGCAGTGGTCCTCACAGCGCCTGCCCCCCGCCCTGGTCCTGCTACGGACCCCAGGAGAGGAGTCCGCATGTCAGCGGATGAGCACGTTGCCAGAGGGGGCTGGAAGAATTCTGGTGCCTGCTCACCTAGCAGAATTTATGTACGGATTTGGCACCTGGACCATAAATTACTGCTACAGCGAGCAGAGCGGGCTGACTCAGAGCGCTCGCTCACCAGCACTCGGAGCAGGAGCAGAGGTGCCAGCTCTGCAAACCAGGACGGCACAAGTGTGCTGCATCCACAAACCAGGACGGCACAAGTGCGCCGCATGCGAGCTGTAATCCCGCTGAAGAGTCCTCCTTCACAGCGAACGAGGATGAGAGCGTGCTACCAGGGCCACCTTATCATTATTATTGTCAGCATATTTAGCTGTTCTCACGAGGTAGTGGCTTTCATAAAGAAGCGTACTTGAGCGCTGCCCTGCATCCTCCAGCAGGGCTATGAGCACTGCTGCGCTGGAGGGCTGCGTGCTCCCTCTCCCTGCGAGTGGGGACCCTCTTCTCCGAGAAGAAAGGCAGGCCACCGGCTGTTCAGCCACAACATCAAGTGGGGCTGGCGACAGGATGCTGGAAAGGGAGCCCAGGAGCCGGGTGCGCACCAGGACCACGCTGCCCTTCGGCAGAGGAGGAAGGAAGGGATCCGACAGCTGGGGCCAGGAGGAGCTGGGGTGCTGGGGCTCTGGGGCCACGCTCGCCGCACACCTCCTGGCTTTGGTCATTTTCTTTCTTCTGCCGCTCTCCAGGACTCAGCCTAGTCTAGCTGGAAACAGCAACATGCCCGCCAAGTCTTGGCCCAGTGCCCTCGGCTCTTTATCAACCCTCTAGACACCTCTTAAAATCCTTGCTGACCGATTTCGCCAGGTAGCACAGAGACCTACACGGCAAGTAATGACCGGGGCAGGACGGTGCTGCCGTGATCCCAGCAGCTTGCCAACACCATCGCGTCCACTGTGAGGCATTTGATTCAGGGGGCTCGCGAGGATGCCAGCGGGCCCTCGGAAGGAAAGCAGTACCTCCCGGACTGGGGACTCAACCAGAAAACCAGTCACGGAGAGGGACAGCCCCAGCAGGCAGCCCCCTCGAGCCAGGCCATCAGTGAGGAGGAGGGAAGCAGCCTCACAGCCACACACAGCCCTGATGCAACTGCTGTACCAAACTATCCAAGAGCCTAAGACATGCCATAGGGGATCAGAGCGATGCTCCGTCTGCCCAGTGCTCTGCCCCGGCGCTGTCCCAGACACCGCTCTGAGAGGGTGCACGAGCACAGGCGTTTCTGCAGTCCGGTCCCCTCCTGCTTGCCCAGCATCACCCGTCGCATCGCGAGCGGGGACATCCCTGCCCAGTCTTTTTAGTAACTGCTTATCGATCAACCGTCCACGGACACATCTAATCAATCCCAGCCAGCCCTGGCGATAGGATTTGTGTCCACAGCCTTCTGCGGCCGCAAAGCTGACAACCTGCAGCCAGCACGGGCACTTTCCGTTAAAGTGATCCCCTCCCAGCGACAGGGAACCCCGCTGTGTGAGCATCGGGGGATTCGGTGAGTAACGGTTTATGCTTCAAAGACGGCAGGGAAACGCTCCGGAGAGTTCAAAATGGGATCACAAAAAATGATTCCGGGCTGAAAGAATTAGTCAGATGTTGTGGGATGCAGCGCAGTCCCCAGCACCCATCTGCGAGCGGTGGCTCGGTCACTGCAGACACGGAGAAGAGAGATCCCATGTCTTCCTGACAGCAGCACAACAGTATCCCCAGCCATGGAGCTCACCTTAGGCAAATTCAACCTTGAAATAAGATGCAATTTCCTAGCAACAACGAATGAGAGGCTGGGGCAGCTTACAGGAGAGCAAGCGGACTCCACACGGCTCAAAGTCTTTAAATGTGATGAGATATTCTTAAGACATGCTTTCATCCACCCTCCGGAGCGGGCTGGGAGACACCCTGGCCCCCAGTGCAGCTCTGAGCGGTTTGGATTTAGCCCAGGCGAAGCAGGGAGCGGCACATGAGGGCCTGGCACCCCTGGGCATTGCTGCCAGGTCGGCCATTATTTTCGGAAAGCACGCTTCCTCGGGGAGGAATGGCTCTTTGTTATTGCAACAGCACGGAGATGCACGATGACGCTCTGCGCCCACTCTGTGGTCCGCTTGGTTCGGGGTGTTCGGTTCCTGGGAGCTGGAACGCCATAATTCGCCAGTGACTCAGGCGTGACCTACAGCATCTCGCTCACCCTCAGCACACATGCACACACACAGAGTTTTATCCGAGACCCGAGTTCATTCTGTCACCCTCCTGCCCCCAACTTGCTTCCCTACAGTGACATTCAGGATGAATCCCTTCGTCTCGGGCAAACGTGAAAGGCTCTCAGGAGGTGCCCACCCCCACCCCTGCCAGGTCGGAGCATCGCTCGGGGCAAGGGACGCGAGGACAGTGTGGACATTGTCGTCACCAGCCTGGGGGGACACCTCCTTGGCCACTGGCCTTCTGCCCAAGGCTTCCTCCTGCTCTGCACGGTTCAGTGGTGCCTTTATAGCATTTGCTGTGCCAGGACAGCCCGAGGCTTCAGCAGTCACGGCTGGCCTCGTCCGAGCTGGCTGCCATGGGGAGGCAGCAGCCCATGCCATGAAGCCACCACGGCTGGGTCACCCCAGGAGGGCAGGCGCAGAAGGGAGCCATGGACATGGGGATGCAAAGGGACAGCCTGTGGCACAGGCTGCAGAGTCCCTCCCTGGATGGCACGCAGCACCCAGCCTCGTACGTTCAGCTCCAAAGGCGACAGACCGCAGGGCACTCCCCCTAAAGGGTTTGGCGACAGATTTCCACTACAGGCCCCCCCCGAACACAGCCCTTCTGTCTAGGGCAGGGACCCAGGTCTCCATCCCTCCGCAGGCAGGGAACTCTTGCACTTGTCCTGTGGTCCAGCCCCTGCCCAGGTCCCTCTGCCCCTGCAGCACTGCAGCCAGATCTCACCTCCAAAAAGGTTTTCAAAACTGACAGGACACAAATCAGTCATCCCTTTCAGCTGCTATTCAAGCCTTGCTAGCCGCCGTTCTCAGCAGCTGCAGCCTCGCGCACATGCCTCCCACGCTGCCCACAAAGGGTGGGCAAGGGACGGCGGGGCGATTTTGGGAGCAAGGAGAGGCAAGCGCGGCATCCGTACACAGCCACACAAGGAGGCTCCGCATCCACAAGCAGCGAGGAAGGCAACATGAGCACAGCTTGCCTGACAAGCGGAGCAGAGAGCTGTGCCGCTGTCGGGAAGGAAGAGCGTGCTTTCGCTGCAAAAAGCTGAGCTCTCCCAGGGAAGGTGGCGGGGAGGGCAGCACGGGACGGGGTAGCGATGCTTCTCGCCAACACGCGTTAGCGGGTGCGCAAGCTAAAGCAGCAGGGCCAAAACCCAGCCGATTCACAAACGTTTTATTCATAAAAACACTGCAAAGTGCATGCGCATTCACTAATTACTCAACCTGCTCATCTGTCAGGTGAATAATGAGGGGAAAAATAATCAGCAATTTGTTCAAAACCACACAGAGAAATTCACTGAATGTGTTATTGCAGCGCTCTGCTCTGCCTATGGAAACTCAGAGCTGGCGCGTCCCGTGCAGCCGTGCTATTGCGTGTATAAAAACCCACAGCACGCACAAAAGAGCAGCCCATACGTAACTCACGCCCGCCATCCGGCAGCGTTTTCAGCACACACTCCCGCGCCCCTGCCAGCCGGTTCAGGTCTCGCTGAGACCCAGCTGCCCGCGGGGCGAGAGGCAGCCTCCAGCCTTTACTCCCAGAGATGCCTCTTGCAGCCAGGTTTGCAGCCAGGGTTCAGAGCCATCGGACTCGAGCTGCTCGAGGTGGATGGGCGAGGGTAGGCCGTAGTGCTCGGACACCAGGAGCAGGCGCTGCAGCTCCTGCCGACCCTCAGCAAAGCTGCTAGACAGGGCAGCATCCCTATTTCATCCGGAACTTGGACCAAAAGCAGCAGCTCGCCCCTGCAAGAACAAGGGAGCCTGCGTGGGCGCCCGCTGCAGCAGGGCTGCGCCCGCTCCCCCAGCACAGCCCAGCGCCGTGGCGGAGGCGTCCGGGGCACGTCAGCCACAGTCCCCTTGTTGCTCGCAGCAAGTAAGGGACGAGACAAGAAAGCACTAAACTACCCTCTTCCAGCTTCTTTCAGCAGAGCGTACACCATGCGTAACAGCGGCAGCAGAGGAACGCCCCATACAGGACACCGAACATTAAAACGTCTCTGGTGGATCCCACGGTAAAAGGCAACTTGACTCCCATTCAGGCAGAGTTCAGCCCCGCTTTTGACTAAGGTGCGCTGGGTGAGAGCCCCGCTTTCCTCTGCTCCCTTTGGGGGTTCCTTCTCTGCTGTACTTGCTCTGAAGCACGAACAAGAGCAGCACGGCTGGACAAGGTGCCGCTGCCATAACCCGCCACCTCCGGTGCCGAGCCCTGCCCTAACGCCGGCTGCCAGCACTCGCTCCCCGCCGGCCACCCGGTGCTCAGACCCGTGCTGGGAGCCACACGCAGCGCCCCAAACCCCATCCCATCCCATGCAGCCGGAGACCACGTCCAGGGGCTCTGGGCACAGACCAAAGCCGGGGCTGAGCCGGGCCTGGCACAGCTATACCTTGGAGGAGAGACATCTTCAAAAAGCGGTGAGGAGCTCCCGCTTCCTTGGAGCGCTTGGAAGCCGAGCCAGGCCTTGCTCTCTGCAGTGCTGCTAGTTACCACGGCATTTCCAGAAGGCGGGAATAATTAAAGCACCTTCCCTTTCCCCAGAGAGCAAGAGCAGGGGACGGCACGAGGAAGGGAAACCATTTCCCAAACCTCTTCACCTTCCTTAGTAACTGACCCCGGCAGCAGGGCAGAGCACGCTGCCCAAGAGCAGCGATGGGCCTTCTTGGGGGATGCTTTTGAGAGCGCACACGCAAAGGGGGAAAGAAGGAGCAAGAGAAAACGAGCGGGCACAGGAGTGCCGGATGGCAAATCTCAGGACTTTTGGTTGAAGAGGCACTGAAGAGCCGGCACGTCTGTTCCTGAGGAGCCACTTCAGCCAGGGGGTTATTGCCTTCACACACTAATGATTTTAAAAGAAAAGCATCCACTAAAATAGTGTGTAGAAGCATCACAGACCATTCGCACTGGAGGCCCCTGCCCTGCACACCAAAACATCCCGACGTGCTGTGTCACCCTGTCGGTCCATGGGAGAGGAGACGGGTGGAAGGACGGGGCTGCCGAGAGAGCCCCAGAGCTGGAGCACAGGTCTCTGGCCAGCACCAACTTTCAGACATGGGCTCTGCAACTCCAGCAAACTTGCAGGCAAGAATTAGCGTCTCCGCAGCAGCAAATGGGAGCGCACGTCTTCCAGAGCGTAATCACAGAGAGGTGAGGGGAGGATGGAAGCAAAAGCCAGCAATAAATCACTTCCCTGCTGCTACCCGAGGAGATATAATTAAGTTTATGCCTAGAGTGGCATTGCTGACAGTAGTCCTGGAATAAGATAAACATAACGCGTGAGGTTAGGCTGTAATAATACAAGTGCAGAGTGGCAGGCGATACGTGTGCTCAGTAATGGTCCTCAATTAGGGAGCTGCAATCTCCAAGCACAAGCTACGGGGGTGAGTGCCATTAGATTTCTTAAAAGCTGCACATCGGATGGCACAGGGCACCGGCATGCATCCGGAAAGGGCTCTGCTGCCTCTGGCGAGGCGCCCGGCGCTCCTTCCAGCCTTCACCCCAAGCGCCCCTGCCCAGGGGTGTCCCTTCCCCTCCCCTCCCCACCACCGCACCCCCGGCCCCCACCGTCACCCACACACGGCGCAGAAGGTGGCACGCGGAGGTCCGATGCACCGCCGGGCTCGCCGGCCCACGTCCTGCTTGCACTTAAGCACAGGCTTAACTTTAAGCACGTGAAATATCCGCTGATCTCCAAAGGATTATTTGCAGGCTCAGCTGCAGGCACCGGGTGCTCTGCGGGCGCAGGGCTGGGATACTCAGCGTCGCACCCCAAGGACAAAAGGCAGCGATAAACCCCGCAAGTGGGGGGTGTTACCAGAACGGCGGGGGGGGCCCCATCCAGCCGGCTCAGCACGGGCACCGTCGCAAAGGTTTGAAACAGAGCTGGTCACAACCTCCTTGCGAAGACCAAGAACGCTGTGGTCAGTGCGAACCGTCTTGTACTTGAACACACCTGTGTGTTTTCAAATGCTTTCCTCAATTCTCTTAAAAAAATTTCATCAGCCCTGTATTAATTCTCAGTTGTTTATACAGAAGAGGTTTTTTGGGGTTTTCTTTATAGCACACAATATTTTAAGACAATCCCAAAACAGGAACAGGTTTTCAAAGTGGTTTAGTCCTGAAATATTTTTCAGACTTCCTTATTTTGAAGTATCGGTAAAAGCCTCATTCTGCCCTTCCCCACAGTATTTTCAAGTTTGCAGGCGGCATTTCAATTAACGCGTTTCTGCGGAAAGTTACGCAGCTCCGTTGATGCCGTCCCAGGTGATATCACCCCACGCCATCTCCACCGAGAAGTCAGACCTGGCCACCTGCAAAGCTCGGCTTTAGCAGCTCCGGCCAGAGGAGGGTACCCCAAAGCCAGCGGAGCATCAGCGGGCTGGTATCTAAGCAAGAGCCTCTTCCCGCACCGCAACACGAGGCGCAGACGCTGCCCAACGCTACCGCGGTGGTTGGCATCCCACCTCCAGCCCCTGTTCCCTCCCCGGCCAGGAGGAGCCTCCGAAACACAGAGTAGGGCCCGGCTCGGCTGAGAGCACCCAGCTGCCATCTGGACGGATAACAGGATTTTTTCCATGCATATATGAAAGAGGGGGTGGGGGAAGGCTGAGGAGAAATGAGGCTGCAAAATGAATTCAGCATCAATTATTCTAAAATATGTGTGTTAATATGGGAAGGGCTCCACGGCTACATCCATCTCCACTTCTGTTCATTGCAAGCATCAAAACGTGACCCGGGAAGATGACAGCATCTCGCATCTCACTTACACAAACATGAGCCGGGAAAGGGGGATATTAAAAAGGGAGACAATGCCGCATATTAAAATGCCACAGATGGAGCTTTCTGCAGCCTTTGCAGTCTGCCTCAGAGATTATTGCTGGGCCATATTGTATTAAAAATGGGGGGTGGGTGTGTTATTTATTTAATTTTTAAACAAATTCCATCTCCTACTCATGCCGGATGGATAAAGTGAGCTCTTGAGCTCCAGCCAGCTTTTCCAGCAAACCCACATGAAAAATGCATTTTCATTAATACAAACTGTTTGCAGTAGGTAAATTAATTCTGGAAATGGTTTTCATACATGGCAAATTACACGTTCAGTGAAAACACTAGACGACACTCTACAGTCACAATAAAAGCCCTGCATCCCCTTTAATGAAGCGGGATTGCCAGGTAAAGGCAGCTAGCTGGAACAATTAAACAAAAAAAAAAGTAAATAAGTGAGTAAAAGCCGAGGGGGGTTGGTGGTGCCGGGAGGCTCCCGCAGCGATCCCAGCATTGCGGAGCAGGATCTGGCTCCACGGGCTCTAGTTCTCTGGTGAGGAGCAGGAGGGGAAGGAGGAGCCCACATCCCTTCCCATCGCTGTGGTGCGAGGGCTGAGGGTCCCGCCGGGGAAAGGTGCAAGGGGATGTGAAGTTCAGGAGCGCAGCGGTGAAGAGCTCAGCACGGCTGGCCGAGGAGCAACGAAGGGGACTGCCAACCCTCCGCCATCTCCCTGATGAGAATCAAGCCCAAACACTAAGCTCCCTCCTCACAAGTTTCTCTTTTGCTCTCAAATCTTATTATGTCTCCTTTAACAGTCCCGCTTCTGAGCGCCTGCTTACAGCAAGGCAAGCGATATATAATTGATGAAATGATGATGTGCTACAGCCCCAGCCCCAGCTAGAAGACATCTGTTTTGCACGTAGACTCGCTCAGGTGCTGTCACACTGCATTTACCGCAGCGTATCAGAGCCTGACTTTGTACGCTAATGTCGGGCCAGCCCAGATCTGTAATATCGTACAGCTCGGGGTGTCGGGAGCTAGCAAGATATTGCTGTAGGTGTTTATGCCTCTCTGCTGCGACTGTCCTGCCTTCTCTGTCCTGCATTTCAGGCTTATTTCCACAAATTGCCTTCAGCTTCCTTCCCCCATCCCTCGGTGCCGCCGTGCCGAGCCTGCAGCCCAAGCTGCCAGGGTTTGGGAGTGACTGCACCGCTGCACCCTTCCCTCGCTGCGCCCTTCCAGCAGCACCCCCGTGCCTGCAGCTCTCAGCCCCTCTTAGGCAAGTCGCCAACTAACGGACCACCTTTTCCTCAGCGGTTCTGACTTTAATGAGGGCCCAACGGAAGGCAGGTAGGACACCTTGGGAGCGGACAAGCCATCTCAGAGTGATCTGAAGAGCAGAGCAAATATCAATCCCCGCATTTGCCATGGGGAACTGCGAGCCACGGAAGGAGGGGGCAGCATTTCGTAACAGCCTGCCGCATTAGAAAACAAAGAATGATAAAGAATCTTTTAGTCACCTCTTAATTACATATTCCAGATACATTAAGAAGAGAGAAATGCATCTCAGGTCACTGCCTGTCACCGTGACAAAGGCCCGTGATGAGTTCTGTATTCAAAATATTTGCACTAATTATCAGCACAGTTCCCCTTTGAAAGCACTCAGAGGGAAGGACGGTGTTTCACCCGAGGGAATCAGCTCGCAGCCCGCACTGGTTTCACTGCACTACAGATAAATATACTTGTGCGCATGTATATTTTTACCAACGTGCCCGCGTATGTATCCATGGAGAAAACCTATAAATGACTAACACTCATCTTGTGGGGCTGGAGAGCTGGAGCAGCAGAAGAGGGGCTCTCTTCCTCTCTCCTGCAGATGCCAGCAACGATACGGACTGAGACATGACGGCCTCCGCTGGATTTCTGAATGTGGGAGTGGGTACTCTCACCCCGGGGCGACCGCTGCAGCCACGGCTTGGTCAAACGGAAAACAACCCTCTGCCGATGCAGCCGCCCAGGGAAGGAGAGAAACGCGTTGAATGCAAATGGCGACTGACCTTTAATTAGTGGATAAGTAGGCACAAAGGGAAAAAAACCCAACCCACCAGAAGTTCCCTAGGCACCTTCCCTTTCCCAAGAGCAGCAGGAATTGCAGCATCCCCATATCAGTGACTCTGACAAATAATTTAGGCCGGAGCTTCCAACAAAACACCCTCTCTCTCTGCCTGCGCTGCCGCTGAGCCTACCTCCCAGGACAGCCAAAAGGAGGGTGAGGGATGGGCAAACACAGTTCCCAGCCTCCCACCACGGGTGCCTACAGGACCTTATTATAAGCGAGGCAAGAGAAGGGCCAAAGACATTCAGTATGTGCTGCTTGCCACCCAGATCGCTCCCGCCACCCGGCGGGACACAGAGCAGAACTCTTGCCTGTAGACATCCTCCTCATTTGACGCAAACTAACCTGTGCTAAAAGCCAAACAAAGCAATCCCTGAGACCCCCCCCCGGTGCTGCTTGGGGCCACCAAGACGGCACGCAGGCCCATGCCTCTGGGTCGCTCCTTGGTGCCAGTCTCATGGGACTCTACATTATTTCCCCTATTTGTTGCTAGCCAATAGCCACCGTAGCCTTCCTGATGCACCGAATCTAACCTGTCCATATGCTATGGAGCAACCCATTTTCCTCAGCAAGCATTTAATCTGACTGGACAGGAGCAAAACCATGTAGATATAAAAGGGACAAGGAGAAAATAGCACGCTTCAGGTTTCTCAGGAAAGCACAGGAGAACAGAAGACTTATTAATAAATTCTTCTTTGTTCTGTATTGTCTGTGATAAATAGCCGCACTCAGCATCAATAACTGCAAACATCCTTGGGAAAGAGAGACATGCAGGAACCCATCACGCTGCTGAAAGCGGAGAATGGATTCAATTTCAGTTTTGAAAGCAAATTTCACAGTCCTAAACAAAATTATCTGAGGGGGCTGCTGTGGCCACACACGCAATAAACGTAAGGTTATGGCTGCTAAACCAGGAGAACATCTCCCAAGAGTTGTAATATCTTAAGCTAAAGGACAAGAAAGAATAGCCCCATTCAGGATGATGCCTTTGGAAAAATAACATTTATGTTTCCAAATAAAAAAATGTTTTTATTAAGGGAACACAATGCCTCTGGAATGTTATGGCCCTAGAGATTACTCGAACTCCCACCCCTTTGCTGGTGCCTGGAAGTAAATTTCCATGAGATTTTAAACACTGCTGAAACCTCAATAATTTGGGGGTAGGAGGGAAAAGAGAGCACTAGCAAGAGACATTCCTAATGGCGAAGACATGAAAAACGCAGCTTTATTTTTTGATGATTGCATTAGATTTTTTTATCACAAAGATGAAAAATGAGCAGCTACCACCTCCTAATTCACTGCCTGGGGACTGGATTCCTCTCTGCTGCCATATGAGGAGAAGTACTGAAAGCAGCACTGTGCAGGAAATGAGTTATATTTAAGAAGAGCCCACTCCATTGGGGAAAAATAGTAAGCTTGTGCAAAATGCGTATACTGAGGGGACAAGAAAGCCCAGTCCCATTCTTAGGGCATGTAGCAAGCTCTAGGTTTCCAGATGAACAGCTGTAAAGGCAAGAAAAATAAAGACGAAAAAGGGCAGAGCCTAGCAATCGTGTCACCTGGCGTTGCCCAAGCTCGCTCAGCGGCCCAGCTGCCGTCCCCCAGCAGCCAGGGGCTCAGGGTCACGGCGCGTGGCGGGAGCCTCCCCTCTGCAGGGAGGGCTACAGCCGCCGCGCCAAGAGGCTCCGTGGGGTCGCCAATAACGACATAACGCGGCCGCCTCAGCGTGGGCAGCATCTATTGCAAACACCGACGGGCTGGTCAGGGCCACGGGGACGGACAGCACCACGGACAGCGCCTCAGCACCACGGACAGCGCCTCCCCCCCGACCCCACGGGCAGCGGGGTCCCCACGGGCAGCGGGGTCCCCCGACCCCACGGGCAGCGGGCCCCAGCCACCACCCACAGGGACCCCCGTCCACTCCACATCCCTTCAAAGATGTGGTTTTGGCTTATTTATTTATTGATGCACTTGGGGGAAAGGAACAGGAATTTTATGCCTGAGATAGCAGAGGTTTTCTGTACTCTGGGGGCTCTGAACGTGCCAACGCGGCAGAGGAAGAATTCAGCTCCTCATCGCTTTTTCCCTGCAAAAACCTTTCAGCTGCCAGCATGTATTTCCACCCACAGATGTAGTGACTTCCTTGGGAAGCTCCAAGAAGTAGGAAGTGCCATCCGAGGTGGTCTGAAGAAGCGGTACAACCACCCAGCACGTGCACCATGGGTGCGAGGAGATACAATCCATACAGTTTTCATTTTCCTGAACAGTTTCTCCCCTGAGATATCACCTGGACATACACAAAAGTCCAGCAATGGCCACAAGCCCAGGCTGGCTTTGTACCTGCAGGTACAGAAGAGCTTTCCTCCTGCCACTTGGCTGTAGGGCAGGATGCATTTTTGCACGCACCTGGGATTACTGGCCAAATCCGATCACAGCAGCTCTTTTCCAACAATATTAAAAGCTCCGAGCTGCTGCTAAAGCTCCCTTTGGGCGATGCAAGCAAGTTTCAGACGGTTGTCACAAAAGTGAACATGTCTTGCTGGAGTTTAACCTGACTGAAAGGCACAAGTGCTAAAGGAAGCTATTTGCAGAGCAGCCTTGCAACAGGGCATCCCCTTTCTCTTTCTTGTTAATCCTCTGCTCTGTAACCATTTTTTCTCATGCTTTAACTTGGAGCACCATGAGTTTGAAAGGATAAAGTGCATTAAGAGTTTTAACGCTGAGGAAGATATCGGCCTGACATTTTAATAACACTAATGCTCTGGAATTGGCAGAATTATAACAGTAACGCGTATCTCGGCACCAGTCCCTCTGCTTTGACTGGCACAAGCTCTATACCACATCGAACACCACGGGCTTTCGTGTTGCTCAGGGTAAAGGAATCAGCCCCTTCTACGGTGCCCGAGACAGACACTGGTCTTCCAGTGCCATGTGCAAAGGCATCCTAGGGATTACCACCTTCTCCCCCATCAGATCATAGACGACTGTTCCTCACCCTCTCCCTCCTGGAGATCTCAGCTGCAGTGACAATTAAAGCAACGGTGTAAAGATATGAATGCTGTTTCTAACGGGCTTTTTTGTCTCAGCACAAAACCAGGCACTCTTGAACGCCAGTTTCCAAGTCTGCATCTTGTAGATTCATTTCCAAGGCATTGCTTATACATCCTACAGTTCAGTTTAATGTTACTTGATTTACTCAGTCCTTTGCCTGTGTCAAGCCCAAAATTCATCCTAAGCCAGTGCATGTAAATCAGCAAGGATAGGATGCAGTTTAATGACGCAGTAAGGGACAGACGAATAGGAGGGGCTCTCTTAAAAACAAAGAGGACCGTTCCTGCCCACAGAAACAGGGTGGAAAGAGATGGATTTCAATGAGCTCTACTGTGACGGCCACTTGGGCACCCCCCCACGGCTGCACGACGGGCCCCGGGTTGCTGCAAGCCCTGACAGCTGGGACAGCCATAGGAAATTTTGGGAGTTCAGGGAATGGCAGCAGCTGCCCCAACCCTGCACGTAGGGGAGCTACGCGAGCCAGCAGCACCCACAGCTTCACCTTCTGCCCACCCCGCTCTCACACCTTGCGTCCAGCCAGAGGAGCCATTAAAACCGTATAAATACAGCGGCAGAGACAAGCAGCAAAGGGAAATACCCAGGTTCAGTACTGAAATGTGCCCCACCTGCACCTTCTGGTGTCTCTGCTCCCAGACACCAGCAAAGCTCCGGCCACAAAACACCAGCTCAAGCCCCTGGTTCTGCTCCTTCAGAGGAAGCCAAGTCCTTGCACTGTTTGGCCCCCCTTCCCTTACATCTGAGAAAAAAAAACCCTAAAGGGGCTAAGCGCATCAATCAAATTCGATGTAAAAATGGAGACGTATTAAAAAGTTATAAGCCCACAAATCTGTAAAAAACACAGCTGAAATACAGTCAAAGCCAAGGCATTTTAGAAAGTTAAGATCTAGTGATGGGAGGGAAGCAACTGCTTCCTTTTCTGTTTTTGAAATGCACACACGCTGCTCTGCAAAGTCTAATGGCAATGGGCACCAGGGTACGTTTTTGGCTTCCAAACCCCTCTCCTGTGCATGTAGCCCACACACTGTGACTGGGCTTAACCAGCAAGAATTTGAGAGCAGAGTTCGACAGAGGCTAAAAATGAGCTTAAGATTCACATGCAAAGTCAAATGCCAAAGTAACTAAGTGGCAGGAAGCCCAAAGAGTAAATGAGACTGTTATATCTTGTGTCTAATGAGTGACACTAGGTAACGCTGGCAAATTGCTCACCTAGAGACAGCATCACTGAATTTCTGATGGATGAACAAGCCTTTTTTTTCCCCTCATCAGCACACATCACAGTGAATGATAGAGCATGTTTTCCTGATGGTGCTGGAGATTGTCACAATCATTTGCTAAATCTGGTTCTGCTAGTAATATTTTGGTAAAAAACCCCAAGTAGCACTAAGTCAAATCCTCAGCTGACATAAGCTGGAAAATCTCCCCAAGGGTCAGCTAAAACCAGCTGCATGCCTTTCACCCTCGGCTTCTCGCAGACGTGATCCTGACTAAAAATAATCAACGCGTGCAAGACAGGGAGACGGCGTGTTTGGTACGATGCTAATGGGCAATATTAGAAGCAGCGAAGCAGCTTAGAGGGAGAGGTGGTTTAGTGCACGAGAACAAGCAGGTCGCGGCTGATCGGCAGCCAGAGTTATATAAAAAGCCACAAAGTTTTGCGGGTGCTTCAGCTCAAAGCAGGGTGTGCGTGTGATGGGCCCCAAAAGCGCTGTCACATCCAACGTCGGTGGCTGCCCCTGCCCGGGCGCCGCTGCCGGTCTGGCACGGGCCAGGCAGCGAGCGCTGCCCATCACATGGGGAAGCCTCATGGCTGAGCTGCGATGCGTTAAAGGATTTACAGATGTAAAGCCACATCTCGATAACGCTTGGAACAAATCCCTGACATTCTTCACACAGCTCTGCACTAACAGGTTAGGCTCTAGCAGAGTGGAAACGGCAGCTCCCCGCTATCTCCACGTCTCCATTCCCGTTAACCGTTTGAAGCCTTCTCCCCTCTGAAGCAAGGTGGAGCTGGATCGGCGGAGGCAGGACTCTCCGCGCTGACAATTATTCTCCATTCAGGACTAGCCATTTGCATGCAGTTCATTTGTGATGCAGAAAAGCTTGAACCTGTCATTACTGCTTGGCATCAGTACAGCACTGTGAAAAGACACCGCTCGGAACATGCGCACAGCGCTGCACCCTATTTTCTTTAATCTAGGCTAAAATGACAATGAGCGAAAGCAGGAGGGAGGGAGGGGGAGGGAAACGGGGAAAGCATCTTCTCCATAAACAAGAGTGTGATTCTCTGATGAGCCAGGCACAAGTATTCTGCTCAGGGCTGTGAAGGTTTGTATAGGGATGATCGGGGGGCAAGGTAAAAGCGTATGTGCAGGTGACATTGGTCTGGTCCCCGCTGCACAGCTGGAATTCGCTCAACAGAATTATCCCCTGAAAGGGCTCCGGGAGCCACCATTTTGCTCGACGCTCACAGTCCAGCCAAGCAGGAGATGCCCAGAGGTCCTCCCGGACACAGGCACACACCCAGCATCTCCTTCCCGCTGCCCTCCCCAGGCACGGTGAGAGGGGGATGGCAGTAAAGTCAGGGAAGCAGATGGAAAGCAAAAGCCCGGTGAAAGCTCGGCTCCCAACGAGCAGAGATCACAAATGCCTCCTCTCCAAGGCCAGTGTGCAGGAAGGCAGCAGTGCCCTCCTTTGCCGAGGGGAGCACTGCCGGAGACCACGGCTGGGCTTATGGCTGACACCCTCGAGAGGGCGCAGGGGACAGCGGGGACACTGCCTGGCAGCTCCAGCACCCAACCCTTCTCTTAGCGAACACTCCAAGCACCCAGGCACCCCCCACGTATGCCCACGATATCGGTGGCCGTCTGCATTTCAGAACATGCCAGCACCCGGCCTCTCCAACACCCCCTGCCTCTCCCCACGACCAGCACCCAACGTTAGGCACGAAAGCACAAGAAATGCCAGCGTGGGCAGATATGGACTAACCCAAATGGTCAAAGATCAGCTCACACCCTGCCTGCAGCAAGGGCTTTAAGAGCTCTGTCAGAACATATGTCAGTAACTACTCTCACTCTGCAGCGTCTCCTGTCATATCAACATCCAATTGCTTTTGGCTAATAACTTGATCTCTGTGACCACTTCTGGCAAGACACTCCAGATCCCGACCACGAGCAATGTGGAAAAGCACTTCCCAGTGCCACCGCTGACGCGCAAAGCCTTCGGCCCGTGCTGGCTCACCGAAGGCGGCAGGAGCCCAGACACAGCAGCACAGACCGCGCCGTCACCGTGCCTGCGGGGCAGCCGCCTCCAGCCCAGCCCACTTCTGGAGGAGGCAGCACCGTGACGCACAGGTGATTTAGGAGCCCAGATCCCATTACGATTCATTGCCAGCAGGGAGTCTAACTCCCTTGTTACCTTTCAAATGAGCAGAGCTACACATGAATATTAAACACCACCTCGTCCTAGTCCCAGGGAAAAAAAGCCAGTCTTTGAGAATCCCTCATTAAGATGCAATGGACGCCTTGCACAGGGAGCCCGAGAGCCAATTAAGCAGGACTGTAACAACCCTAAAATGGAGCTGCGTGCCTAGTTAGGTTCCAAGCCGTTGGCGGAGCTGGCGTGGGTGTGCTCCCCATGGTGCCCGAGCCCTGGCTGCTCCCAGACCCTCTCCCTGGCCATCCCAGCTCCCACCGCTCCCACTGCCACACCATTGCCACCACCAGAGGAGGGAGCTCCCCGGACAGGAGCAGCTCGACATCTCCCTAACAGGGATAGGTCTCCTCCCAAACCCGTCCCCCTCCTCACCAGTCCCTTGCCTCCCGCCCCCACTTTCAGTGGGGAAAAGGAAAGGACTTCAGCAAAGTTTATTTGCTGACTTTCAAACACCATTATTTCCGTGCTGGATTCAGGTAATACGATCAGACAAGCCCGACGTGTCTCCTGACTTTGGAAGGACTCTCTTCTCATTCTGCGGCTCAGCCTCATCCTACCCGTCACTTTCCACTCCCTCCCCGCCAATGCCAGCAGCCCGCGCTTCAAAATCAATTTCTATATTTCAGATACAAAGGTTGTTTTGCTTGAAAAATGAAGCTGCCCTTCACAGAGTTAATAGAGAGATCAATACTAGTTACATCAAGTTTCCCGGTGAAAACGGGGAACTGTCTGCATCTTCATCCTCCTGATCCACCCGACGGTGCCTGCGCACCGGCCCCCGGCGGGCACTCGGCTGGAGAGCCCCAGCCCCCCCGGGACCTCGGGAGCGGCTCTGCACGGTCCCCTCTCCCGGCCAGCGACGGGGCGGGGGGGAAATGGAAGAGAAAATTGTAGATATAATTTATAATGCCTCATTAATTTGACAAATGCTGCTTCACGCGTGCTCTCCGTCAGCCCGTCACTGTCCCAGAAGCCACTATATCACCAGCTACTTCAGATGGAAAATCTACCTGCAAAATCCTGCTGTTTAAAGGATGGATTAATTGCCATCGATTCTCACGTCGGCTGCTCCAGCGCCCTGGCCGGCTGGGACCCCCGCGCAGGGGAGAGCGACTCCAGCGAGGGATGCAAATAGAGGTGGAGAAGGCAAGTATCACAAATAGCTTTCAGAGAAAGCATTTGACCAGCTGTAATAGCTCCTTACCAAGCCTTTTGTATAGAAGCAATCCCACAGGAAATACTTCTTCACCAAAAAATGAAGCTTTTGTGGAAATTTCTCATTTCGGTCGCAAACTGATTTTGTCTTCATTCGAGAGAAAGTTTCCTTTCTCCCCATCTCTTCTCCTTCCTACAGACCATTTGTTTCTCTACTGGAAAAGCAGCAAAAGATGCAAAGGGAAAAAGACACCTTCTAATCTGGGCCAGAAGGAACCGGGAGCGGGCAGATCCTGCCCAGCACACCCCTTCGGCTCCCTCCCTTCCCCAAGAGGATTCAGTTGGCTCTCACCTGAGCGATATTTCAGGCAGAGCCAACGCAAGAGGCGGCGGGCACCTGGGAAGGGAAACAGCCAATCCTTCCGAAGCCGGGCAGCTCCGACCGAAATCCTACCGTGCCTGGCTGAGTTTGTATCCACACTAACTGGCACCCAGGATTTTAATCCCATAAGGAAAACAGGAGGAGGGAGGTTGGAGAAGATGTATGTGCGTAAGGCAGCATTAGCACAACTCCGCTCGCTGTGCATTAAATAACTCTTCCAGGGCATGAGTTAAATGGCAGCACAGAGCAATCGGGGGACAATAAATACCTGGTTATAAATTCTGGCACTAGACTGTAAGATTATAATCATCATCCCTGGCTGGCTGCAACCATCTCCAGGCCCAGGAGGGAGGAATGTCTGCTCGGGCCCTCTCCCTCCACCGACAACCTTCCAGCCCCACTCTCTTCCCCCAGAGATTTTTGTTCATTTTGTGCCCCACTTCAGGAACTCCCCAACGGCATCGGGTGCTCCCACTTGGGTCCACAGCAAAGAACCAGAGGCCACTTCCCAAGCCACAGAGCATCCCTCAGCCTTCCACTCACCCACACAAAAAGGGTCTTCATGCCTGGGGCATGAGCGGTCTCCTGAGCTAAGGAGACAACACGTTACCAAAGCTCTTTAAGGAGAGGGGAGAAGAGAGGGAGGAATACGAGGTTTCACCGATTTACCTTGCTGCATTTCAGCTCTGCCTGCTCGAGCTGTTATTTCCTGCAAATATATTGCACTGTGGGACGCCTGCGATATTTTATAAAGTTAATAACTTTTTTTTAATTGGATGAGTTTATAGAATCGTGTGAGCAATTAACAATAATTACGTTTAAGACACTTAAATTCCAGGATGAACCACAAACACTGGAATATTAAGCTATAAAAACCCTCGATTGTACATTCAAATTACATTAAGGGTCTGTTGGAAGGAATACGCTCTTGGTTTCAAGAGCCCCGCTCTGTTCTGTTTATACAATGAGGTTTCACCAGACGTTAAGGTATAGCAGCAGCAGCCCCGTCCCGCATGCAGGCGCCACAGAGCCGCCTGGCCGTGCTCAGCTTGGCTACCCCTGCCCGGCAGCCCCGAGGGAGGAGGCCTGGCCTCCCCGGGCACGCATGCGAGGACCAGAAACCGGGGAAGGCATTGCATCGGACACGGCCGCCACAGCACCGGTGCCGCTCCTGGGAGGGGAGCTGGGCCAGCGCTTATTTCATTTGAATCACCAGGTGCCAGACTAAATTATTGATGTAGGTTCTCAGTGACAGGTAAGGCATTTTATCACTGCATCTTTAATAATGCAGGAGCCATGATCCTTCACGCTAAAATGTCAAGTAATTCTCAGGTTACCCTCACCACGCGGAGAACTTCTTTGCCATCCCACCCTTCATTGCTGGCGCCAGGGGCTCACCGCCAGCACCCATCTGCTCTGCAGCAGACGGTGCCGGCAGCGCCATGGGGCAGCACCGCTGAGCACAGTCATGCTGCCTTCCCCGTGGGACCCGTCGGACCCCCATGCGGCACCCAGGCCAGGAGCCTGGTTAGAGTGTTAGAGCAAGTGTTAGAACAGCAACACGATCAGAGGAAAAAGAAGGGATAACCAGAGCTTGCCGGTACCTTTTAGAACTAACCCAAATGCCCCACTCGCGCACATCCACGCTGGTGCACTGCTGCCTGTCTGTCTCGGGCTTCAGCTGTGCCAAAACATCCTCAACAGGACCAGAGCTACCAAATATTGCCTTCGGGTAGTGAGCTGCCGTTCTCTGCCTCCACGTGGGAAACGGATGTTTCCATCCCCTGTGCGACACTTACACCGTCATCCCCCCGCGTTGGGCATTTTCACTACAGAGCCCTGCTTCAGAAGCAACCGCAGAAGGCAAACACCACCGAGGAGCGCGGGGGCCACGTTGCGCAGCTTCGCGCCCACGCACCCTGCCCCAAGGAGCTGCCGTGCCCGCAGCTGCGCCCCCACTGCTCTGCCCCGCTCCCAGCCCCAACCACCCCTCCGGACCGCGCAGGACAGACGTGCAGCTGAAGAGCAAGCAGCACGTGAGCCAGGCTGCAGGTGCACATCAGCACGCCGAAGACAGACCCTCCCGCAAGCCCCCGGTGCCCACGGGGGTGCTGCCAGGGGCTGCGCGCTGCACGTCGCCCCCCGCGCAGCATGCTGGAAGCACTGCTTACAGACCC
The DNA here is from genome assembly GCA_013389905.1 of Sula dactylatra. Lineage (NCBI taxonomy): Eukaryota > Metazoa > Chordata > Aves > Suliformes > Sulidae > Sula > Sula dactylatra. Next base: position 243,600 of record WEKW01027461.1, on the reverse strand, counting down.
ATTTTGTACGCCCTGGCCACAGAAAAGGACAGCTTTAGAGCCATGAAGGCTTCAGGCTGAGGAACAATAGCAGGCTGATGTCTCCATTTTGAGCCGTGCACGCGCAGCTGGCGTGCGCCTCCGGGAGGGAAAAAGGCCTCTCCAGAGCCAGCACAGGCTGCACGGAGGAGCTCCGAGGAAAGCAGGCCACGCTCGTTCCGAGTAACGGCAAAGATCTGAACATCCCCAGGAACCCAGAGGGAGACGAGCACTATTTGGCAGGGGCGGCTCAGGAGCCACAAGCCCCAGGATGGGAAAGCCCACCCGAGACAGGCTGTGATACGGCCAAGGGGGGCGAGTCCCCACGAAGCAGCAGAGCCGGTGACCAAGCCCGGGTGACACAAAGCAAGGGGGAATGCGAAAGCCAGCCTTCCCCAGCTCCAGGGACGAAGGGGCGCTGCCGGCAGGACCCGCGAGGGGCAGGACCCACGAAGGACGGGCGCCGGCCGGTCCCTGGCACCCTAGGGCAGGCTGAGTGGAGGTGGCCAGCACCCTGCCCTGCCTCCGCACCCAGCGCAGGGTTTGCTCCAGCCTTTGTATTCCAGTGGTGCAACCTGACATTTATAGGGGAAAGTTTTATTCCTGCTGTAAATAACCTCTAATAGCGTAGGTCATTACACTAATTACAGAAGATAATTAATTTTCTGATTCTTGTTAGACCGCTGCACATTCCAAGAAGAGCGCAGTTCATTATTTTCCTATGCAATTATGACCTCCCTTCTCCTTCTCCTGCCAACCCCGCCTTCAGGATTTTAACACTTTGTCAAGTTGTTTATCATGCAGCCATCGAGCTGTTGCGAAGATGAGGAGGTGCAGGGGCTCCTCTCTTCCTCCCACTCCATTTACGCAGACCACAAGAGCCTTGTGCTGGAGAAGTCACGCCGCTGGCTCACACGGGCTCTTCGGGACACTCTGTTGCCATGACGTGCTTGGCTTCCAGCAGGACCGCACGCCCTTCCTTAGGCTCCAGCCACACGCTGGGTGCGAGAGACACGCCAAGCGGAACCATCACCGCCTGGGCACCCACCGCACAGGGAGCACCCTCTGGGGCTACAACGCGTCTCCCAGAGCCACGTGGGACCTTCCAGCAGCTGAGAAGGGCACAGCGCCATCAACAATAGGAAAACTCTCTGTTCAGTCACTCAGAAAACGTCCCCTCCAAGAGTCCGACCTGCTGGTGACTATTAATACGCAGCAGATTGATGACGGTTCTCTCGACACAACACTCATTACCAAACCCAGCCTGCGAGCAAGAACATCTGCAGGATCTTCCCCCGCCACGGGGCTGAGCGTACAGGCATCTATGACTTCTCAGGTGCAGATGGTGGAATGAAGACAACCTGGCAGCCAGCAGCTCTCACAACTTCACTGTGCTCACCCTGTCCAGGACCATAAACCACTGCAGTAAAACTCTTTGCAGCGCAAGAGCTGCAGTACAGCGCTCGCTCTGCTCGCCCCGGGAGCCGTGCCCCTGCGTCTCAGCCAGCAGCGGGGCTGCAGGACACACCGGAGGCACGGGGACGAGAGAAATGCAGAGGGAAGAGCAGCACCAGGGCCTCTGAGGGGCAGCTCAGAAATGCCAAGCTGCAGCACCGGCACGGCCGAGGTGCAGCTGGGAGGCAGCAGGCTGCTCCTGAGCCATTCTTGCCTGCTATGGGAGGGCAAAGCGTTTACCTTTTCTCCTTGGCCAGACACCTATGGAGAGATGGCTCTGGCTGGAAGAGCGTGCCAGATCCTGGCTGCTCGGGGCCGGAGACCGCCTGGCTCTCCAGCCACGCTGTAAATCTGGGTATCAGACGGGTTTTAGTCATAATCAATTGTAATAACGAACATGTATCCCTTGACCAGACAAGTGGAATATTATGCTTTAAGTCCAGCTGCAATTAGCAGGGGCAGATGGATGGGGGCCAAGGCAGCAGTAAGGATGTTTTGTTTCCCCGTCCCACAAGCCAGCGTGCGGTGCGGGGTGCCCACGACCACCTTCCCACTTGCACCCGATAAACTCTTCATTGAAAGCCCACGGACGGTGCGACCCGGCTCCCCCCCGCACCCTACCAGGGAAGCACATTTAAAGACAACAGAAGAGGGAGGCTGCTTTCGCCCAGCACGCAGCGGACCCGCGGAACTCGCTGCGGCAGGACGCTCACTGGCTCCGAGAGCGCAGCCGTGCCTCAGAGGGGCCCGGTCACAGCAACTGATAATACACACACCTGCTGTTATAGCAGAGAGAATGAATTTTTAAAAGGCACATAAACCTCTGATGCTTCAAGGCATCAGCTGAGCGCTAAGGAGGATTAGGAGGAAATATTTCCTGTGGAAAGCTTATTCCACATGAATTCCACTGAAGGGATCCTTTCATCTCTCCCTGGAGCATCTCTTCCCCTGGCCTGATGTGCCTTGGCACTTACTGAGCTCCTGTAATATATTTGCAGGCAGCGATCCACCCGCAAAGGTTGACAGCTGTCTCCGTTACGATGCCGCCTCCTGACTGACGGCGATCTGACAGGCAGCGTGACAGCGGGACAGCCATCCATCCCCGGCGGGACAGCTATCCCCGAAACACACAGCCACAGCACCTGGCTTCGGGCAGGCGAGACGGGAACGCGCTTTGCTCCCAGGCTGGGTGGCACGAAGGGGCTGCGAGCTGCACAGTCAGCATTTGCAGTTCAACGTGAAGCTGCTGATGCAGCCCAGGGACCGGGGGCTCCCACGGGGCTCCCCCTTCCCCACCACCCGCTCAGAAAGCGCAGCCGCAGAGCGTGCCATGCCTCGGAGCTGGCAACGGCCCTGGGGAATAAAACCCGGTCAACAGGCATCCCCCCAGCAGCCTTTTCCGTCCGGCACCTCTCAGAGCACTCCCCCTGCACCGCTGCTCCTGCAGAAAAGCAGCAGCCCGCACCTCAGAGGAAGGGAAACGGTTAAAATCAATGCCCTCTCCCCTTTCCCTTGCCTCAGAAAGGACAGGCACTGAGTGCATTAAAAACTGGGTTAAAAATGGCTCTGCTCTACCTATCTTATCTTCTTTGTACTAAAAGCCCTCAAAGAACGGCAGGTTTTCACGCAGAATTTTCCTGTCTAATCCCCTTTTGTTAGCTCTGATACTGGCATTGCAATACAAAGCTCGTCCAGGCGATTTAGGAGGGATTACACACCCTCAATCCTACAGCATGTGGGAGAAAAATGTTTCCTCAAATCAAATTTTACACAAACTGGTATTTGAAAATAATCAAAGCACAAATCCCTGCTGTGGGGATTTCTGGAGGGAGGCGAGCAAGGGGTGGGAAGCGGCAGGAGCCGGCGCACCCAGCCCAGCACCGCTGCGGCCCCTGCACCCTGCCCACCAGCTCCGCCACGTGCCCCAGCACCCTCAAGCCCGGACCAAAGCACACTAGGAGCACGCCAAAAAATAACCCACGCCACGGCCCCAGACGGAGGTCCTGTGGCTGGGGGGCAGGAGGACATGTGCAGAGACATGAGCAGTGGGGGTGCTGCGAGAAGATGCTCCTTACCCACTTCCCGTGCTGTGCTGACTGCGAGCTGCAACGGGGCATGGAAAACCAGTGTCACTAAAGCCAGTCAATAACTCTACCTTTTACATAGCCTAACACGCTCTACGGGGCTCTGCACGCGCGTATTTGGCTCGGCTTTCCTGATGAAATATTGCTGGTGCAGCTCCTGTAATATATATGTCACAGATGCAACCTCATTTTATTGATCTCTCCTAGCTGCCGGGATATCCATAGTGGAATTAATACGTCTGTATCGCTGCAAAAAAAAAAAGGTAAAGCCCATATGACAGTTTCAATTAAGGAAGCGTGAAAAGCGATTTGCGTAAGAGACTCAGGCTTCGCGGGGGAGAGGAGGGCAGCCCGCAGGCAGCGCGTCTGTACACTCGCATCTGGGTAAGTGAAGTGATTTCCTACAGGAAGTGATGGAGGCCAGACCGAAGCCGGGGCCGCGGCCGTCTCCGGCCGACGAGCCCCCCAGCCTGCCTCGCGCCAGCTGCCGCGGTGAGCATCCGGCCCAGCAGCGGGGCCAGTGCCCTGCGCCTGCCCGGGGAGCAGCGTGGTGAGGGGCGCAGGAGCAAACTGCCTGGGGGAGACGCCTGCAGAGCTCCCCAGGGTCCCAGTGGGAATTTGCAGGGGTCCATCCTGCACAGCCGAACTCCTCCCCTCGGCTGCACGGGAGACCTCAAACAGCCTGAGCATCACCAGCATGCAGCCCCTCTGCCAGGCACCGCGAAAAGCCTGACCCAGCGCCGGGGAACGCCCGGGCAGACACGCAGATGGAAGGGGTCTGCATTTCGGGAAGGGGCAGCGGGGAGCGGGATGCCCCAGGAGCGTGGCACCTGTCGAGCAAATTTATAACCACATCCATCCACTCCTGCCAGGCCTGCGGAGAGCCGTGAAATATTCATGCTTTCTGCCACTCACAGGAAAAGGTCTCCTTGGTGCTTCCCCTCCTCTCCCCACCGCTTTGGAGCAGAATCAGGGAGTTCAGGAGGGAGAGAGCACTGCCATCTCCGTGCCCTTCACATCCCGCTGAGGAGCCAGAGACACACACATCTTGGTCCGCAGACTCCCAAGGACCCAGGAACGGACGTGCCCATGGAAGCTCACCAGCCACCCTGGGTTTGCTCAGCCGGATGGCTCCGCAGCTGCCACTGCCCAGCCCGGTGCAGCAGGGCTTTTGGGGCATCCCTGCCACACGCCATCCCATCCAAACCTGCATCCCCCGCGCCTATGGATGCAAAGATGCCGCATCATCTCATTTCTATCCCCGTCCCCTTGACTGGGGGCAATGCTCTTAACTCCACCATAAAATTAAGAGTCATGTGTCCAGATAAATCAATTAAGACCCTGTTTGCAACACCTACAGATAAAGCCCACCCGATCCAGGGTCTGGCCAGCTGTCTCAACATTTGGCTTATTCTCAGCAGGGTGCATAACAACACACGAGTGCTTAAAAGCACTCATCTACGAGAGAAGTAAAGCTCCTTCCTAATCCACTCCCCCACTGAACACCGGGCTGCTGGGTGGTCCGCAAAGCCCCTCGCCCTCAGAAGAGGGGAGGACAGCCTGCTCCTTGCCCCAGGCCCCGGGAGGAGGAAGAGGAGGAGGAGGAGGAGTGGCGGGATCCGCTGGGAGCAGCTCTGTCCAGCCGGGCGCCTTTGAAACCCGCTGTTCCTCCTGACTGCTCCAAGTATCCTTCACGTCCAGCCACCTCCTGCTCGACAGCACCTCCGGCATCTCTGGCAGGCCACACGCTGCTCAGTGCATCGCAAAGCGCCAAACTGGTCAGCCCCAGATATCACGGGGCAGGAAAACCAGCCCTGCTCAGCCCCCAGAAGCCAAGGTGGCACAACAGGCTCGTAGCAGGAGCTGCCCTGCGCTACCTGTGACTGTTCATTGCTGCCGGTAGACGATGAGAAATAAAAACGCAGGTGGAGCTTGCTGGCTCTCTTCGGGCACAGCAAATGAAGTTCACCCCCTCCTTCCTTGGACTTCTGCAAACCGTCAGCGGGCTGGCCCGCTTACCAGCGGCCCCCGCCTCGCAGGCTCGCTCCCAGCCATCCTGCTTTCACGGCACACGCGAGCCCACGCTTACCCACAGCTGGGGTTTCTGGCTCCAACGACAGAATATTACCAGTCATAATTACACAATATCTTTTTCTTGGGGGTAATTACTTTTAAGTGCGTATATTCCAGTCACACTCAGAGGCCCTACCTGGGACCGGGAGCCAACCATGCCGGGCACGATGGAAACCCTGCACGCAGCCGCAGCCCAGCCCTGCCCCAAGTTCCTCCTGCCCCAGGCAGGGACCGGCACTCGGAGCTACCGGTCAGCAGACCCACGTCCACGCAAGCACAACGGCCACTCTCGTGTGTACACGCCTTTCGGTGGGGTTTGGGAGCTGTACATTCCGGCGTGCAACCAGCACTGCCGTGGAAGAGCACTGAGCTCATGGCACTTGGACACCTTTTGCTTTCACATCCAAAACAGGGCGCACATCTCATTCCTGCAGGCCTTCCTCTCCAATGCTCTCCCTCATTAACACTCTTGGGTTGCGGTAAAGCAGAACAAAAAGCCCCAGAATTAAACAGCAGCAGGCGTGGCCTCCCGCCCTCGCCAGCCGGGAGCAGCGGTGCGTGCTGCCCACCGCCGGCTCTGCGTGTGGGCACTGCGATAGCCGGGGTCTCGCACAGCCAGCTTGCGGAGGCAGCGTTAAAGCCTTGACCCCACGTCGCCCCAGCAGCCTCTCCAGCCCTCCGAGCCACTCCGCAGCCACCGACGCAGCAGGCGTGGGGAAGCCCTGCAGAGCAGGAGGGGACCTCCTGCAAGAAAGGGGCTCAGGGCATCCGCGCGCTCCCTGGGGCGCAGCTGAAACAGGCTGGATGGCACCGCCTGCAGAGCTCCGCAGAGCTCTCATTTCTGAAGGAGCACAGAGACAGGCTGCCTACAGGCCTCCAGAGTTTGGCGGTATTTATGGTAAAGACTGACCTTGGCTCGATGGCCAGCAGAAATGAGGATGCAGCAGCATCAAGGTGGAGCACGCAAATCCCAGGACGCGTGGAGAGGGATATCAGCTAAAACACAAAAGCCCCCATTGCTGAAACGCTGCTCTCCCTGCAAAGGCACAAGGCGCAGCAGTCGGCGGTGCTGCCAAGGGACATCAGCAGAGCACCTCGGACCACCTCTGCCAGCCCTGCGCACGCGGACACAAGCGCAGGACTCGCCGCCCGGCGTGCGGACTCTACACCAAGCAGGAGCCCTACTTTTGGCCCCGGTAGCCCCTCCTTCCCCCAGCTGCATCCCATCAGGAGGAGACAGACCCCAGCCAAGTGCAGGCGATTGCTGCCCTCTGCACCTGGGCTTCCGCTCAGCTCCAGCAGCAAGGGCCTAACGGGGCTTTTCGTCTCTCTGGATACAGGCGATGCAAAAAACCCCTTGCTAAAAGCCAAACCAAAATGGCCCCTGTGCCTCTGGAAGGCCGCTCCTGTCCACCGGGAAGCATCGCTGCCAGTCACAGCACTGCAAAGTACACCGACAAGAACTGATTTACTTAGTTTCAACAGTTTAATCTTCTCCTTCCCTTGCAGAAGGGCTGCCTTCCCTCAAGTCCCCTGTGTGAAGCTTTCTGTGTTGGACTCAAGAAAAAGGGGGAAAAAGGTAAAACACAAGCACGAAAAAACCCACAACAAAACGAAACAAAAAACCCCCACAACAAACTACATACCTTCTGGCAACACCCAGAGCACCACTTACACAACATCTTTACTTGCTCCATTATTTATGGTGCAACTGAAACATTTATTCCTACACGGAACTACCCAGAGCACCGGTGTTTCGGTGAGCTGGAGCAAGCGCTGCTGCAAATCCCCAGCAGCAACCTGTGCCTGGCCACTCGGCCCCGTGCACCGGGGTGGACGTGGCTCCCCATGGGCAGCCCCGAGCTGGGACCGATCCAGCCCACAGGCAAAGCCCAGCTCCGGGTGCCGCCGAGCCTGCACCACCGCACGTCCCTGTGCTCAGACCCACAGGAGGCTCTGATGGGAATATTCCCGTAGCCATACTGGACCTGGCTTTGTAGCACAGAGATGACAAAGTAACACCACGAATGTAACAGCAGAAATCCTCCTGGAAGAGGTAACTCCGCGACGAATCAATAAGCAGGACAGCGGAATTGCTATTAATTATACTTGCTGGGAACTCTGTCCCGCCCCAGCACTGCCTCCTTCTTCAATCAAGGAGAAGAAACGACAGCTAAATAAAACAAGTCTCGTCCCCAGCACCGGGATGAAATTAGTTTCAAAGCAGAAGGGATCAGGTTCCAGAAGTTCATGTCCAAAACCCGCCAATCTCAGACCCTCCAAACTTGTATGGCCGGAACCTGGAGTTGGTTCACAGGGACAGGAGGTCCTTCACACCCCCTCGACAGCTCAACCCTCCCCAAAGGCCACAAGCAAGCCGGTGCAGCCCGACCCCACCGCAGCGCGATCCCCGGCTCTGCTCCGACAGACGCAAACCCCATGGTATGCCCGAACCCGCACCGCAGGCACAGCTCTGCCCCGAAAGCCTCAAACCAGGGGCTGCAGCCAAACGGGTACCGCTCTTCCCCAGCCCTTCTCCCAGCTACTTTTACAGGTGTATAAACGACTTCTGAGTGATGGGAGAGAGCAGCCGGCAGCTCCTCGGCAAAGTCCAGTGGCACCGCCGTGGTCTTGTCAATAGAACAGCTGGTTGCACCCCCAGCCCCACAAACCTCTTTTCATGGCAGCTGATCTCACGGCAGGATGAAGTAATTACTGATGGATTACGGGCAGGCTGTAGCCCAACCGTCTCAAAGCCACATAAGGCGAATCAATAGCAGTTCATCAATAGACCGATCAATCATCTCTGCTAGTAAATATATTTCAAGGAAGCCCAAATCCCATTACACGTATCTTTAGTCAAAACCCAGCGCTGGGTCTCCGAACGCGCAGCTGGATTAAGGACAGCATAATCCGCTATTCGGAGCACGCAACACACAAGCCTTGTGCCAAAGCTCGCAGCTGGGGCTGCCCTACGTGTGAGGAGAGAGGGTTAAAAGTGAAATTAAATTAACACAGGCCAGGAGCCAGCTCAGTGCGGGCTCTGGGAGGATGCTTTATGTGAGGAACGTGTGGAATGATGAACCTGCGAGAGAAGGCAGCTCTCGCCCCGAAGGACACCGGGGCTCTGCCATGGCGCCGGCAGGTCAGAGCCGCACGCCCTCGAGTAAGAGTCCCCGCTCCGCTCCCGGGACACGGGCAAAGGCATCCTTGCGCCCGTGAGCCGCACCGCCAGCACGCTCCTGCCTTCCAGGAGCCAGCGATGGCCAGCATCCCAGGACCAGCAGGACACGCCGTGCTGGAGGTCTCCCCTCCTCTAATAGGATCTGTCGTCTGGCAATCTAATTTGATCGGGGAAAACTAATGAAAACAGGCCCTGGTCTGCAGCACGGATTAGCCCAATCAGTCCAGAGTGGCTACTTTATTGTTCAGCTCCCTGGCACCAGCTGTGCGTGTGTGCAATCAGCCCCTAAAAGCCATTAGGCTGCATCCGCCCCAGCTGCCCAGCCAGCCGCCCTCCATTTGCAAAGCTCTTCCACCGCCCCGGCAGTCTGGGGGCATGGGGCTCTGCGGTTTGTGGGCTTTTACACTCACGTGTAAATCGGACTCGAGGGCAAATGGAAAAAATCACACAAATAGGGAAGCAGTCTACACTAATACAAGTTTTCATTAGCTTTAAGGGACATCTCTGGGTTAAAAACAAATCCCATTACTTAGGAGAAGGGCATACCTATCTTTATGGCGCATCAGTATTCCCATGACAATGCTCATTTGTCCCCTTCACACCCAAGCCCATGGTCCGAGGGATGGAGGAGCACAGCCCAGGGCTCCCGGCTCCGGACAGCCCCTGCACACAGCAGCCCCCTGCCCCAGGTGGGCTGGACGTGTGCTCAACAAAGCCAAAGCCCAGGGAAAGCTTCACAACTCTGCGGTACAGGCAACGGGCTTTTCCTTTTCCTAATCCCCACAAACCCTTTTGCTCTCGCTAAAACAAACACAGCATCACTTCCCCCGCTCCACACGAACCTCCCCGGAGCCACCCGTGGGTGCCAGCGCTGCCCCGGCACACAGCTGCAGGCACCCAGCCCCGGGACGGACCGTGTCGGCAGGCTTTCCCTCCGAGGGCGACAGTAACTCCACAACCGCCCGAAGCAGCCGGGGAGGAGCACAGGGGACCACAGCACCGAAGCCCAGCTCCTGCCAGGGGACAGAGCAGCTTTCAGCAGCCCGCGGCAGCACGGCACGGCAGCGCATGGTGGATTGGGGATGGAAGAGGATAGGAGAGTGGAATGAAAGTGTGGAAAACACCCAGACTGGGAAATCCCGTGTGAGGCTGTACCGAGATTCCCGGTTTGGGGCTGAGCCTGCTCTCCCCGTGGAGGGGACCTCACAGGCAGGCAGGGAGGACAGGAAACCTGCGGGCCCTCGCTCAGCCTGGCAGGCAGGGAAGCAGAAAGAAGCTGAAGATGATGGGTAAATACCTGTATGAGCAGGGATTATCTTCTCCTGCCTGCAAATATTTGCTCACCAGAGCAGATACAGCAGATGCAAGTCAGACATTCAGCCTTACACACGCAATCACACGCGCTCTGGCAGCTTCATAAATCGTGCAGTGACCAAAGGTTGTAGGATGTGTTTACGGCTTAATCACGTGGGCACTGCAATCAAAGAGGCGCTGCACGCCAGGGCTTGGGACCACAAGTTCGAGCCCCATTTTGCACGCACGGCTGGAAAGGACGCCAGCAGCGTGGGGGCTTCCCCAGGGCAGGGCAGGCCGTAGGGACGTTTCACCAGCCGTGACACCACAGGGCAGCCCTGGCAGTGCCACCTGCAGAGCTGTCCGAGACCGGGCGACTGAGCGGCATCAGCTCTTGGGGCTGGGGTGAGACCCACGGCAAGGGCCGGACGTGCCAACAGCGCTCCGATGGGCTTCTCAGCCTCCTCCCAGCACTGGGCTGGTCCTCTCCCCATGCGTGAGATGAAATCCCAGGACAGCAAAGGGGTGGGAGGGTTTAAATGACATGGAAGAACCTCCAAGCAAAAAGTGCCGGCAAAGAACTGCGAAGCTTTAGGAATTACAGCACTGAGCCACCCAGGACGTGTGCATATTGACTCAGACCCAAGCCTTTAATAAGGCAGCTAACAGTGTTGCTTTTACATTCATCCCTGTTACAAGCTGAATACGCCCAGGACGGGTTAATGTTCCAGCTACAGAACTCGCCGGGCTCAACTGAGGGATTACCCAGCCTTGTAACTACAGCTCGCCTCTTTTCCCCTTTCTTCCCTTTTTCTGTTCTTCCTTGGTGTCAGGTCAAAGCGGCTCTTCCCTCTCCATGTTTTGCTTTGTGCTCTGCTGGCAGATCAGACACGCACCTCAGAGGGACAGCCGAGGTGCGATGCCTCCTGCCCTGTGCTGAGGAAGCGCAGGAGTGGGGCACTGCAGCGCTACTTTTTTCAAGTCATTTTAAAGGATTCACCTAAAGGTCTTTGTCACTGGCAGATGGGTCTGGAAAACTCTCTGAAATTCAAACGCCGCCGCCTGCATCTGCGCTCCCAGGGCCTCTTGCGCCGACCGCTGCGAGGACAGCTCAGCAGATTAATGTCACAGTCGCACCGCACAAATGTCCAGTGTCGGAGAAGTGATGGCAAAGAGCAGAAGGAGACTTGGCACGGGCATTAACAGAGGCTGGAGTATATTAGTATTATTGACAGGCTGTCAGTTGAGCTAAAGAGGCTCCACCATCCCTAAGCAGGGGATCCAGGCTGGCTGAAGCCATGCAGCGCGATGCTGGGCTGGCTCAGCACCTGTGCGCGCACCGCGCCCGTCTTCAGTCACCCTTTGCAGCAAGGTGGCTGGCGCCCTGAGCTGCGGCAGGAGCTGTGCCATGCATACACCGTGCACACACGACAGCGGCACAGGGATGCAAGACACCGGCGGCACCGGCCGTGGCTTGGGACTGCGGGCTGCTGGGCAGCAGCTGGCAGGACACGAAGACGGCGGCCTCGGGAGCTGGGGCTGCAAGGCAAACAAAGGCTGGAGAAGAGGGAGGCAGCCAGCGGGTCCCCTGACCCGTGAAGGAGGGGCCCCAGGAAGGCCCCTTGGCCGCCCACATGCTTGCTGTCAGCTCCACGCAGGACGGTGCCCTGATGCCTTCGCCTCCCCCTGCGCTTGGCCAGCCTGCCCACGGGCAACAGCCCGGCCCTGTGCTGCAGCCGGGAGGGGAAGGCGATGCTCGGGCACGCTGGCACGCATCGGAGAACACCCACCCGTGCCCGTCGCCCTGCAAGCACGCAGCGGGACACGGCACCCCACTCCTGCCCCACTGCAGGGCAGCGTGCAGGGACCCACGGCAGCGTGGGCTCCAGCCCCCGCCACTCCAGCTTTGGGCAACGGCTTCAGCGCCAGCGGCAGAGCACAGCCTCACAGTCCTACAGCTGTGCTGAAATACAGCGGTGGGAAGTCCCCTACTGTTCCCTGTGTAGCATTTTATCTTAATAACATTTTATCTTGGATGACAAGCCCGTGTAATGTGGTTTAAAAGCCACGGCTACGCTGACACTGTAATGGGGGAAAGGAAAAAAAAGCTCTTTTCTCCCGTCTAATACATTTGCTAAGGTCACAACTTTAAAACCTCTTGCTATATCTCGCTCGCCAAGCTGGGAGGCTGCTTTGTAGAGCAGCTCAGAGAGACCGGCAGGGAGCTCAAACCCTGCTCCTCCCTCCCATTCAGGGTTCCTGCAATAAAGGCTCCAGCTCTCGCTTCTCCTTTGCAGTTTTTGCTGGGGGAGGTCTTTTTTTTTCCCCCTGCTTCGTGCAGTAAGTGCCAGAGGCTTTGAAGGGGTAACTGCGAGGCTTTGCTGCATCCCAAGGCTGGCAGGAGGCTGAGCCCCACTAAGCGACCTGCCTGTCCTACCGGCGGGGCCACAGCAGCCTTGCTCGGAGGAGCGGGTAAGCCGCCCGCACCAGCGGCACAGCCCTTGCATGGGCTGGATCGGCTCCAGCAAAGCCAGCTGCAGGAGACCCGGTCCATCCCAGCTGCCACCATCTCCGCAGACGGTGGCACAGCGTGTCCCAGTGTGACTGCCCAACTCTGAAAGTGGCAGAGACCCCGTCAGCTCCTGCAAGGAGCAGCGGAGCGGCTGCGGTCACCGCCGAACACCTTCAGCCAGAAACAGGACTCAGACCAAACCATGCTCCAAATCCAACGCACTGGAGCAAGCCAGAACCGATCCCCTACAGCCACACAGCGGCCCCAAAGCTTCTGCAAAGGGCTGTACGGTGCTGCACCGCATGCCCTGGGGCTGTCGGGGGGCAGGCGGATTAAAACTCCCGCGGGAGTCCAGCCCTCCCCAGCCCAAGTCCTGCAGCACCCCAACTTCTGCTGCGGTAAGCACTGCAGCGATATTGCACAGTACGTTATCATTAGGGAGACAGCTATTCTGCTCTAATTGCCAGTGTTTCACAGAAAACATGGCAGCCTTTGCCTGCTCGGAACAGAACTGACCCTGTGTAGTCACTGTAAAGACAAAGGATGCCCGAAAGAAGGAATAAAAATAGATGTTAAAAAAGCAAGGAGAACATAAGCACACAGCCAAGCTGACTTGGGGAGGGAGGAGACACTGACCCAGGAAGGGAGCAATGAGGGTTAAGCTGCTCTTGTGAGAGCTAATTTAAGGTCAGGCAAATCCTGCTGACAGATTATTTTTCGCCTAAAACGTCCAGATCAGTGGCTAGGCCACCGCAGCCCAGCAGGACCCGGAAAGCAGCTGGAGGAGCTGCTGGCAGCCCCACAGCTCACGCTGGAGAATGGGGCCACCCTACCCAAGACCGGGACCATGGCGAGCGGGCGGAAGCCCTGCCCGATGCCAGGCTCCCTGGCACGCCGGCAGCAGCCGAAGGCAGCCGCGCAGCCTTTGCCGAGATGCAGGCAAGAGTCCACCCTGTGCATGCCACTCTCTGGTAGTGCCCCCGGGAGGGACAGGAGTCTCCCCCCACCCCAGCCTGTCACTCTGTCGCCTCTGCTTTGCTGTGACAGACAGACAAGCTCCAGCTCACAGGACCATCAATTATTCACATGCACTATTTCTGAATATTGATGTTAAAAGCAAATTCCCCGCTTGCCCCTCGCCTGCATTTCAAACGAGATTTCACATCACAAGGACCCGCGTTCCCGCGGAGCCATCAGGCGCTGCTGCCGTCGGCACGCCACCACGCTGGGGGGAAGGAGGGACCTCCGCCGCCACCAGCAGGTCCGCTGACACCGCGTCCGGGGTGTGCAATTCGGGGGCAGCAGGAGAAGCCACCCCACGCGCCCCGGGCAGCCGGGGCTGGGGGCATCCCCTCCCGCCTGCCCCATCATGCCCACCTCGCCACCTTCCCGCTCCCCAGGGATCCAGCCCGGCACGCACCAGTCGGCCCTCCGGTGGGGTGCTAGCAGGGAGGAAGGCTCACGGAATGAAAGGACGTGTCTATCGGAGACAAAAGGAGCTTACTCTCCCCCTCTCTTTTGTACAAGAAAATATTTGTAAATAAACATTTCTTGCTTCTTTTATACAACTTTAAGAGACTTGAAATGGAAGCATGCTCCCCACACCGTATCATTACCCTTCATTGTGGCAATCTTCCAGAGTTCAGGTGGCTGGAGAAGGATAACAGAGGATAATGCACCACTCTGAAAACTGCAGAAGGAAAAACAGGGAGAGAAGCAAGCCCAACTTCCAGCCTTCTAGCCTAAGCGTTTCAATAATCTCAACATCTGACTTCCACCTCTCAGCACCCCGGCAGGTGCCCACAGCTTGCTGGACCCACACAGAAGGGCACCAGCAGCGCAGGGGCTCTTCACGCTGCTTGCGACCGGCCAGCTTTTGCGCCAGCCCTCGACAGCGCTCACCTGCGAGCACCGAGCCCGGCTTCAGCACGTGCCAAGAGCCACGTTACACCAGGAGGGCTGGAGGGAGGACAGAGGCATGCTCCCCAGCCACAGGCGGCATCCCCAGGGGACGCCCAGGTCCCGCTAGCAGGACAAGCCCACCAGCACAAGCTGCACGACGCTAGGGCCACCGAGCCCGAGCGGCGCTGCCCACCCCGACCCCACACCAGTGACACCAGGCGCACAGCGGGCACGTGGCGGGCGCTGGCTGCGCCGCTCCACCACGGCATCCGCACGGTAATTAGGGTCCACGCTCGTAAGCAAACAAGGTAGGTGTCAGCACATTTCTAATGTGCTCACGACTGCCACTGAGCAAATTAAGCCATTTCCAGCTCGGTCAACCTTCTCAGCGGCACAGGGAGCCCCATAAAGCAGAGGCAGAAATCCCTGCGGCCTGGGGCTCGGCTGGGCCCCCGCACCCACGTCCAAAGGCACAGCAGCAGGCAGAGCGGTGCGTGCCCCACAAGCCGGCACCCACCTCCGTGCTCCGGCAAGCGCATCCGCACCGGCGCTGCAGCTCCCATCAGGAGGCGGCGCTGGATGCCAATCGCCCGCTTGCCCCCGCATCCATCCTGCTCGAGGCAGGCAGCCCCAGCACAGCACCTGCAGCCAGGTCAGAAGGCCCTTGTTTACTCTGCAGAGCACAGAGACAGAGATCAGCAAGGAAGGGTAAACCAGACAATGAGGATTTTGGTAGTGCCGCTTTATTTAGTGACCACAAACAACCCTCCAGAAGGACTAAACCAGCCCTGGTATACAGCAAAGAAACTATCGCATTGGGCTTCAGAGAAGTAACACAATTCTGACCCTACGCACCAAGAAAGACCAGCAAAGTACCATAGCCACATACCCCTCGATGGAGAGAGGACAACTGGCCCAAAAGGCGAGGGATCCTCCGGCACCTGCCATGCATCACCGGGCCGGGCACACCTCGCGACCCCCCAGCCCTGCTCACCCCTGCCTGCAGGCAGCAACGCCTAAACCCAGGTCGCAGCCCGGCCGTCTCTACTCAACAGACCTCTCCTTCCCTTGGCCCAACAGTCCTCGGGTGGCAGACTGAGTATCCATCACACGTGGACAGCTAAGGTTTCGTTGACTCGCTTATCGCCAACGTTAGATGCCGGAACAAAGAGCAGCGTTGCTGTGACCGCTGCAAACCCAACAAATCATTAAAAAGATGGCTGTTGCATTAGCCCAGATATCACACTGGTGGGCAGCTGACAAATGCCCACAAGTAGGGACAGCTCTTGTTGCAACAGGGAAGGGCTCCAAAAAGAAATCTCATTTGTATATCAATGCTTTGATATCTTGGGCATTTTTTTATTTTGCATTTCTGTTTTATATAGCCTTGTTTATTGCACTGATATTTCATCCTGCAGATTCATCTTGGATCATCGTTAAGGTTCCTCCCCAGCTTGCAGAGATGCCTCTGCTTATCATAAAAATCTATGTTGAAAATTCAGATTAATTAAAAGCTGTAAATTGCAAAGCCAGATGCGATAACTCACATCTTTGCCCTTCCAAAAAAAAGGAAGACGAGGAGAACATGAAAGCCTCTCATTTTACAGCACGGCCTGTCCCCTCAAGATGTCGCATTCGGCCCGGAGCCACGTCGCTCCGTCCTCGTTGTGACCCAGCCAGCGCTCATGAGCTGAGCATCACTGCCTTCGAGAGCCCCATGAGACAACTCGCACGTGCCAGGGAATTACGCTCAAAAAACTAGAAGCATTCCTCTCCTTTCCCAGTAACACCGACTTGCTACCCCAGTGAGGCCAGTGACGATGCTGCTGCTCGGAGCACGCCTGCCTGCTCACGCGCTGTGCTCCAGCTCCACGTCCAACACGCAGGGAGAGACGATGCTGTGGAGGGCACCCTGCCGAAGGTGGCCCTCTCCCCAGGGAGGAGAGGAGCCTCCCAGCCGCTCAGATCTCTCTGACCAAGCTCAGCTTTCTCCGAGAGCCGGGACAACGCCGGCGGGAGCGGATCCCACCCTGCCGCCCACGCAGCTGCGGCAGTCCAGGCACCGAAAGGGGACAGACGCGATCCAGCCCCCGGGGCCGGGGACACTGCTTTTCGTGCCCAAGGACATTCACGCAGCCATGACCACCATCTGCTCGCTGACGGAGCGCAAGCCAGCTTGGGCTCCAGGGCAACTGCATCGCCTGGAGTTAACGCAGGCACGAGGGTCGCCCACGGCTCCCTGCACTTCCACAGTCCCGCTCCAAACGAGATCTGATCTGCCTGGCACTCCACTTACACCCCTTTAGAAGACCGTGCTTAGGAAAGAGAGGTGTTATTTGGCTCCTCCCAGTTCCCAGCTCCGCTGCCTACAGCTCTCCTCCAGGCGCGATACCCGATTTGACTCGTGCTCCCTCCCATTGCCCTCTTCCCGTCACTCCACGGGCAGACTAACAGAAGAGGGGCAGGCAGCAGCATCCCTCAGTTCTTGAGCTCCTACTTGCTGCAGATCTCTTAATGCATTTCTTGGCCAAGGGTTAGGAGATTAAACACTCCATAGAAGACGAGCTGACACAAGCTGACAGACCTGAATCTTCCGCACATGCATAAGTGCCAGTCCTCATCACAAGGATGCTTATTTGCCAGCCTCATACCTATCACTTTGGCTGGGAGTCAATCTAAATAAAGCAAATTCACTGGTTCTGATGGGGAGAGGGCGTCGCTGGGCTGTCATAAGGTTGAACTCAGCTGGCATCATTTTAAAGTGGAAGGTGCTACAGAAACACAAAGCATAATATTTCCAGCCTCCCAGGAGCAAGAGGAAGGAGTCTTGCTTTGCTTCAAAGCAACCGTGCCGGGAGACAGCAGCGAGCCCCAGACCCACGCCTGCCAGGAGCTGCGCTGCTGACCCTGCTCCCCCATCCCCTCCTCCTCGGGGATGGGAAAGATCCCAGGAACTCCGCGCAAACAGAGATTTCTCCTTCAGCGCTGAGGACCACAGGTGACCACAGCCTTGCACTGCTGCCTACCCGGCCCAGCCTTTTCCACCCCATCCCACCCCATCCGCAGGCCAGAGGCGAGATCGGAGGACTGCCTCACGCGCGACTGACTCTCCTCCCGCCCACCTGAGCCAGCCCTGCCATCACTGCTGAATTTTGCAGCGCTACCTTGCTCTGCTCAGACACACAGCCCAGCCTCCCCAGCCTCTCTCCTTCCCTCCTACCCCCCCAGTGGTTAGCTGCAAGGATTAAGACTCATTTCAAATAAAGTTTTCATTATTTTCTGCTCTCCTTCTTTATTCCCAAACTCATTTGCATTACAAAAAAATTAAACAAAAGCTGCTTTTTTGAATCTCCACTCATTACTCCCATTACATTTGTTAACATCATTATCTTCAGCTGAAGATGGCAACTATTATCAAATGTTGCAGAGCTTTTGTAGACCTCTTGCTATATTACTCTGCAAAATTGCTTTAACGCTTATGCTTTTAGTCGTTCTAAAAAACCAGCTATAGCGTTAGAAGCCGTAAAGAAGATAAAAAAGCGCACCATTTGATAATATGTGCGGTTTTCCCCTTTACGCTGAAATATAAATATGCAGTGGTAACGCAGGGTGCAAAAGTTTTTTCCTCCACTACAGCAATCCACCGCAATCCTCCGATTTGACCCTTACGTTCACCCGTCTCTCTCCTCGGCAGCTTCTCCCTTCCCTAAAACACTTTTCTTCAGGAAAAAGTACTGCAATAAAAGCTGGAATTAAAAGCAACGCCTTCGAAATACGGCACGGTTCAGTTTTCCCAGATTTCAGAAAACCAGACTTTGTCTGAGAAAGGAGAGACACGGCTAATGGCTCAAGCTGTAGCTGCTGAATCCCTGTCTTTAGGGGGAAAGAAAAGCACTGAGGGATAGAGCTGCTCAGGGAATAGCGCGGTCCAAAATGACTCCTGCAGAGGGAGGGTGGAGAAAAGGGGTTCAGCTACCGGCTTCAGAAGCCACGCAGCGCTGCTGCTGCAACGGAGGGTGTTGGAGCAGCTCAGGAGTCCCACAGGTGCTCTGTGAGGGAAGATGCTTTCAGTGTCAGTACTCTTTAGACAGGAGGGCTCAGTGCTGGAACATGAGAGGTTTTGCCTGATTTTAAACACCGATTACAGAATTGAAATTTCCATTATAATTAAATGCGAAACCCTGTACCTCGGAGCTCTAGCTACCACCTCGGGGACGCATCCAGCTCTCCGAATGTGAAATGGTGGGTGTCTGTGGGCCCTGTTTAAAGAAATCAGATAGCAAAAGCCCGCTCCCACAGCGAGCCCCAGCGCAGCGCACACATCGCAAGGCACGTGCCCATCCCGGCTGCATCCGCCCTTGTCCCCCCTGCACAGCACCTGGGGACAGAGGTGGCAGGAGCCCCCTCCCTGCTGCTCCGCCTGGGGCTAGTTCAGCACCTCTTAGGGCGTCTCTTAACACGTGCAAGTACAGCAGCTGATACGACAGGTCTCACGACCTGGCAGGGTGCTCGCAGCAGGAAGAAAGGAGACAAGACCTTGCTGAAGGTGTGGCAGGTTTCTGGGAAGAGATGACAGCGTTGCACCCCAGTACCCAGCAGCACTGGCTCTCCCAGCAGCTCCCCGGAGTGATCCAGGAGAGCCCCGTTATCTTTACGGGTGCATCTCTCCTCCCTGCTAACAGTTCAGTGGGTCTAATTACAAAGGACACGTCTGCTGGTCCCAATGCCTCTCGCCTTCCGCTGGAAACCAACACAGATAACCTTCAGAGTGCTGATAGCTGAGCCAAGCTGAGCAGAGATGTTATCTGGAGGGATGTTTTCAAAAAGAGAAGAAGGAAAAAAAAAAGCGAGCTAGATACAAGCGTGGGAAGCCAGAGATGCAAGATTTGGCAGGGTAAAAGAGAAGTGGGGTGGGGGCTTCCAAATCTCCCTTCCAAGGAAATCACGTATCTCCAGGGTCACCACGAAAACAAAGGCTCCCAGGCACAACTGCTCAGGAGCAGAAGGGGAAGAGACCCACAGGGCAGAGGTGACAACAGGGAGAGGCAGAGGGGGAACAGCGAGAAGGTGAAGGATTCCCTGCAAAACATGGAAGCTGCTCATACACCACAGCGCAAGCAAAGAGGCTTTCAACACTTGCCTAAGCAGGCACAGGCAGCGATGCAGAGACCAAGGACAAGAGACCGGAAAATAAAAGCCAAGGCCAGGACCGTGCTGCCACTCGCGGGGGCTCTGCCACTCGCCCCGGGCCTTTTCAGCCCCGAGAGGTAAATCCGCGCAGCTCGGCAGCCAGGACCGTGCCCAAGCCCCGCTCCAGCACCGGCGGGAGCTGATTTACAGTATCTGCAAGAGAGGTCAGAGCTCGATAGGCTCTCATCGATCAGTTAATTAAACTGAAGCAAAACAAACATAACAAATGTAAAAATTTACAACCTCTGCCATGGGTTCAGGTGCATCCGGAGCAGAGACAGCTCCAGCTCAACCCACTCGTCTTCTCTCCTAACAAGCCAGGACGGGCTGGGCTTGGGCAGGAAGCCCAAGCACCTCTCCGGAGCGGGCAGGACATGCAGGGACTGCAGGCTGCAGCCCTATCTGCCGCACGAATAACAACAACAGTAACAGCGAATCGCCGAGACCGAGGCAGCACAGAGGTGTTAAACCCTACCAGAAAGAAGTTAAAAGTGCAGCTATCCCCAAACACAGGCGCAGGCATGCTCCAAGGGTGGCATGTGAAGCGTGACACCAAAATGACCTGCTTTAACCATGCACGAACGCAAAAATCATACGAGCCTGTAAGTTCACGCTTGGTCACACATCCCGTGAGACCCACACAAAGGGATTTAAATTATCGTTTTGTTTTCCATCAGGCTTTTGGTGTTGATTTAAGCTGCCCAAACAAATAATTACGGTCTTATCTCCATCACGCAGCAGCATTAGCTGCAATTCATCATTTTTAGCTTCTTTGTTTCACACATTGTGTATATATGTACAAATAAAGAAGAAATTCAGCCATTCACATTTCATAGGACGCTGGCGTCGCAAGATGCTCTTGCCAACACTGTGAAAATGGGCATTTGGTTAAATCTGGTCTCGACTAGAACAAAAATATGATCTCCAAAGAACTCTTCCCTGCAGGAAAGAGAAACGCATGTGCGTTTCTAACAGCTTCTGGAAATGAGACTATCAGATCCGCAGTGCTCAACGCACAGAAGCGATGCTCAACGGTAGAGCACACAGATGTGGAAAAGGCTGCCCCAAGCTCACACTGGAAAACACCTAAAAAGCAGGGTGGAGAAGCCAGCCCGGAGGGAGCCGAGTCCCTGGGACCCCAAACCCCCTGCTCCTGCGCAGGGCCAAGGCGAGGAGGAGCCGGGCAGCACCACGAGGAGCAGCAGCACCGCGCTGCGGCGCCTGGCCGGGCATCGGGACCAAAGTCCTGCTAACGGTGGGCTGCAATCCCCGCAGCAGAGCTGCTGGAGCACAGGGAAGGCTCCATGTCAGCACCAGAACTGCAAATCACTGCGATCAGGCCTTTTCCGCGGCTCCATACCTGCACATCCTTCCTAGAGTTGTGCTCTTTAATACATCCCCTCTGTCAAGGAAACAAAAGAAATCCAGAAACAAACCAACCAACCAACAAAAATCACCCGGGGAGTCACAGGCTTAAATCCCAACACAACACCGAGTGCCACGTGCAGAGCGCAGGGTGCAGGGCTGCCAACCAGGCTGGGGGCTTCAGCGTGGTGCTGCGGGGAGCCCTGCGGGACCCGCTCTCGCCGGGAGCCTTCCTGGCAATTCGAAAAAGCGCTGTTATCCAGCGAGGTGGATGCCAAGGCCCACGTCCCAGGAATGGCTCCTCCTAAACTCCCCCCTTGCATCTTCCACCATGTGCATGAGAGCGACAGGCAGAGGAGCTGCTGAAGGCTCCCACCCCTGCACTGCTTAAGCAGCTCCCTTTGCGCATTAAGATCTGATTTCATCCTGCCCTTGGGTGGCTGGAGAGCCAAAACAAAGAGGCAAACCCAGCTCTGGGCCACGCGCTTTGGCTCCTTCCCTTCCCCAGCCTTCAGGCAGGAGATCCCCCACCGAGTTTCAAGCAGATGTTATGCAGCTGCAAACTGGAGCCGGTGCCCTCGGCATCCAGAGCACCAGAGGAGCCAAGCAGCTGCTCCAGGCTCTGCCGGATGGTGGGGAGGAATCCTGACACAGACATTATAAAACCTCGCTCGCCATCGATCTACTCCAGAGAGCCAGGACGGAGGTAACTATAACTCACATGCAATCGCTAGATAAGACACGACAGGTTATGCCAAAGCTCTGCCAAGAAAGATCACGGAGATGATTATGAAGTTAATTGACACTGTCACACACGTGTTGTACATATATTGTATGCAATAGCCATAGCTCTTGTTTAAACAATGGGACGTGCCAGGATGTCTGATCGATTATACAATAGCCGAGCTCTGGGAGCAGCACTAAGTACGTGGAAGCAGGCCAAGAGGCAGACTGACTTCACCTGGAGAACCCAGCAATGATCTCCCTGGAAGGAGCTGCGCATCTCGCACCCCGANGGGTGACAGGAGCTCACGGGGCGCTGCGAGGGAGCTGCAAATTGCACTGGCCAGGGGGCGAGGGCCAGGCCAGCGCAGGGACTGCCCGCAGCCCCAGAGCGGGTCCCCAGGCCCGGCAGCCGTTGCTCAGTCTGCCCTGCATGCCGGACCGGCACTGCTGGCACGAGCGGCAGCTGGGCTCTGCCCTCTTCCAGCTCCCCCAGCCATGAGGCCGGCTTCTTGTGAACACTCACATCTTTGCGCAGCTTTTGTACTGGGATACGTACAAGCATGGAAAACAAGATGTAGAAGCGTTAACGCTTCTATAGGCTCAGGAAGCATTTATGAAACCACAGCATTAAACAATGCGCTACAATTACAGGCGCCCATCGAGCACGACACCATGAAGTTCATAGTGTAACACTGCAAACAAAACGCAAGAGACGCAAGTCAAATGGACGTTAAATGACATACGACAAGCAATCTCCAATGGTGTCACCAGCTTTCGTTGCCTGCAGCACACTGATCCTCCAAGATGCAAATGAGATCTGGTTTGCAACGAGAAGCAGCTACAAGTAATCAGTCAGGGTCTGAAACAGGCTCTGGTGAAGGCAGAATGATAACTAGCATGAAGCTTCTCATTTCAGCTACGATCAGAATTCTCCAGCGACGGGGAGGCAAAGACCCACGCTTCCCCTCGACCAACATGCGAAAGGTCTCGGTGCTGCCAGCCCAGGTCGGGCCAGTTCAGTTTGCCAGCTTCCCCAAGACCCAGCGGCTCAACTGCTGCGCGAGGGGTTGATGCCAGACCCTGACTTCAAGCAGTATGAGGGGATTTGACCATTCTTCCAGGCAGCCACGAGCCTGTTCAACCATGCTTATGTGCTTGGGGAGCCCGCGGCCAGCTGGGCAAGGGAGTGCCTGGTGGCAGCTGCTCAGCCGTTCCCTGCACGGGTATTTGCTTGCCCAGATATGAGACGGCATTTATCGCCCTGCACACTCGGTGCCCAACGCCGAGCAGCAGGCTGGCTTGGGCAAGAGAAGCATCTCCTCTGCGAGCCCAAGCTGCACGCCGAGCTGAGCGCTGCCTGTAATGGGTACCCCGCGCTGGGGGCGCCAGGCAGGGAGGGGAAAGTGGGCGCAGGGAGAGGCTGGGGAGCGGTGACAGCACCCGAGCAGGCAGGGAACCAGCTGGTTGTGACATGCAAACAACAGGTACAGCTCGGCCACGATGATTTATAGTTTCAAAGCTGCTTTCGGTGGAAAGACCCAGAACAGGCAACGGAGGCTCTGGAAAGGAACATTAAACACTGCAGAAATAAAAGGTATTGCTCAAGAGAAAACGTAACAAGGCTGAAACCCAGCATGGTGCAGCCTTCAGATGAAATGGAGATGAGCTGCGAATGAATTGCTCCCTCTTAAGGGAGCTTCTGGCTTTAAGGAGGGAGGGCGCACCCGTCCTCACCGAACAGCTGGGGCCGGCGGGCACCCGGGCAGGCTGGCATGCGGTCCCGGGCCGCGCCCCGGCACCGGAGCAGCAGCATGCGGAAGCCCTCCGTCTGATCGCGTCGTGGACCCCGCCACCACCGCCCCCACCGGGAGAGCCGTGCCGAGCCGCAGCACCCTGCGCCCCGCCGGGCCAGCCCAGCTCAGCACCCGTCGCCTCCCCGGGCACAGCCCCCACGCACAACTGCGGTCCCCCGCAGCCCCGCAACAGAAATGGGTTTTGGCAGAGGCGAGCCCCAGGGGCAGACCGCGCTCGGTGCTGAGGGTGGCAGGCAGGGAGCCCGAACAGGAGTCTGGGACCCCGGCAGCACAGCCAGCTGGAGGGACCCCCTGCCTCTCCCCCAGCCGTGCATGGGGTCCCGCCGTACCCAGCCTTCTCACACATCCTGTTTCTTGGTACCTTGTGATTATACAGGAATCTCAGTTTCCAGTTAAAAATAACACCAGTTTCTAGCCCTCAAAGGTGCAGAGAAACGTGACCTCTAAAAATTCAGAAACCAAAAGGCAAAGCAAGTGAGTCCCAAATTTGTCTACGCTATAAACGTCAATTTCTTTTTGAAAGAAATGAATGTTTTTGATGAATGTTTTCTTGAATGCCTGCTTTTGGCAGTGCTGCCATCTGTGAAAAATCTCTGCCACGCTTGCTATTAAGATTTCATTTCCAAGAAGAGTTCATAGCTGCTTTAATAAATGGTTAAAAGATTGTCAGTAGTCCAAAGGGCCAGCAGCTTGTTTACCGCAAGTGGCTTCTGTCACCAAGTAAAGCACTTTTGACTGATAAGCTTATAGCCCGGCAGACCACATGCAGCTTCCTCCACAACCCTCTAACAAGCAACATTTTCAGAAGCACTTTAGCTATGTCGGGCACTTAGGAACCTAATCCCTATCGACTCTGAATGAGATTTATATTCCTGAATGGCTAGCTCACTTGTGAAAGAGGTCCCTGGGTCATTTAGAGCCTTTCAGAGATTTCACCCAACATCCCCGAGTCATTTATTAGCCCTTTTAATACCATTCATCAAAACCAAGCACAAACTCTCGCCCCAGCAAGCCCCCAGCCAAGCACCTCGGCTCTCAGGTCTGCAGTAGCAGCCCCGGGCACCAGGGGCTACTCAAAGCCTTCGGAAGGGGCTGAGGACACGGCCAACACCCCGAGCCCGGGCTGTGCCCACCAGCCTGGTACTCGCGAGGTGCAGGGCCCCTGCAGACAGTCCTGGGGTGGGAGAAAGCAGCCTACCACTCTTTAAGGCTGCAAACTGCTGGGTGCACAGCCCAAGGTTTAGCGTGCGTCAGTCACAGCATAAGTGGCAAAGGCTGGAGATCGGAGGAGGCCTCCTTCAGCACGTTAGCACCAAGGCTTCACGGCTTCTGAAATGGAGTCCTGAAATGGCTGGTGTATTTGTAGATCTTGTGCGTGACTAAATCAAGAGGAACAATAAGATCTTTTTCCAGATTCGGCAAACATCAGTATAATAAAAAAATTAATTATATGCTTGAACACATGCACCAGAGCAATGCCCTGTATTTTCTCCTAATTGTTCTCCAAGCCTTACAGAGCCACATTTAAATAAAAATGAAGCAGTTATTTAAACCGCAATTAAAGATGGAGCAATTTATTTTTAAACCAGAGCTATCGTCAGCAGCGCCGGAGAGGAGGAAGGGGAGCTGCACAGGGACCACACCCAGCGGGCGCAGGGCGGACGCCACGGCCCACCGGAGCCGCGCAGCCAGGTACTCCCCGAAGGCAGGCTTTGCAGCAGCAGCACGGCACCCCGCGGATGCTTCCGCGAGCCCCCCAAAGGGCGCAGGCTGCCCTGCTCTCCGTGCCCGATGCCGGCAGCTGCTCCTCGCTGGCACAGACCGCGACCGCAGCAGCCCCAGAGCCCTCTGACGGGCACTCACCCCAGCCCGGCGACCCCAGCGCCTCGGCGCAGTTACAGGCAAGACGAGGGTTTTGGTTGTAAGCCCGTGCAAAGGCTTAGCCCTTGCTCCGCCAGCTGCGACCAGCTCCTCCCCAGCAAACATGCAGTCTCAGTCGCATCGCAGAGCACGCCAGGGCCAGGCACTGCGGATGCGTTTCAGGGAAGCATCTGCACCACTGCGCTCATTTTCTTCTAACCAGGTGCCCGCCACCACAACCCCAGGGTCCCTGCCCAAAACCCAGCCCTGCTAGCCCCGGGGAAGTTCACCCAGGGCACTCAGCCCTCCCTGCCCCAGCAAGGTGACCATCACACAGCGTCCCACGCCAGGAGCAGGGAGCATCCACTACAGAAAAAGGCTGCCGCTGCGCTGCCGGGAGGGTGCTGTGGAGGCAGGAAGAGAAGCAACCACAACAAAAACCCACCCTCTCTTTTCATAAGACAGCAGAATTTATCAGCCTGCAGCCCTTCACATCTGTCTCCTCATACAAAATGAAAGAGGCTTTGAAAAACAGAGGAGATGAAATAAAGCCGTCTGTGTTAGGAAGCTGGCATCTCTGCCACTGTCACCATGGTAGGAATAATGACCGTGATTGTTTCTGCATCTGTGTATGTACGCGGGTGCATGGGGAGGAGGGGGGAGCGAGACGCACACCCGCACCACCACCACCGCCGCGGCCGCCCTCCCCGCAGGCGAGCGCCCCGACCCTGCGCTCGCCTGCTCAGCATGAGCCGGCCACGCACGCACGAGCCTCCCCGGTGGACGCATCAGCGGTGATGGCACGAAGCGGTGATGACTTCGGCTCGGCTACACACAGCGCTGGTTCCTCTCCCTCCACAGCCCAGCAGAAGGCCCCAGGGGCAGGTGGCTCAAGCTCATAAAAACATGTGGTTTGAAAAGAAGTTTTGACCTGTACGGTTTTCACATCACTTGGCTTTGCTGTAGCAATTACTGCCGCGCTGCCCTGGTAGGCGCAGCTCCCTGGGGAGACCTTGGGGTAGCAGGACCAGAGCCAGCACTGTCTTACTGCATTAGATGGCAATTAAAAAAAGGAGGTATAAAAGGTGGAGAACCTGAAAATGCCAGCCAACAGCTGGTGAAGCAAACCCCCTCCCTCCAAACCCACTTCTCAGAGCTGGCTTAGACATTTTCAAAGGGATTTTGGTGCTTTCCAAGCCCACCGAGCTGAAGCAGCCCTGCAGAGCGCTCCAGGCAGAGGGGTGGCTCCCAAGGATCCCTTCGGCAAGGTGGCCCGTGGCTGAGCATGGGCTGCAGCCCCCATACAGAGCCCCCCACTGCCAAAGCACCCCTGAGCCCTGGCCGGGCTGCAGCCCTCGTGCCCAGCGCGCACACCATCCTGCCTGGCACACAGAGCAGCCATCACAGCGTTAGCTTGAGCTGCTCCAGTGCCTTACAGAAACTCATACCCCAGAGAATTTCAGCTCTCCTTCAGCAGTCTTTAAAATGCGCAAAAGCATTACAATTTAGCAAATGCCTTCTGAACAAGGAGACAAGACCATAGCCCTTGTAATTCAGCAAGGACCTGTATCATCTAAGCTCAGTTACACAGGCAGTAAGGAGCAGCAGCAGGTTCAGCAAGGTGCAGAAGGCATGCGTAGCACCAGATTTCATTATACGGCTCAGCTCTGCTGCAAGCTGGGCCCCGTAACCTCTTCTGAGGGCTGGGTCTCAGTAAAGAAGCCTCTCACAAGGATAGGCAGCTCACGGTCCGAGGGTCTCCGAGCTCCTCCAGGCAAGTCCAGCCAACTCGTAAAGTAGAGAACACTTGTCACCACAGGAGGTTAATCAGCCCCTGGCTGCACCTCCCAACCCCTCCTGCCCAGGTCATTCCCCTTCCCTGCGTGCCACCAGAGGGGTGCCCCAGAGGACTTTCCTTTTGTTCCTAACTTCTTGTCATTTTGCAGAAAATTGCAAATTCGCAATTCAGAGCCTAACTGGAACAATCTACCCGGGTGCACAGAGTCACCCAGGGGCTCGGGAGAGTCCACGCAACACGTCCTGCTGGCTGCCACTAGCAGACCATCCCTCCATGCGTCTCCTCCTGCTGATCTCTTCGTCCTCCCGCTCTCAGCACTCCAGTAACTTCTTTCACATAAATAACCTCAATCCTCATGCCAGAGCCATTGCTGAAGGTTTGTGCCCAGCGGGTATCATGGCTGTTGCCTCCAGGAAGGCACCCTCCTCCTCAGGTAGCTCCCCTGGAAAGGAGCAAGCAGAGCACACAGCGGACGCTCACCACCCTTCGCTCTCGTGCTTCCCGGGGGTCTGCGTGCGTTCCCCTCCTCTGCCAGGATGGTCTGTGCGCCGAGCTCCGGCAGCGCTGATTTACCACAGGGATGCAGCAAGGCCTCCCTGGCGCTCATCACCCGCCTTCACCTCCACCACCGGTGAGCTCGACGCGGATCCCAAGCCCTCGGCAGCTCAGGCAGATGCGGGGCCAATGGCGCGATGTAGGAAACGAATCTCACCGGGTCTGGGTTAGGCGTCAGGCAGAGATTTACGACCCTCCTGCCTCTGCTCCAAACCCTCAGCCAGCCATCCCACCTTCTATGCACCATTTCTCCCTTCCCTATGGCACAACTGCTCCTCGGGGCGGCCAAAGATTTATGCTTACAGGTACGCAAAGCGATGGCAGCTCCAAGAACAGCTACTCCTCTGTATTTCATGCCTTGGAGCTTGTCGTGCTGTATTTGGCTTGCGCTCTATCATCCCGCAGGGCTTGAAACGGGGGCAAGGACATCACGTGGGACCGGGATAACAAGCGCTACATCAACAGCACCTTCCCTTCTCCAAAACCCTCCGCATCCTTTCTTCTCTACCCTGCAGAGAAAGCAGTCAAAGACTTCCTTGCTCTGATCTCAGCTGAAGCATTCCTCTCCTGCAGAAGCTGCAACAACACAGCAAAAGCAGCGAACAGTTTTAGTCCAGGACGGCCCGAGCTCAGGCAGCTTCTCATGCGAGACCTGCTGCATGGGTGACAACGCTGGGAGCCAAGCCTGCTCCGCAAAACCAGGCCTCTCGCATCAGGGGAAAGCGGCCAGCGCTGCGCCCAGGAAAGGGGCCTCTGGAAACCCACAGCTCCCCGACCTCTCATCGCAGCACTCGGTTGCACAGGACTCCCAGGATCCGAGGGCCTGATCCATCCAAAGGGCTGCCTGCGAGCACCTCCCCGGCCGCCCAAGGGCCACCGCAGCACGGCCGGGCACCGGGAGCACGGGGCAGGCG